>JAJOZX010007367.1:15000-107500 GCA_023014485.1 Bathynomus jamesi | reverse complement strand
GATTACAAACATACAGACATAGGTTTAGAAATACATACAGTTCAGTGGCGGCCACACCTGGTTGTGTGCCCCTGTGCGAGACAGATTTTGGGGCCTCCCCTTCCCGACACGAATCTAGTTTGATTCTATACCGGTACCAGTTTGATTATATACCTACTGACCGGGGCTAAAAATTTATTCAAACCGAGGTCTATAAATAATGAAGGCGCGTCAGAGCATTTACTAAGCAAACACACATCATACAAACGAAACACGCATCAAAATAGCAAACGTTTAGACGGGAGTAAATACGTTCAAATGTATACAATACTAAATACATCTCTTCCCAATTTGTAATTAAATACAAAATACACCAATTTTGCGTCATGTCCACAATCCTATAGAATTGTGTATAACATCTTTATATGGTTATACGTCCACAATCCTATGGAATTGTGTATAACATCTTTATATGGTTATACGCCCTTTTTATACGAAGGTTAAAAACTTCTCCAAATTAGGTGAATGAGAATCTTAATTACATTGAAATAAAGCTTTTGAACTAATCACATACGCGAATTAATATTTTTTCATCAATATAGTTTATTTTATAAGTACAAAGCATTTTTTTTTTTTATGACGAGGGCTTGTGAGCCCACTATAGCCCGTGGTCCCCTATGCACTGCACACCCTGCACAGTGCACACCCTATATGGCTGCCACTGATACAGTTAGGATATTCATCTAAGCTTACGCATTCACATAACTACACATAATTACATATAGGCATTCAGCTAAGATTATACCTTCGTATTTATTTGGATATTAGACACCGAAATATAAGTAAATATTATATAATTAAAATTTCGAAATATTAATTACGTTCCTTATTCAGTATTTCAACTTTAGATGCCTTGATCTTGCTCATATTTGGTTATATTTTACTGGTCATTATTATTTTTGTTTTGCAAGAAGAAATATGAAAATAAATATGGAAAAGAGAGTATGTAGTTTAAATTTGTTATTGAAAGAACAGGGGATACAGGGTTATAGCTTGTATGAGTTGATGAATTTGTCTTTCAGTTTTCTTTGGAAGATTTTTAGGCCTTATATTGATTTCTCTTAATCAAGTGAATTTCAAAGATTTGGACCAGTTGAGGATAAGAATCTAGAGTATAATTGGGTTTTCTGATGTACGTGTATAATTGTTTTGTGTTAAAGCGGTGTTGTGTTTAGAAAGCTAATATTTTGTTTTGGATGATTTCTGATAATATGGAAATTTGATACATACAACGATACAGCAATGTTTAGTTTGTAGGTATCTCCCAGTTTAAGAAATTCAACTCGTGGAATATTTAATCTTTACTTTTATTATGCTTGTTCGATTCATAGATTTTCCTAATTAATAATTTTTGCATTACTATTAATGGCTGTAGCGAAAATTGACGTTTGCTTCCGTAAGCACTAACGCAGTATTGTAGGTGTGGGTACACCATAGTGAAGTATATGGATCAAAGAACCTGTTTTGGAAGTGCTGCACCTGCTTTCGTAATGAATGAGACACATTGTATAATTTGCTGCATAGATCTTCAGTGTGCTCTTTGAACGGTAATGCCCAGAAGTTTGGCCGATTGCACTCGCTGAACAGGGATTGAATTTGTGTGTAGGTTTAAAGGGAGCAACAATTCCTTTTTTGTGATGACTGTATAACTATATTAAAAAAACAGCTTATAATAATTAATAAGCTGGTTTTTTTTAATATTTAAGGATAGATTGTTGGCATTAAAGATGATTAAGCCATACATAAACACTTTGGAATTCATTATTGGCGGTCGTTTGGAGTGGTAGCAAGTCTTTGTGATGTTATGATTGAAGTATCATCTGCATACTGATGGCAGGAAGAGTTATTTAGCGACCTGTGGAAGTCGTTTATATAAAGGAGGAACAGGATAGGTGCCAGAATACTTCCTTGGGGTACCCCGTAGAAAATGCGTCTTGTCTGTGAGGTAAAGGAGTCCTATGCTATAAATTGTGTCCTGTTAGCCAAGTATGAGTTGAACCATCTTAAAGGTAGTCTCCCGAAGCCGCAGTGTTCAAGTTTTTTAAGAGTATTCACGAGGTACTGTGCCAAAGGCCTTAGCTAGATCAAGTAGGATGATTATTGAAGTGTTTGGTAATTGAGATTGCTAAAAAGTTCCTCTAATATTGGGGTTATCGCGTCATTTGCAGAGATAAACGGGTACCCGAACCGATCGGGTAATGTATTACCCGATCATACCCGACCCGATCGGGGAATGCTAAAAAATCTGGTAGTAAAAACTCAAAGCAGTCGTGAAAAGCCGTCGAAAGTCGTGAAAATGCTCGGGGTTGTTTAGACGAGACTTTTTCACGACTCAAAGCAGTCGACTCTCGGCCTACTTACCATTGATATATTTTCGGGATGGGCGATACCAATGATTTTAATTCGATACGATACCCAGTACTTTACAGCTCGGTATCGGTGGTATCGAGTACCGATACAAAGTAATTGATTCGTGCTATCGATACCAAGCTATTTGGATGCAAACAGGTTAGGATTTTCTAGGAATTTCGGAAAATTTCCCAGTGTAATTCCGCCTTAATGTAATTTAACATCTAGCCATTACTATATTCTTTACAATTTAATCAATTTTAAACTCACCTGTTCCATTTTGCAGTGTGTAACATTCAGTATTATGCTTAAGTTTTTGTTTGCGCGTAGTAGAATAAAGTATTATGTTCCAAAAATGGCTGTTGTTTTAATTTAAATTTAATTTTAATGATAATGTTGCAAGACCCGATCGGGTATTACACTTCGGGTACTCGAACCCGATTACCCGGTAAAATAGCTACCCGTTCCATCCCTAGTCACTTGTCGCGTGTTTACTTAGAAAGCCAAACTGTTGTTTGTGTGTGATTTTGTATATGAATATGAATTTATTATTTGATTATGTATTATTACTCTCTTGTATAGTTTACTGACGGTTGGGAGGATGGAAATAGGTCTGTACTTTGAGGGGAAATTTTATCTCCAGATTTATAGATAAGGCATACTCTAACCTTTTTTAGGCCTTATTGGAAAATACCATTTTAAATGGATAGATTCATGAGCTTTGAAAGCTTGGGCGCAATTAAGTTTATGCACTCTTTGTCAATTCTATTTGGGATTGTTTCTAGCATATAACTTTTATTTTTTAAATGCTTTGTCGTTGGTTAGATCGTGTGTCGTAGTTGGGGATAGGAAGAAAGAGTGTGGTAACGGAGGGCCTATATACATATATATATATATATACATTTTAACTGCAAACAACACACAGTATAATTAATGTAAAGAACGACGCTTGTATAGAAGAACGTTCCGCACAAGATGAGGAGGGAGAACGAACAAATGAAAAATGAGGTAACCACCCGGGAATCGAACCCTGATTAAGCGAGGCCCATGGTGTAGTGGTTAGCATATCTGACCGGCAATCGGAAGAGCCCGGGTTCGATTCCCTGGTGGTTACCTCATTTTTCATTTGTTCGTTCTCCCTCCTCATCTTGTGCGGAACATTCTTCTATACAAGAGAGATTTATTCAAAGGTTTTAAAAACATTCAAATTTTAAGAAATTAGTTTGATGTTTAAAAGAATTATTTTTTTATTATTTAACCTTTCGTTAACATAATTAAGTCCGTTTATAGCTTTACTTTCTATTTTATTATTAAATTAACAAATTTAACTAAAATAAAATAAAATATTTTAAATGTAACTCCCAAGATTTCATTAAAAAAAAGCAAGAAAGAACAAAGCCGAATAAGCCGCGAGTTTATTCGGCCAAACATGACAATTAGTTCAACAAAATATAGTTGAATACGCTCTCAATACCGAACTTCAGCTGAATTTTCGGTAAACCTCATACTTCATCCTAATTTGGGGTTCAAACAGATCATAATTATATAGTCTATCTCCGTTTCGAAGTGGTTTTACATGAAGTCTGATACATTAAGATCCTCATGCAGTCCGTTAATAAAGGTTGTTTATGACAGACTCGCGCTCCGTTTCTCAGGATTTGTAGATATGGAGAAAAAGGAAACATTTTGGGCAAAAAGTTCTCTTTGGATCAACGGTAATGTTACGTTCCATAAATTTCTTTTCCATACATAACTCAATTGAAAATTGAGATTTTTAATTAAAAAATATTACGGGAAAAAGAAGGGGGGGGGGTTCTCTCTCGTTCGTATATGAGAGAGAGAGGGAGGGATGGAGAAAGTTTTATTTTCACAGTCTTTCTTGAAGATAGAGTGAAACTATATTGGAGCAAGGATGTTATTTGCGCAAAGAATGGAACACACAAAGAATGAATACTGTTCAAAGAAACAATGAAACCTGAATACCTAATATCAGTGTGATAGAATGGAGGGCCTTTAGTGCGCAATCACTAAATAGTTTAAATTGTTAAATTCTGAATCAGTGAAATTGAACAATTTAAATTGCTAAGTTCTGAATCAATTAAACCAAATAATTTATATTGTTAAATTATAAATCGGTTGAATTCTAAGTCAGTTAAATTGAACAATTGAAGTTGTAAAATTATAAATAACTTAAATTCTATTAAGGTTTATATACGAATGGAAAAAAATCTGTGGTATCTTTGTAGTCTAACACATGCACGGCCGCCGAGAGGGTGGGTAAGCAGGTTAAATTCCCGGGGCCCGGAAAGAGGGGGGATAAAATCTAAAAATATTAATAAAATAATTGATTAGATAACAGAGAGGAAATATAATTAATGAACATACATTTTAGAGAAATTATCGTACTGTATGTTTTGAATAGTGTCTTGGACATTGTTATGTACACAAAAAACATTTATAATAAAATACTGAGTAAACAGTGGGGGGACCCATATACCAATCCTTCCCGGGGCCCGGGGCAGCTCTCGCAGGCCCTGAACACATGAGAATGGAGAAGTGTACATTGAGAAAAGTTTCACAACGCTTTTGATTCACGAACAAAACTGTTTTGTTGTTAAAGGGTTAACAAAAACATTGTGTTACTTTAAGCGTGGTTGAATGGAACTGATATAATTAACAGAATTAAGCCCTTTTCTTTTCTTTCAAAACGACTTCAAGTCAGATTCTTTCACCGACCTCAAGTCAGATTTGTGGACGAAAAGACTCAGTAGCTCCACTCTTGGCTAGGCCTACTTCATAGTTAAAGGGATATAGGCTATGTCATTCGTCTGGACACTCAACACAGAGCATCAGAGTCCTAACTTCAGACTTCTATCATGAATCCAGTCCACAATAAGACTGAATAAGGCCTAGATTGTTGCCGAGGTTTGAGTTCCGCACAACTAGCCTAGACCAGTATAAGCCCAAAACTGCAATGATTGAAGGCCACAGTGATTAATGCTTATAAATGCATAAATTTAATTCATTATGGCCTTCTAACATCAATTACATAGTTTCGTTTATACATGGATCTAAATAATCCATTGAATTCTCGAAATACCTTTGTTTCTGTGGACGACAAATTACTTATTTACAAAAAAGTAACGAGTTTTCTTTAGCCACCTCCGGAGCTGGCTTGGTAAAACTCGAATCTACTTTTGACGAAAAGAATGCGGCAACTTGAGTTGACTTGACTTGAAGTCAGTTGGACGAAGAGAAAACGGCTT
Source organism: Bathynomus jamesi (assembly GCA_023014485.1). Taxonomy (NCBI): domain Eukaryota; kingdom Metazoa; phylum Arthropoda; class Malacostraca; order Isopoda; family Cirolanidae; genus Bathynomus; species Bathynomus jamesi. Next base: position 101,846 of record JAJOZX010007367.1, on the reverse strand, counting down.
TAATATAATTAAAAACACTCATTTCCTAAGTGCCCAAAACAGAAATAATGATAATGATAATTACTATTACTGTTATTATTATTATTCGTTGTTGCCATTATTCAGATTATCATTACTATTTATTTCAATTGTCTTTTTTATACTCTTTATTCTTTATTTTTATAGTTAACGCCATTTCGTGCAAACAGCTTGTAAAAATGCAAGTTTCTCCATGTTTGCATATACGAATTAATTCCAGCATTATTGTTATTAATGTTTTGCTTTTACCAGAGTGCCATAATGCGTTATACAAACACTTAACATATTATGCTGTTACTGCAACAATATACAGGGTGTGTATAAAGTAACGCGGGTGAAGAGGCAAATCCGATTTGAGTTATATTAACACGAGTGAACATAGGCAAGTAATATTTATTATACTTTATAACAACTGCATATTCAATAGGAAGGCTTATTATTAGTTTATAAGAGGTGTTAAAAATGTTTATAAGAGTTAAAAACACAAGTTGGAACTAGTTTAAACCAGTTCAAATCGGATTTCTCTCTTCACTCGCTTTACTTTATGCACACCCTGTATTTGCATTGCAATAACAAAATTATTAATATAAACAAAGGTAGTACGAGTTTTACAAACAAGATTGATAACTTTTTTTTTATATTCGTTTAGGGTTGTTTAATCGCTTTCGTAACGACAAAGGTCATAGCTTTTCGTGGGGTCCAAACCGTCAATGGATACGGATGACAGCCACCCTAGACCCAATGTCGTTTAACTTTGCTGACTGATCGACTGGAAGAGCTATCGCGACGTGGCCACGATGTAGCCCAATTTGATAACTTGAGAAACCTGAATAGTTTATTATATATATAAATAAAAGTATTTGTCTTAAAATTTATTAAAACCAAAAACTATTTTTAAGTTAAAGAATTTCAATTATATGTAAAATAAAATAAAAATTTAAAATTTCTTTACGAAAAAAATTCCGAAATATATATTTTTTAGAATACTATTTTTTACTTTATGAAAAAAAGCAAATAACTCCGAGTTCTTGATACTAAAAATAAAAATTCTTTGACAAAATTTTTCTATTTTTTTTAATTTAAAAAACTTTTTTTTTCTGGGTTATAAGTTCATGGACCTTTTTTGTATAGCATATCTACATCTCTTTATCATTAATTAAATTATTGCATTCGAGTAATTACCAAAATATTTGCAAATTCCAAAGAGGAAATTGATAACGGTGATTTGATATGGTCGTAAATTTCGTATCACGGATGGCGTAAATAATTTCATCATTATAAAGAGAGAAAAATTCTCACATGATAAAAATAGACAATTTTCACTCCAACGACGAAACTTGAGGAATAAAGAATTTTGAATCGTGATGATAGAAAGTCAGTTTCAGTGAAAAACAACAACAATAATAATAAGAAAAAAAAAAACTTTAGTTAATTTAAACAACGGAATTTTTTAGGATTTCAGACCAACAGAATTCTTTTCAAAATTGAACTAAATCACTGATATTACTTGAAAATAAATTTGGTTTAGATTAAACGCACCAAATCATATTCAATTGGAAATGGGCTCTTAACTTCGTGTGGGAGATTTGAAAATGATTAATTCCAAGTAAATATAATCTCGTGTGCGTTTAATCTAAAAACTTATTTTCAGCTCGCATCATTTATTTACCTAAACTTTACCAAACCTAAAAACGGTACTTTTGAATGCAGTACTGTGTTACTCGGCTGTGTGTTAGTCTAAAGTCCAAATAATAATTTTTTTTTTTTGAGGGCATGCAGGAATGAACTTTATTTATCGGAGGGGACAAACACAATATATAGAAGAAATAAAGGAATTTTATCCATTCATGCATGGATAAAGTGATTTTATTAATCAGTTAACTCTACCCTCTCATCCACTGCCCTTATAAAAGGAAATATCTCGCGAAGTAGTCTGATTGGAAAGAACGATTTGCCTCAAACAACACAGAGTTATCTCCTTTCATAACAATTAATGCTTTCTATCAATTAAACTAGTGTCATAGCTTAGGACCGCCGTCCGCTTTCAATGCACAAACCACAAAAAATGCATAAGCTTGCGCCAGGTTTATGAGCATGTTTTTCTAACATTTTTCATCAAGCGTGTGCCTTGCCAAGGGTATGTGGTCTCTTCACTGTAAGCAGTAATGTTCCTTCTGACATGAAAAAACTTAAACCGTTTCTTTCCGCATATTACGTGTCAGAATATAGGTTACGAGGCTACGCTCAGAATTAGATTTCAAATTGGAGACCGCATAGACACTAACAGGAAACTTATGGCCCCACAGAGCAAAAAGAGAACGTATACTGTCACTGTTAAGAACGGTTTATCACGAACGTCAAAATTATAAAAAGACGCGCGTATACTTGAAGACTTCATGAACTTTGCAGTTTACAGTAATATTACAGCGTTATTTGCTGATTCTGATAGTTTCGGAGTTGTTTTACCGCATTCGTAACGGCAAAGGTCGTGTGACGAAGTAGACCTACAGCTTTACCGGGGATCAAAACCATCTGGACGGCGGAAGACGGTCCTTCATCCAAGTACTACATAGACTCAACATCGCTTAACTTCGCTGATCAAGGGAAGCGATGTTGAGTCATGGGCACGACGTAGTTCTGTTATTTGCCGTGTTTCCTGTAACCATTTCTGCGTGTGAATTGGATTGGTCGTTTTATTACGTAGAAGAGAGTTGGTATGGTTCGCTGCAAGTTGCACATTTGCGCAACTAAAGTTTCGTCTGTCAATTCTTGTTTTTGTAAAGGTTAATATGATAAGAGTGAAAGATTTTGACCATGTTCATTCGTGTGCAAGAAAATTTTAATATATACAATTTACGTTTAAACACGAATTATTTAATGAATAGTACAGATATACCGTCACACACATGGGCGCCTGCGCGCGCACGCACACACACACACACACACACACACAATATATATATATACAGTATATATATATACTGTATATATATCAGCGGTCAACGTGGGTGCTGATAGGCTAGCCAAATGCTACGCCTTCAAACTCGGTCGAACGAAAGAATCGGGCCGAATGAAAACAATTCGGTATTAATCGGCACTTACTTTTGCCCTAAAAAAAAAGTGAGTGCCAAATCGGTCCTTCAAAAAAAAAAAAAAATGCGAAGGTGAAACATCCCCACCATGGACACAATTATCTTCGCAGCTGCATGCATGCAGCACTTAAGCCGCCTGCCTTTGCATGAGCCTTGAGCCTCACCATACCACCACAACTATCATCACCGCCGCGGTGTACTCCAACCACCACCACCACCTCAGGAGAAACAGACAAAATTATTCTTCAAAGAATGTCTGAATTTCCGCTTCGTAAAGACGCGCATTCCTTCGAATTCTTCTGTTGTACCACATTCCTTTCTTGGCCAAAGATTCACTGTTGTGTTGTATGCATGCACACATCCACTTGCAAGAAAGAGGTTTGCGTCAGCATCTTCATGCAAATTTTCACTAATAGTACATACAAAGTGCGTCAAAAGTCCTGCCTCAAAACATAACTAAACAATAAATACTTTTGAGGTAGGATTCACCCTGTATATATATATATTGGTCTCAGTGGGTGTAGTGGTTAGCATCGCTGATGACTACGAATCCATCGACCCAGGTTTGATTCCCGGCGATGCCAGGCAGCGCGCAGCTCACGCATCTGTTCGAACTTCCATTGGTTCGGATATGAATGGATACCATAAAAATCCCCTAAATGATGTGGAATGCTGCAGAGGGGTCGAATACAGGTAGGTCCTGAACATTTGTTCAAAACCCCAACTATATATATATATTATATATATATATATATAGACGTGTGTATATATATCTTTTGCGCTTTTAATTTTTCTTTATTATTATTACGTTCGTTTAAGGTATGCAAGTATTCATTTACTCTTGCAACCACCTACACAGATACTAGAACACACACACACACACACACACACACACATATATATATATATATATATATATATATATATATATATATATATATGCGCCTCATAAAATAGAGAGAGAGAGAGAGAGAGAGAGAGAGAGAGAGAGAGAGAGACTTGCCAGCTCAGTGTTCTTTCAGGAAGCGAATAACAAAATCTATATTCTAAATTCTTTCATTGTCAGCCACGCTAAAAAAGAAGTTAAAAAAAGAAAAAAAAACAAAGAAAATATCAGTAAAGTGAAATTAACCTAAAATGAAATAGTGATAAACAAAAGAAGAAGAAAAAAAACAAAAATTTAGCGCCATATATTTCTTAGTCATTTGACGTAAGTTTACTGTAAAAGAGACATTTTTTTATTGTTTATTTTCTCTTTATTTATTAATTCCGTTTTGTAATTATTTTTTCATTATACAATTTTTTATTTATTTATTTATTTATTTATTTATTAATTATTTTGAATTTATTTTTGAGAAATAATTTTGATTTTAGTATCAATTTTATTTATTTTTGGTGTCGTTAAACAAATTTAATTTTGATTAGTTATACAAATACGATATCTTTAGTTTTGAGTAGTTACAAATAATAATAATAATAATAATTAATAATGATGACAATTAAGAAATGAAAAAATATACTTAGTTTTTATTATTAGCTACAACTATTTTGCTTTCTGAAGCACTTCAAACACAAACGAAAATGCAAAAAGTAAAAAAAAATTTGAAAATTATTGACTGATTCAAGCAAAGTGTTTCACGTGTAGTTCTCACGAAAGAGAGAGAGAGAGAGAGAGAGAGAAGAGAGAGAGAGAGAGAGAGAGAGGGGGGCGAGAATATAAAATTTATTATAGAGAAAAGCATGCTTAATAAGAGTTTATCGAAATGTCTGTTGATATTTTTTTAATATCACTTTTACGTAATAAATTCTCGGTATATTTGAAGGCTTCTAATGAAATTCAATTCCTAAACACAAAATCAAAATAGATCATAAATAAGCTATTTCTCATTATAAATAATTCCATTGCAGCTGAAAAAAAAGTCACCTATAATAGTACATGTATATAAAATAAAGCTAACATTATATAAATATATAAAAGTATATATATATACCCACACAATTCCATTGCATGCTTTCCGTATACTTGTCCTGAGTTGAAGACACACACACACACACACACACATATATACAAATTCATGTACGTGTTTCAGAGTGACAGCATATATGCAGACATAAATTTATACATAAATATAGTCGCGCTGAGTCTACAGATTTATTTATTTATTTGTAATAATACGTTAGTACTGTAATAATTAGGTACTGTAATAATTTAGTACTGTCGTAATTCAGTACTGTTGTAATTCAGTACTGTCGTAATTTAGTTCTGTTATAATTTAGTGTTACTACACACACACACACACACACACACACACACACACAACACGTACGTACGTTCTTCAGGAAATAAAAGCTAAGCTTAAACTAACGAAAGTTATTATACGTTTTTCTAAAAAAGATTTAAAATATTTGTGCTTTGAATGACGTCTTCATAACAATAAATGCCATAAATTATTTATACAGTGCCAACTTCTGCAATTTGCGTGGCACTGAATACTGATTTTTGTAAGTTAAGACGAAATAAGTTCATTTATATTATTAATTATTATAGAACGTACGTGTTTCATATATGTAGCAACTATGGATTAGTTGTTTTGCTATAGAGAGAGAGATAGATAGATAGATAGATAGATAGAGAGAGAGAGAGAGAGGAGAGAGAGAGAAGTTACAAGGAAAGAGGAAGCCTCAAAGACCTTTCGGTCCACTCGGAGAGAGAGAGAGAGAGAGAGAGAGAGAGAGAGAGAGATTTTCTATGAAAAAAATCTAACTTTAAAATGGGGAATGGATCAGTTTGAGAACCGCCTCATTTAAGAATCCCATTTTGGGATTTCTCATTCTCGGACGAAGACTGAACTTGAGAATGAGAGCTATTTGGAAAAGACGAAATGAAAATAATGCGTCATATTTTTTTTTAAACTCTCTCTATATTTAGATTGTTTACTTAAAATGACTCCACCAAAACACTTTTTAAATTTTTTTTTTCATTTTGTAAGTGATGGATGCAGTCTCAGAAAAATTCATATATATATACACACGAGTGTGTGTGTGTATATATATATATATATATATATATATATATATATAATTCTAATAAGCAATTATTGTTGTAATGTACAATTTCGAAAAAAAGTTCGTCTAGAACATTTTTGAAATGCATAAAAAATTATCGATTGGTAATATTCAGTTCTTTCGATATTCTTATTTTTTGGTGACACTAATAAATTTGTTTAAAAAATCCATTCATTACCAATTAGTACATTTTTCATGTTTTTTAAGATCATTTTTCATGTTTGTAGGGGATCTTTTTTCAAAAAACTGTACATATAATATAAACTCGAAACGCCATGATGGAATCCTGTACGCATCCCTGCGCGTATAGGTATAATACGGTAGAGACACGCATCATGGCAGGAAAACAGCAAGAGGAGTAGTGTGGCTGAACGTCAAGGAAGAACATAAATTGATGAACAAAAGGCCATTTATTCTTCAAGCAAAGACATAAAACCTTTTAACAGTCCTCAAGTTTAACAAGATGCATCGCCTCATATACACACACATTTTTCTTTCACTTTATATATCTTTATAAGCAAGTATTTTTTTTTAACTAGGTTAAAAGCTTATGAAACTGGACGAAAAGCAGCCGTACGCAGTTAATTAACTTAACATTTATCCCTGGTATGTGTGTGTGTGTGTGTGTGTGTGTGTGTGTGTGTGTGTGTGTGTATAAAGCTTCATCTCTCGTCCTTATTGTGGATGAATCCCTCTCCTATATACGAGTGAATTATCTAAATTGTTAAAACAATGTTTGAGGCGCTGTATATAATATGCGAATAATCCTCCCCTTTATAGGGAAACTATCGCATCTCTATCATTTTATCCATCCCGTTCAACATCGAGAAAGGATTTCCTCAACCTTCGCAATAGATGGAAATGTTGCGTTTGGAATTCAGATAAAAATCTGTAAATAAATAAGGGGGTTCGAGATATAGAGACGCCTGTCCTCCATATCGAGTCCTCCGGCGTCCGACTATACAACAATCAATCGATTCGAGGGCCCCTCCATACTCTAGAGAAGGGGAGTAGAAGCCCCGCACCCCGCTGGGCTCCCCCAAAAAACTTATATGTATGTGCTATCAAATTCTATCTGGCGAGAGAAATGAAAGCAGCTTTTTTTATGCAAATGTATTATTATTACATTATAGGCTGATGACGAAGAATTATTCCGTGTCACGTGATGATGGTGGGCTCTATATATACACTTACGATATTAAGAGCGCTTCCTTACACACACACACACACACACACACACACACACGGCCGATATACGGTGATACGACAAATGACGTCACAGTATATAATGGTGATTACTCGCTCGATTTTCTTACCTCTTTTGCCAATTATGAAACAAAAAGCGAATGTGTCTTTCATTTGCTTTACTAAATATTCATAGAAGGTACGTGGGCCCCTACTAGCCCTCCCCCACCTCCACACACGGAAAGTTAAGTTCGGAGGGCACGGGAGGGGGGAGGGGTAGAAGGATGTTGCGCGGCAGTCACTGCGGCAGGAACTCGCTTCAATACGAGTGAGTATACGGATAATATTAGCTTGTAATTTTCATCTCTCGTTTAATAACGATTTTGGCCCACAGTTTTTTCATCTCTCTCTCTCCTTTCTCTCGGGGAAATTATATTTTCAAATTCTGTTATTATCTAATACAAGTTTGCGTTAGTTCTTGTTTTATTAATTAAAAAATTCAGTGTATTTAACGCGTGGTGCGTCGCGTTACGTTGCTCAGTGCGTTAAAGAAAAACATCTCTATGCAAAATGTTATTCATTCGGCAGAAAACAGATATTTACCAAATGATGTATTTCCATATTCGCTTAATGAAATAAAAGGTAAATTATTATATGCTATTTACAATCACTTTGAAAAATGTCCGTTATAATATTTATTTAATTAATATACATATAACAGAGAGAGAGAGAGAGAGAGAGAGAGAGAGAGAGTTACAAGGACAAGAGGAAGCCTCAAACACCTTTGTCTACTCGGGGAGGTTCTGTTATTAAACTGGTTAATTTTGTAACTATTCTAGCAGTAGAAGAAAAATGGACAGAGAAGCATAAGGCTCTCTCCCGCCAGAGGCGAGTACGGAAAAAGGTTGAAAATATACCTTAACCCTGGAAAAGTAGCCAAGGAAATTTTATAGGAAAGTGGAAAATATAGAAGCTAGCTCTACAATTACGCAATACACACACACAGATCGTAACACTAGATAGCATTCTGTATAAACTAACCAATAATATACTGGTGCCGATCGCACATCAACCACATGGTGTAGTCACAAAAACCTCGAACATATGGTTTTGATTTAATACAAAATATTTACAGCTTTATTTACCGAGGTATCGGTCCAACAAAGACCCCATTACCCACTACAGACTAGCCCCAAAAAGATTAAGAGAGGTAAAGGTTAAATTCTCCATGTCTACACCCATATACGCGCAAAGTCATCGCGCCAGCAAAGTGATGAAATGCTTCTACAGGAAAGGAATGGAAACAGGAATTAAGAACAGAAATCAGATTTTCCACACTATGCCCTCACCCGTCACGTGCATCCAGCCACCCGAGAGAAGAAGAGAGAAAAATGAAATCGTGAAAGCAGAAACGCAACTCTACCTCACCTAATCCATATCATCCATTTCAATTTTTTTTAATATATAACTTTAAATAGATTTTTAATATAATCTAATTTTACGAAAAAATCAATTCAGTGGTTTTACTAAATCCAGCATCATTTTAAAGATTCATCTCTGAGAATGTGAACACCAGATGTTGTTCTTTGCGTGGTACACACCTTCGGAAGATTGTGTAAAATTATCAGTGGAATGCATGCAATAAGATGACCTTCAGTAAAATTCTTTGTCCGTCAACAACACGTTTCTAGTCAACAAAGAAGAGCCAGCGCCCGTGGCTCACTGGGTTACACCATTTTCCTATTAGCGAGCTAAATAAAGACACCGAGGTCGGGGGTTTGACTCCCGATGATAATGGTTACTAATAATCCAGGAATTAGCGCAATGAGCCGCATTAGTTGGCCTGTGTATTGTGGTCAGTTTGTAGCTCTCCTCACTGATGATATTAATCACTACAACATGGATTTAGGGTAAATACTTTTAATCACTGCATACTGTATATTCCTGAAAAAAGGGTCACTAATCAAATGAACAATTATTTCTCTCAGGCAAATTATCTTCCAAAAACATAACTAAACATAACGTAACTAATTTACCCTTAACTAAACTTAGTTAAATTTAACTAAACTAAATTAAAACCTTGAACAAACACCAATTAAAAAAAAAAATCTTTATAAAAAGCAAAATATTCTCAAAATATCAAAGTGAAAATAACACTGTATGGATTTTGCCCATCACTTACATACTCGTGGGTTTCAACTAGAACGCCAATATGGGCGGAGGCTACATCGTGGTCACGTCGTAACGTCGCTTCCCGTTACATCAGCGAGGTTAAGCGACGTTATGGTTGTTCAGTAATTAGATTGGTGACCCATTCTCTGTCTTCAGATGATGTAGCGACCGGTAAATGGCTCGGACCCCACGTAAAAAGTCGTATGTCCCTCTGTCATATGACCTTAGACGATACGTTTGGTATCGTTTACATTAACCACAGCTGTAATAATAATAATAATAATAATAATAGATAGTAATTATAATTAATATTAATATTATTATAAAATTTTCATTAAAAAGAAAATGTCCCGAGAATAATTTTTACTTCATTATTTAAAAGGTGAAAGAATTATAGTGTGTGTGTGTGTGTGTGTGTGTGTGTGTGTGTGTGTGTGTGTGCACATAAGCCACAGTGTGGCTATTATGAGTGGAAGGCAAGGAAAATATTTCTGCACGTTTGCAATCATTGTGGCTTTTCCTATTTTTATCGAAATCGGTTAAATTTTGAAGGTGGTCCGATTGGCGAAATTTCTGCAAAGGTTATTCAACCTCTCAGTAGAAGAAAGAAAAAGAAAGAAAAGAAAGAAAAAGGGAAAATTAAGGACTGGAAAAGAAGGAGAATGGTCGGCAAATAGAACTTATCTTAGGGGTTCTCAATCCCGGGGTGAATTACCCCATTGAGGTAATTTGTCTTTTTTCGTGAGGTAACGGAAGGCCTTTTTCGGGTGTATAGACAAGAAACCAATTGTTTAACTTAGATTTAGAAGCAAAAGAAGGATTAATTTCTTTTGGAGCGAGTAAAGATCCGCGGGTCGTATTCTCTTCCAAGGAGCTCTCATCCTTTTGGATCGATCTCCCGTCCAAATTTCCAACTTCGTCACGAAGAGCACTGCCAGTTCTTACTCAATTTTTTACCACTTACCTCTAAACTAATAAAAGCTGTATGCGTTTATCATTAATTATGCAACAAGATACTCTTTGTTCACTTTGTATATAAAATTATAAACTAATAAAACTAGGGTAATCAAGGACATGGAAAGTGTGGTTTTGGGTAACGTGAGTGAAAAGGTTGGAAACCACTGATCTATCTAATGTACTGCACATAGAACACTCATTCTCGTCCTAATGTTTCATTCTAAATAAAGTAATAGATTTAAAATAAAATAATAGATGTCCCTACAAAAGATTTTAACATATATATATATATATATATATATATATATATAGAAACGACGTAAGTATAGAGGAGCGTTCTGCACACGAGGAAGAGAAATAACGAACAAATGAAAAATGAGGTGAACCGCCCGGGAATCGAACCCAGGATCTTCCGATTGCCGGTCAGATGCGCTATCCATTACACCACGGGCCTCGATCAGTCATAAGTCGAAATTCTCCTACATAGGGCAGAAACCAATGCCCTGAGAGGGCACCCTCGCAAATCGTGAATATGTACATTTAACTGCAATGACCACGCAGTATATTAATGTATAGAAACGACGTAAGTATAGAGGAGCGTTCTGCACACGAGGAAGAGAAATAACGAACAAATGAAAAATGAGGTGAACCGCCCGGGAATCAAACCCAGGATCTTCCGATTGCCGGTCAGATGCGCTATCCATTACACCACGGGCCTCGATCAGTCATGAGGGTGCCCTCTCAGGGCATTGGTTTCTGCCCTATGTAGGAGAATTTCGACTTATGACTGGTCGAGGCCCGTGGTGTAATGGATAGCGCATCTGACCGGCAATGAAGATCCTGGGTTCGATTCCCGGGCGGTTCACCTCATTTTTCATTTGTTCGTTATTTCTCTTGCTCAAGTGCAGAACGCTCCTCTATACTTACGTCGTTTCTATACATTAATATACTGCGTGGTCATTGCAGTTAAATGTGTGTATATATATATATATATATGTATATATATGCAGGCGCTTTTTGGTAAATTATGAAAAAGCTCTGCACAGTATATTATAATAAAAAATGTCCACACATACTTACTCACACACGCCCACAGAGAGAGAGAGAGAGAGAGAGAGAGAGAGAGAGAGAGAGAGAGAGAGAGAGAGAGAGAGAGAGAATTATGTAATTTCCTGTCCCTTACGACAGTGCCAGACACTTTTACTTACAATAAATGAAGAGAAATTTGGCGATTAATTTTGAAAATAAAAATAAATATTAAATGGATCCCTTAAAAAATGGATCAGTAAATTTAGTGTTGAGGGTTTTAGTACGAATGCTTCCAAACTTGTATTCAATCCAGCCAAAGAAATTATTACAGACGGGTCGATCCGTAGCAGTTGTTCAAACTCAATAAAGCACACACAAACACAATATATATATATATATAACCTTTGGTTTGCTTCCGGCTGAATTGTTCATTCTGACGAAGGACAAGCTTGTCACTCCACCTTAAACCTACAGTTTAACGTGGAATCCGAACCACACCCCACCAGCAGCCCAGCGTCTTAACCACTAGACTACATATGGTACCCATTTATCTACCAACCACTTTGTTTATTGTGTACAAGGATGAACAGCTGGGTTTTGCTGCGCGCCGCCTGCCGTCACCGGGTCTCGATCCCGGGGCCGATGGATTCGTAGTCAGCGACGCTAACCACTACACCACTGAGGCGCATATATACATCGCGCCTTCGTAGTGTAGTGCTTAGTATCGCTGACTGCGAATCCACCGGTCTCAGGTTCGATTCCAGGTAACGGAAGGCGGTGGGCAGTAAACCCAGCTGTTCATCTTTCCATACAATAAAAACTGGTTGGTAGATAAATGGGCATCCTCGGCAGTCTAGTGGTTAAGACGCTGGCCTGCTGATTGGGAGGTTGAGGGATCGAATCTGGGTGAGAACTTTGTAATTTCTGACCGCCTGTGGTGGGTCGTGGCTTGGGTTCCACATTAAGCTGTAGGTCTAAGGTGGCGCAACAAGCTTGACCGTCGTTAGAATGAACAATTCGGACGGGACTAAAACCACGGTGTGTGTGTGTGTGTGTGTGTGTATATATATATATATATATATACAGGGTGTCCGAGAATTATCTGTACAATTTTTGGCTGTTATTAAAAGTCATCCATGAAGTGTAGAAATTCCAGTGTTGTCCCATTTTACAGAGAATCTCATTAAGTTTTTTCTGATACCAAGTTTTGACAAGTTTTTTAGAAATTCCAGTGTGTCCGAAAATTATCTGTACAATTTCATCTTTTAATAAAATTCTTGATAACACACGTAAAATTCTTAAACAAGATTATTTAGAATCTGTATTTTCAAAAGTTTCTTTTATTAAAGTAACGTTGTTACAAACATTCGATATGTGCACCATTAGTGATTCGCAAAACATCCAATCGATACTCCAAATGTTGCCATGTACGCTGCAGCATATCCACATCAATTCGCTCAATAGCAGCTGTGATTCTTGCTTTTAAATCATCAATGTCTGTCACCCGCGTATTGTAAGAAAAAACTTGTCAAAACTTGTTATCAGAAAAAACTTAATGAGTTTCTCTGTAAAATGGGACAACACTGGAATTTCTACACTTCATGGTTGACTTTTAATAACAGCCAAAAATTGTACAGATAATTCTCGGACACCCTGTATATATATATATATACAGGGTGTCTCAAAAGTCTATCTATTTCGGTGACATTAGATGTTTTTTAAAAAAATGCTTTGCTGGCATAAAGATATGTACTTCTGATGCAAATTTGTGTATTTAAAAAAGTTAATTGGTTTATTATCTTGACATGCTTGAACAATTCCTCGAACCTCAACTTCTTACAGATGGCATTCTTGACACAGTAGTTTTTCAGCAGGATGGAGCACCGTGCTATTATGCAATAATTGTACTTGATTATCTTGACAGACGCTTCCCCGGTCGCTGGATTGGTCGTGGAGGAACACAACCATGGGCAGCACGTTCACCCGATTTAACACCATTAGATTTTTTCGCCTGGGGTTTCATTAAGTCTAAGGTGTACACTGGTAGAAGAATTAGTGATGTAGCCGAACTTCGAAATCGTATTACCGATGCAGTTCAGAAAATAACACCTCAAATGCTGGAAAGTGTGTTCCGGGAAACAACTTATCGCTTTGAGCTCAGTAGAGACACTGATGGTCGCCATGTGGAGACAGATAAATAAATAGCACTAATTCTTTGTGGTACTTACTTTGAAATAAATATATTTTTCATGTCTTAAACCAGTTTTTCGTAATTCCCATTATTTTTCAAAATAGATAGTGACTTTTGAGACACCCTGTATAGCGCGCTTTCTGGCGGTATGGCCCACCGATACCTTTTAGTGAACTGACAGCAGAAATAAAACTTAACGAGTTTGCAACGAGTTTCTTGCTTATATTGAAGTTCTGAATGTAGCTGTCCTGGGTAAGCTTTAAACCCTAGACCCTGTCCCAAAGTGTCCTATCTGCTTAGCAGCATATTTGCTCAGTAGATGGCTGGTGAGGGAAGCTATATTTTGGGGCTTCTCTGCTTGTGACCCGTTGACCACGTTGGACTCCCATCATGAAAAAGAAAAACTTTAGTATTTGCCATTTATCATTACTTATTCGGACTATAGTGGATTTAATTATCTCAGAAGAGTTCCTTGTTCCATGCACGGTCTGTGTGCAACATATACGAGTGTTCCGATACATCTTTTCCAGAAAGAAAGCACTAACATATATATATATATATATATATATATATATATATATATATATATATATATCCTTGTTCTCAACAAAAGGCATGTCATTCTGAGAAAAGAAGCGATATTTGTAAAAGTTTATATCATTATAGAAGTATTACAGTGGAAATTGTACATAGGTCTACATGTAAGATCTGAAAGTTTTGTCAATCCGTGTTGCAGTAAATATTTTTCATAAAGAAACTTTTATCTTTACTTCGAACCCAATAATGAAAATGTATTTAGACGTCATACATAGTCTAGAATACTTACTGTATACATCTATATTATTGTATGTTTAATGAAGTTATAGCAATTGGAGAGTGAAAAGTGTATAACCGGACATTTGCTTCGGTTTGACTTTTTAAGTCTCTCACTCTGCTTTAACCCTTAATCACAAGGACTTTTACCACTTAAAACCATTTGTAACCGTTTACATATTTAAGCGGCAAAAGTCGGGTTTGAAAATTTAAAAATCTTCAAGTTGAATGGCGATTAATACACTTCAATTGTAGCCAATTACCTAATAGCGTATGTAAACGGCTCTAATCGGTTCAAACGCGGCACGATTCAGCGGCGGAAAACGGCTATGAACGGACGTGTGATATGGTACTTAGTCTTGCTCCAATTTTCTAAGATTCTCAGACTCAAATTTACTTAATTTTTAATCTGGAATTTCCTTAATTTTTAATCTGGAATTTCCTTGAATTTGGGACTCAGTTCATTTACTACCGTTGATTGGGTAAGTAACTTGCCTAAACACGAGGTTCATGTAACCTTTCAAAGAAAACCACACGCTGGCACACAGGGCAAACACTGACCAATTTGGTCATTAATGGTCATGAATAATGATATCTATAATAGTTTTCTGCAGTGATGAGCTGCCAAAATCTTAACAACCGGTTCCCTATATAAAAAGTTCTGATTTAAAGGATGTGCCACTGCCACAGTATGTAGTTTTTGTACCTTCCTCCATAAGAAGTGGCAATGCATTGTGTCGTTGGGAATTGTACTCGTACTTAACAATAAAAAAAAAATTTAGAATAAATTTGAAAAGAAGAAAATATGAAGAAAATTAAGTATATTAGTTATTAGTGACCTATTACTAATTAGGTAGTAATTACAAAATAGCTTCAAGATTATTATTTTGTACACCGTTTTATTTTGTACACCGTTTTATAAGATTATTCGGTTTTAAGATCATTTTATAACAATATTTGTTTTCATAACAATTTTTAACAACCGGTTCTAAAATACTTCAACATTTAACCCTTTAACGCCGAACGTTTTTGTAGGGTTAAGTCTAAATGCGTGTATTTGAAACGGTACGTATTCGACCCAGTCGGCGTTAGAGGGTTAAACAATTGGTTCGCGCGAACCGGTGAGAACCGGCTCCAGCTCACCACTGGTTTTCTGCATATAAATTAACCACACAAAATTGAAACACGCCTGATGGTACGAGTGAACACTAATTCCTTATGCATATAAGCTAACCATAATACTGGCCTAACTTTTCTTTATCCTAACCTATAACCAGGGCTGGCAGGTCGGACCCGGACCCGGACTCAGACCCGGGTTTAGCCCGAAAGTGAGATAAGACCCGGACCTGATAGTGAATTATAAAAAAGACCTGGACCCAGACCCGGACCTGAAAGTGAGTTTTAAAACTGACCCGAACCTGAAAGCGAGTTTTAAAATTGACCCAGACCTAGACCCAGACCTGACCTGACCCGAAAGGGAAGGACCCGCACAGCCGGGTTTTTAGTTTACAAAATTTGTGCGCGCGCCTTTAGATTTGGCAACAATGTATTGAATTATCACTCCACCCTCCAAATGACTCACTGGAAGTGGAGAGTTAACGGTGACGGAAGAATAGCCTAATCCTAATATATTTTATTGTTTGTTTGTGACTTGCGAGTTGAAAAAGAATTGCGACAAAAGGAAAGACTTCTCCAGAAGGAAGGACAAATTCAAACTGTGTCACTGAGTGCGAAGTTTGATGCGGGTGTGATACAGCTTGAAAAATGTCCTCGCCTCGCGAAAGAGAGATATTCAGCTGGGAAACTGATCCATCAAGATCCCATGAAATGGTGGATGGAAATGGGAGGAGAATTAAAACAGGCAGCCTTGGTACCATTGTCTACTCCGTGCACACAAGTTGCGTTGAAAGATTGTTCTCCGCTCTTAAGCTTCATTCTGAACCCGTAAAGAAATTCTCTTTCGCATCATTATTAGACGCAGTATTGTGTTTGCGATCGAACGGTGTTGGGGAATAAAGTCTTCTCAAATAAAATAGTGTAGAATAGCCCTAATAAAATTATTTCAGTTAAGAAACGCGCGTGTATATATATATATATATATATATATATATACTGTGTATTATAAAAAAAAAAAGTAAAAAATTCAGAAATCTCTCTCCTCTCTTGCCACAACTTTCAATCTAGATTCTAGGAGAAATAAGTATAGGCTATGCCGCTACTTCAATATCTGTTTTAAAGTTCACAGAATATGTTGCCCTCAAAATATAAAGACAATATTACTACCAAATGACTTTAATTATTTCATATTATCGATTTTATTTTTGTTTTTTAAGATAAAGTATTTAATTTTAATGCAAGATGGTGATAATTTCCATTTGAGTTCACATAGAAAAATATAGAATTTGTTTTCACAAAATTAATTAAAATTTAGAATAAGGGGGCTGAAGAGAGCAATCATACATCATACTTTGCCCCTTAGCAATGCATGTACAGTATATTGTATAACTATACCTAGTTACTATTAAATATTAGTACAATTAATACACCTACTTTCAAACATTTCCAAAATCGGATTAATTAATATATATGGTTAGGCTACTACCGTATAGCCATATAATCAGGGCCGGATTTAGGAGTGGGCAGCTGCCCATGGGCCTCCACATCTTGGGGGCCTCCACATATTGACAAGCCATTATCAAAATAGAAAAAACCCGAAACTAGAAAAACCCGATAGATGATCAACAAAAAAACACGCGCATCCAATACCACTGTAGTACATAAACTTTTACCAATTACTATTTGTTGTGTACTGATTATTATTTTGTTTTTATTACTCTTTTAGGCCTACTCTCACTATAATGGAATACCGAGTAACCCGAGGCTTTCATTTTTTGCAGAAATGAGTGGAATGGACAGACACAAGAGCGCACGATGTTTTGAAAGTGTATTATGTTAATTATATTATGAATCTTATGGATGACTTCAATTATGTCTTCCCCTAAGGTAGGGGGGCCTCCACATGGAGGCTGCCCAGGGCCTCCACACGTCTATATCCGGCTCTGCATATAATGTTTTACTATGTTTCAGAAAAATGTTAATGTAGCTACGGTAGCAGTCTTATTACCTATCCTATACCAGATTATAATTATTACGTTTTTAATAATGGACCTGACCCAGACCCGAGTCATATACTGAAAGACCCGACAAGACCTGAAAGTGAATTAGAAAAATGACCCGGCCGGACCCGAAAGTAAATTAGAAAATGACCCAGACCCAGACCCGACCCGAAAGTGATAGACCCGCACAGCCCTGCCTATAACCTATCCTTAATCTATCTTAACCAGCTTAACCTAACCAGGAACAGAAGTGGGTAGTAGGAGAATAAAATTAGGAGTGGCACAGGTGGGAAAAATCTCTTTAATTAAATAAATTAAGGTCATTCAACTGATACTTAATTAATACAAAATATATAATTATATTATTATTTTTAAAGCGCTCTTTACAAAAATCTTTACATAAACATTTCAAATAATTCTATTATTTTAATTATTAAAATAAAATATACAAAAACTAATAGCATAGTATTATTTAATATATACACATACACAGTATATGCCGTGCGATGTTTGATATTGTTTAATCTCCTTCATAACGGCAAAGGTCATGATTGTGACGGAGGGGACCTACAGCTTTACGTGGAATCCGAACCGTCTATACGAAAAGGGTCACCTATCTAGTAAACGAAACAAACCCAATGGCGATTTTGTGTGTTGTTATTCAATGTTCGCTTATAAAAATGTAACTATAAAGGGTACTTACGTATTAACGGGGGCCACCATATATTGATGATTGGTTAGGTTAAGTTGTAATATTTTCGTTAGTTGAAAATTTGTAATACATCATATTTTTTAAAATATTTTTTTATAATTTTCAACTAACGAAAATATGACAACTTAACCTAACCAATCATCAATATGTGGTGGCCCCCCGTTAATACTAAGTACCCTATAAAGTGTACAGGCGGAAAACTATACCCCATACCGTACTGTTTCGGGAAAAAAGTTCGCCTAGAAACAATAACTTTTAAAAAACAGAAAATTATTAATTGGTAATTTTCTGATGTTTTCCTCTGGATATTTTATTCTTTCTGATGACAATAAAAAAAATTTTAAAAGCAAAACTCGGTCATCACTTACTAATTTCTTACGCTTTTTACAAATCTTAGGTTTTTAGTCGAACATTTTTCCCCCGAAAAGCATTTTTCCAGATTTGATAATTTTTTTTAAAAATAAATATCAATAAAAACGTCAGTTTATCACGAGTGGTTTAATTAAATAACTACTGACAAAACAGTGGTCTTCAAGTAGTTTAATGAATAAATATAATTTAAACTTCATATACTTAGTATCATAACTGGTTTGGCTCAACTTTCAGAAAAAAAATAATAGTTCGTTGGCCCGTTGTAGTCATACAGACAATAGATGAATTAAATATATTTTTTTTTTTTGGCATATTAAACGAGTTTATCCTGAAATAAAAAAAGAAAATAAGAAAACGAGTGAAATTTGCTTTTATAAACAAAATCGAGTTCACAAAAAAAAATAAAAATAAAAATACTTTGTTAAAAGCTCCGCTTTAATAAATAATAACTTTTTTATTGTAAACTCTGTATAAAGGAAATGAGAGTTTTAAACATAAGCTACATTCTCACAGGCGTTGCAGTGTTTTTACAACAGGGTGGTAACAAAGTTTTGAATCAAAGAACGATTTCGAGGAGTTGGAAACATATATATATATATATATATATATATTCAACTGCAAAGAACACGCAGTATAAATAACGTAAAGAACGACGCTTGTATAGGAGATATTCCGCGCAAGACGAGAGAGAAAGAACGAAACAAATGAAAAAATGAGGTAACCACCTGGGAATCGAACCAGGGATCTTCCGATTGCCGGTCAGACGCGATACCATTACACCATGGACCTCACTCTTCCAAATGCCGTAATTTTTCTACATACTCGCAGAAACCAATGCCCCAAGGGGGCACCTCCCGCATGCCGTAACATTATATACATTCAACTGCAAAGAACACGCAGTATAAATAACGTAAAGAACGACGCTTGTTTCGTTCTTTCTCTCTCGTCTTGCGCGGAATATCTCCTATACAAGCGCGTTCTTTACGTTATTTATACTGCGTGTTCTTTGCAGTTGAATGTATATAATGTTACGGTATGCGGGAGGTGCCCCCTTGGGGCATTGGTTTCTGCGAGTATGTAGAAGAATTACGGCATTTGGAAGAGTGAGGTCCATGGTGTAATGGTATCGCGTCTGACCGGCAATCGGAAGATCCCGGGTTCGATTCCCAGGTGGTTACCTCATTTTTTCATTTGTTTCGTTCTTTCTCTCTCGTCTTGCGCAGAATATCTCCTATACAAGCGTCGTTCTTTACGTTATTTATACTGCGTGTTCTTTGCAGTTGAATGTATATAATGTTACGGCATGCGGGAGGTGCCCCCTTGGGGCATTGGTTTCTGCGAGTATGTAGAAGAATTACGGCATTTGGAAGAGTGAGGTCCATGGTGTAATGGTATCGCGTCTGACCGGCAATCGGAAGATCCCGGGTTCGATTCCCAGGTGGTTACCTCATTTTTTCATTTGTTTCGTTCTTTCTCTCTCGTCTTGCGCGGAATATCTCCTATACAAGCGTCGTTCTTTACGTTATTTATACTGCGTGTTCTTTGCAGTTGAATGTATATAATGTTACGGCATGCGGGAGGTGCCCCCTTGGGGCATTGGTTTCTGCGAGTATGTAGAAGAATTACGGCATTTGGAAGAGTGAGGTCCATGGTGTAATGGTATCGCGTCTGACCGGCAATCGGAAGATCCCGGGTTCGATTCCCAGGTGGTTACCTCATTTTTTCATTTGTTTCGTTCTTTCTCTCTCGTCTTGCGCGGAATATCTCCTATACAAGCGTCGTTCTTTACGTTATTTATACTGCGTGTTCTTTGCAGTTGAATGTATATAATGTTACGGCATGCGGGAGGTGCCCCCTTGGGGCATTGGTTTCTGCGAGTATGTAGAAGAATTACGGCATTTGGAAGAGTGAGGTCCATGGTGTAATGGTATCGCGTCTGACCGGCAATCGGAAGATCCCGGGTTCGATTCCCAGGTGGTTACCTCATTTTTTCATTTGTTTCGTTCTTTCTCTCTCGTCTTGCGCGGAATATCTCCTATACAAGCGTCGTTCTTTACGATATATATATATTATATATATATATATATATATACACACACACACAAGACGATCAGGTCCTTTTGTGTGTTAATAAAATGCAGTTATGGAAAAAGGATTTAAAGATTTAAACGTGTTTATACAAAGTAATTTACGTTGTGAATGCATCAACTTTGAACTTTTGACTTGGACTCGAATCAAATCTTTCACTTTTTGAAAAGTGAACTAACAATAATAAGAATATAAAAATACTAGTTTACAACTAATTATATATATATATATATTATATATAACCTTTTTTTACTTTCTCCTGAAAACAAAATACGACATTATGAAAGGACTTGACTTGGCTTACCTAACATGACATTATCCCTTTGGGATGATAGATAAATAATGTTTTGGGCTGTTTAACAACCTCGTTCGCAACTGCAAAGAACACGTGACGAAGGGGACTTACACCTTTTCAGAGGATCTGAGTCATCTAAAGGCCGACGCATCATCTGAACGCTGACGAAGACGATCACCCATCCAACTTCTGAAGCGGTGTCGTGAACGGGCCACGAGGTAGCTTCCACTTCAGAATAAGATGTGAATATAAATGTACGGAGAAATCATCATTATAAAAAGTTGGTATTTAAGCCTTCGAATCGAAGTATCTAAATAGTTTTTTGGTAACTTTGATGTGCCAAGTAATAATCGCTTCTTAACATTGACCGCGTAGGTTTCCTCTTTGGTACCGCTTTATGGTACGTATAGGGTCAAGGGTCAAAAAGAGAGTCACTAAGTTTCCCGTTAGTGTCTTTGAGGTTCCCAATTTATAATCTAATAATTGTTAGAGGAACCTTTCCTTATTAACCTATTATGAGATGTAATAAAGAGCCAGCCAAACGGTTTAAAATTTTCATATCATACAAAATTTTACTATTTATGGTATACGGTATAAATATTTCGATTTTTATTCAAAGTAATTATAACATAGTAACACCACTAAAACAACTTTGGAACAACTGTGAAGTTCGACAGCAAATGCAGGATTACTTCATCCAAAATCGAGTCCAGAATCAGAGATTTTATTCCGAAAATTGGATCAAACAAACATTAGTCATACTGTGAATAATTAATTAATTAGGTTTTACTCTGTATTCTCACTGACGTGTTGCAAACAAGAACCCATTAAAGTAAGTAATTTCTCCAGGTTAGGGAGGTTAGGATGAGAATCCACGTTTTATAATAAAGAACACCAGATGGTGTGAGGTGGTGTTGGTTAACGCTTCCTTGATCGAGTTCATTGTAGTATTTTAGATTATATATTTAATTAGATTATGTAATATGTAGTAATCCCTTCATACAATATGTCGGTGTTGCTTCTCAAACTGTGTACGCGTCATGGACTTTCTCCAAAAAGGAAACTGTGACACGAGTTCCTTTTTAAAATCTCACTTTCTCGAGAGACATTTGGAATAAATCCAACAATTCAGGATTATGCTCGTTTAAGGGCCCTCATCGCCAAAGAGATTGTCTCTTGTCCTTTTTTTTTTTTTTATGGATAAATCCAACAATGTTCATAGCACCTCGCAACGCTGGAACTCCTGACGAAGAATAGATGGAAATGATTTATTTACAAAACTTAAACGTCACACATCATGAAATAATAAAAATACTACTACTAATAAAAATAATAATAATAATAAATAATTTCTTTAGAACGTTACTGATTTTCAATTTATATTTCAAGGAAGATTTTTTTTTTTTAGTGGTTTTTAATCGGAGAGGAGCAGACAGCTGTTTCCGATATGCATCAGTTGCTTCTTCAGGAGTTCATAAATATAATAGTCTCTACGTGCAATGTCAGAGAAGAGAGATACTTTAGTGGTGGGGAAATCGCTTCATAAAGGGGTTTCCCGCTTTACACACCAGAAGATTAACAGAGAGAGAGAGAGAGAGAGGAGAGAGAGAGAGGAAACTACTTAATGATACTTGGAATAATATTTAATTTGACGACTATATTTTCTCGGCATACACAAATTTCCACGAATAATACGTCAATGATACTCGATTCTTTTACTATGTTCCATCTTTCTCTAATTCGCCTTTTCAAGCGCACAATACAAAATCGACACTATATATATATATATATATATATATATAATATATATATATATACTGTCTGTGTGTATCATATATATATATATAGAGGCATTTATCTGTTCGGCAAACGCGTCGTTTGCATAAACACCTTAACTTTATTCTCGATTACGTATCCTCGCATTAAAGTTACTCATTCCTTATGTTAAATCCTTGGGGGATGAGCAAAACCTGACCTTGAAAGGTGAACCATTTGACCTCTCTCTCTCTCCCTCTCTCTCTCTCTCTCGACTTGCATGTCACACCAAGAGAATTATTCCATAAGAGAAGAAACCAGAAATTCAAAGGTGTTCTTAATTCGTTGTCAGCAGGTCTGCCGCGCCAACAATCTCACCGCGATAATATATATATATATATAAACAGCGTGTCCCAAAGAAATGTATACCCACTTTGTTCGATAATACCAGCTATGAGGATAATAAATATATTACTTTTATATGTTTTTTAATAAAGAATTTTCTCCTGAATCTAAATATGTAATTATTTTTATTAAAAATTGAAAAACAAAAAAGTTACAGATGTTTAAATTATAATTATTATTTTCGAGACTTCATGTGCGATATTTTCTAATATTTTAACCGACTGTTTTGAGATACTTATGTTTAGTGTTGATATTGAAGCATAAATGTTGTAATTATTAGTTAATTCAAAAAATTTACAAATTCCATGGTTAAATGACACTTTATCTAAGATGTTCAAATTGTCGTTAGAAAAGAACAAACGTCGCAGAGTTATAAGATGTTAGATAAGGTTAGAGCAAAACTGTAGTCTTGCCTAATTAGAACTCAACGAAATGGCTAGGCTAAGCTAGGCACTAAACATAAGTATCTCAAAACAGTCGGTTAAAAGGCAGGCCAGGCCATAAAAAAAAATATTAGAAAATATCGCACATGAAGTCTCGAAAATAAAATAATTCTAATTTAAACATCTGTAACTTTTTTGTTCTTCAATTTTTAATAAAAATAATTACATATTTAGATTCAGGAGAAAATTCTTTATTAAAAAACATATAAACAGTAATATATTTATTATCCTCATAGCTGGTATTATCGAACAAAGTGGGTATACATTTCTTTGGGACACGCTGTATATATAAACCTTTGGTTTGCTTCCGCCCGAATTGTTCATTCTGACGAAGGTTAAGCTTTTCACCCCACCTTAGACCTACAGTTTAACGTGGAATCCGAACCACGCCCCACCAGCAGCCCAGCGTTTTAACCACTAGGCTACCCAGGGTACCCATTTATCTACCAACCACTTTCTTTATTGTGTGGAAGAATGAACAGCTGGGTTTTGCTGCGCGCCGCCTGCCGTCACCTGGTCTCGATCCCGGGGCCGATGGATTCGTAGTCAGCGACACCAACCATTACACCACCTAGGTGTATATAACAAAGAATTATTTTGCTTATTTACTTAATTTTTTTGCTTGGTGGAATTTCTGAATGAAACTTTTTAATCTTTGAAAGGAAAATGGTGAAGTTTGGAGCAAGCAAAGACTTCAAAACTAATAAATTTGACAGATTTTTTTTTTTTAATTGGTAACAGACTCTTCATGCAAGCAGTTATGGTCTGTTTGAGGACAAAAGATTGTTATTAATATCGTTAATATTTTTATTTCATCTGCCAGCGGTCTCGGCTCAGTGGATAACACCGTTTTCTTATAAGTAAAGTGAAGATACCGAGGTCGGGGGTTCGGATCCCGATGGTGCTGGTTAATAGTAATCTATGATAAATAATAATAATGAATGAGGAGGGCCAAAATCTGGCACGGCGCTCAAGCCAAACGAATGCGCGGCCCATTGCGCAAACTCCCGCATTATTACTAGTATCATGGGGATTCGAACCTTCGATTTCAGTGTCTTAACGATGTTACCCACTGAACTATGAACGCCGACCTAATCCAGAAGTTAAAGGGTGCATTTGTCTCGCCTGAGCGCTGTGCCAATATCTGGCCCTCCTCACTAATTATTACCACTTCCTCGTTGAGGGAAGTACTAAAGTACTATAAGTACTATAAAATAACCCTTTACAATACGTAAAAACAAAAACAAAAAAGTCAAATATCTTTATTTTCTTGCAGGATTTTTTTTTAACTTGAAAGTGTACGTACACACACGCACATTTACACACAGACACACAATATGAGGAAAAGAAAATTTAAATTTGTTTCTGTTTAGAATTTATTGTTTTTATTCTCTCGATTGTTTTGTTTTTGTCTGGAGACAGTGCCACCCTTTATTAATTGTCTTTGCTCTAAATGGCACCACCACACACAATCATCATTACACCCAAAATACATTATTCATTCTTCAATATAAATAAATAAATATATATATATGTGTGTGTGTGTGTGTGTGTGTGTGTGTGTGTGTAGACGGTGTCTATTCAAAAGGGACTAATGGTTCATACTAATGGTTTCCGCTTTGTGAGTAGCCTGATGGAGTAGGGAGTTGCTCTTCGCAGCTTCCTTTCTTGCGCACACATTCCATTGATATAAAAAATCTCAAACCCACGGAAATGTATACCGAATCCAGAACCGTCCAAATCCATCCCGAATTGCGGCTCTAGGACTATTGAGGGCCTCGCAACACGTCGTCGACGTGACACGTTACCGACAAGTGTTAACTAAGTTAACCTTGGTTCAGGTTAAGTTAGGTTAAAACTTAGTCTGGTTAGATTAATCTAGGTTAAGGTAGGTTAAATTCGGTCAGTTAGGTTAGATCAGGGGTGGGGAACCTGCAACCTGCGGCCTTAAGGCCGCATGTGGCCTTTTGGGGTACTAGTTGCGGCCTTCTGCCTATTTGACATTCAGAATTCATACCGTACATACAAGCCTTCTTTATGGCTTGAACAATAGGAAATATGGCAACACTGCCAGTTGTAACTGGCAGCGTTGCCTTACGGCTTACGCCCTTACCTATCAATGATCAACTCGACTGGCTGACTGGATGAGAGTTACTGACGATTCTCCGATAGTGACACGCACGCTTGTTTCCTTTAAAACTGTAAATCTTTGATCAATTCGTGTACCATTTTTATTTAAAAATCTTCTGGTACCCCAATCATGTCAAAAACTGTGAAAAGAAAATTAAAGGAAGAGAACAGAGTATTCCATGAAGAATGGGAATTGCAGTATTTCATAGTTGCTGAGAAAGATAAAATGATGTGTTTGCTCTGCAACGTCATAATTGCAACAGTGAAGAAACACAATGCATATCAGCATTATATGCAACTCATAAGAACCACAAGTATGCTATATTGGAAGGAGAACCCCGAAAGTCTGCACTTACGAAGATGAAACTTCAAAAGTCGCAACAGCAGCAAGTATTTAAAACGATGTCAGGCCTAGGGACTGAAATCACTGAAGCAACTTATAAAGTAGCATATATACTTGGAAAAAGAGGTAAGCCATATAGTAATGTGGAAATCATAAAAGAATGCATTGTTGAAGTTGTAGCCTCTTTAGATTCAGACAAGGTTAACAAATACAAACAACTACCTCTTTCAAGAAGGACCATAACTGATCGGCAACATGAATTAGCCTTCAATGTAACTGAACAACTTCATACAATATGCCAAAGCGAAAATACTTATTATTCGATTGCCTTGGATGAGTCCACTGATATTACTGACTCAGCGCAAGTGTCATTTTTTATTCGTGTTATAACTGCAGATTTTCAATGCTACGAGGAGTTACTGGCTTTGGGTACTCTTATAGGGAAGACACGTGGAATTGACGTCTTGTCTCTCTTCAAAGAAAAATGCCGTGAAGCGAAACTGAATTTATGTAATTTAGTAAGTGTATGCACAGATGGTGCACCTTCCATGAGAGGAAAATGTGCAGGATTTGTTCCGCTACTACAAAAAGAACTGCCAAATCCAGATAGCTTGATTTCCTTTCACTGTATTTTGCATCAACAGAATCTTTGTGCCAAATCTACTGTTTTAAGTGACACATTAAGTAAAGTTACATGTATTGTGAACTACATTAGAGCAAATGCATCACAACATCGCCAGTTTCGCAATATACTTATGCTTGATGATGAAACATTCAGTGTGGATCTTCCGTATCATTCTAAAGTGCGCTGGTTGTCACAAGGGCAAGTCTTTGAAAAACTTTTGTCTTTGCGAAAACAAATCACAAGATTATTTTTGAGGAACTCAATGAACCATGTGAATTGTCAAAAAAGGATTTCTGCAGAAATGCTGCAATTTTGTGTGACGTAATGTCAAAGCAAAATGACCTGAATATTTCTTTGCAAGGTAAAACTAAATCCATATATGAAATGTGGCAAAAAATCCAGGCTTTTCAGAGGAAGCTGCGCTTTTTCAAAACTAGCCTTACCCGATCGGAACTTTCAGCTGAACACTTCCCTGAACTGGCAAATACAAGAAAATACAGGAAAATACAAGTAAATCATTAAGAGAATGCGATGTGAAAGAATACACAGCTCTCCTAGACTCCCTGATTGAAGAATACGATGAAAGATTTGAAGATTTTGAGAAACATGACTTCACACTGAAACTAGCTTTCCAACCACACCTGGTTGATGTCTCCAAAGCGCCTGAAGATTTAAAGATGGAGTTGATTGAGCTATTAAGAAGGATCCTGTTGAAATATGGAAAGATGTCGTTGAATACCCACGTCTGCGCCAACATGCTCGTCGAATGTTGTCTTGTTTCGGGACAACCTACTGTTGTGAATCAACATTTTCATATGTGACTCAAATCAAAACGCGCTCTTGAGATCGCAGATGACGAATATTCACGTGGAGGACCAACTAAAACTACGGTCAACGATGTTGGAACCAAATGTACGACTCATGTCCCGCAATAAGCAGTCACAAAAAAGTCATTAAATGCTTTATCACTTTTTCACTTAATATTAACATCATTTCACTTAATATCATTTTTCACTTAATATTAGTTCTATTGTCAATTATTCCCCCAAAAAATAAATGTGCACTTGCTGAATTTTTTATTTATTATAAAAGCCCTCACGTATTATCAAGTTTGATTTAAAATTAGTAAATATGTAGATTGTAGACTAAAATATGACATTTTGTTGTACTGTATATGTTAAATTCTCAGCATGCGGCCTAATAGGGTCTTGGTTAAATGAAATGCGGGCCTTCCAATGAAAAAAGGTCCCCCACCCCTGGGTTAGATTATTAGAATGTTGAGGAAATTTTCCGTTCGACGAAATGTACAGAGATCCACTCAAATATTACCTACCACAGTACAGTATGCCACTTTTAATTCCGATATAAATAAATTCCGGTTTTGAAGAACCGGACCTAATGCACCGGATCCAAGGTGTTCTGGGGAGTCTCAGTAGATATTGGCGGACAATTTTTTACCTTAATAAATACGGTCCATTAATCAAGATATTAGATCTATTTGGTTTGACGGCCGACAGACAAAAAAACCAAAAAAAAAACCAGCTTTTTTATTTAGTTAATGTTTATTACATTTTAGAATAATACATTTTAGTTTTGAGAAATGAAAAATAATAAAGAAAATTGAGTTGAAAATAGAAAAAAATAACGTCAAAAGTAAGACATTAGCAGCAGAAGCCCGTAATAAAAATACCACCCTTAAACAATCAACACGGGCAACCTACGGGAAAATTATTGAATGTCCGGTTAATTGAATGCCCGGTTAGGTCAACTGTACACCCTTGACGATTGGTTAGGTTAAATCGTGATATTTTCGTTAGTTTTGACAATAAACTAACGAAAATATCACGACTTAACCCAACCAATCATCAAGGGCGTACGGACTACAGTTGACCTAACAGGGCATTCAATTAACCTAACCGAGAGTTTGACGGTTCTGAAGCCACTTCAAAATTATATATATATATATATATATATATATATATATATATATATACCGGGTGTCCGAGAATTATCTGTACAATTTTGGCTGTTATTAAAAGTCAACCATGAAGTGTAGAAATTCCAGTGTTGTCCCATTTTACAGAGAATCTCTAAGTTTTTCTGATACCACGTTTTGACAAGTTTTTTAGAAATGTACGCGGGTGACAGACATTGATGATTTAAAAGCAAGAATCACAGCTGCTATTGAGCGAATTGATGTGGATATGCTGCAGCGTACATGGCAACATTTGGAGTATCGATTGGATGTTTTGCGAATCACTAATGGTACACATATCGAATGTTTGTAACAACGTTACTTTAATAAAAGAAACTTTTGAAAATACAGATTCTAAATAATCTTGTTTAAGAATTTTACGTGTGTTATCAGAATTTTATTAAAAGATGAAATTGTACAGATAATGTTCGGACACACTGGAATTTCTAAAAACTTGTCAAAACTTGGTATCAGAAAAAACTTAATGAGATTCTCTGTAAAATGGGACAAACTGGAATTTCTAAACTTCATGGTTGACTTTTGATAACAGCCAAAAATTGTACAGATAATTCTCGGACACCCGGTATATATATATATATATATATATATATTAATATATATATATATATATATATATATATTATATATATATAGGATAATGTTTGTTTGTGTATGTGCTCATTCTGGGAAATAATAATAAAAAAATAAAATTATTACCTATTGATTGTTCAAGCGTGGTATTTTAACCATGGACGTTTAGTAATGTCTTAATTTTTTTGTTTTTTCCGCCGGCCCTCAAAGCGAAAAGATCCAAGATATTTTTCCTATATCCTTTACTAACCACAATTATTTTCTTTATTTATTTATCTAATTTATTTACTGTATTTAGTAATTATATTTCATCTAAATACATGTAAGTCACACACATGAAAAATGATTAAGTTCATTGGTAGACAAATAGTATAGGTCATAGTCCATGTGACAAATGCGAACTGAATAATTGTGTGTGTGTGTGTGTGTAATGATATCTGGATTGCACCACAGCAATTGTTCCTTTTTAACATACAAAACATTTCACATAATACAGGGTGTACATAAAGTCAGGATCTATTTTTGTGAAGCACTTGGAAATTATATGGAATTCAATCATAAAATGATAAAGTGGTAACATTTATTAAATAATTAAGAGTAGGATTCGACGTGACGCCCATCAGTATCCCTGCACAGCTCAAATCGTTCCACAGCATTTCTAAACACATTCTGGAGCATTTGCGGGGTTATGTTATCTGCAGCAGTTCGTATACGTGTACGTAAGTTTTCAAGACTCGTAATCTTCGTCTGATAGACGTGCGACTCGATAAAGCCCCATGCAAAGAAATCTAAAGGGGTTAAATCTGGTCATCTCGCGACACAAGGTCTGTTGCTTCCGCGTCCGATCCAGCGATTTGGAAAACGTCCATTTAGATAATCCTGAACAATTTTGGCATAGTGACAAGGAGCACCATCATGTTGATAGACGACGGTACTAACAATCCTATCCCCAATCAGCTGAGGTTCAAGGAATTGCTGCAACATGTCCAGATAAATAAGCCCCGTAACTGTAGCTTCAGCAAAGAAAAAAGGACCATACCTTAGATTTTGTTAAACCCATCCAGACATTAACTTTAGGTGAGTCTCTTTCCCAATTTTGGACGAAATCATTCGGTCTTTCATCTGCCCAAATTCGACAGTTATGGCGATTTACTTTTCCACACGTATGGAAAGTGGCTTCATCACTAAAGAGAATGTTGTCCATTAAATTATCACTCCAGATTTGTTCAACGAGATCAGCACACACAGCACTTCGTCGAGGGAAATCTTCCTCATGTAAATCATGTAAAACCTGCAAATGATAGCTTTTCTTCTGCAAATTAACTTTCAGAATTTTGTGCACAGATGACGTCGGGAGGCCGAGTCTGTGTGATGCAGCACGAACGGACGTACGTGGCTCCTCAGTGATAATTCCGCGTACTGCATTCACGGTAAGATCTGACATACACGGTCGTCCTGATCTTGCTTCATCATTTACAGATCCCGTTCGTTTAAATTTGTTCACCAATTTTCGTATTGTCTTGTCTATTGGCCCCGGCTTATGAAATCTCCTTCTAAACTTCTCTCTGATGTCATTGTATTTCTTTCCCTCAATTCGCCAAATTACTATTGCCACACGCTCTTCTGTATTCATTCTAAGGGCTTCTGAAAAGAAAAATAGAAAAAAATAATTATTTCACAAAAATAGATCCTGACTTTATGTACACCCTGTATTTGTTAACGGAAAGTTGAAGCCAATAAAACTTTTTAAAATTTAACTGGTAATGCTTTACGTAACCCGATCAGCGACAAGCGACTGTGTCTGCTCAGTATAGTTGAATGGGTGACCGTCGTCTTCCGCGTTCTTCTGACCCACAGATAGTTCGAATCCCACCACGTAAAGCTGTAGGTCCCCTTCGTCACATGATCTTTGTCCTTACGAAGAAAGTTAAACAACATCGAGCATTACTATTATCACTAAAACTTAAGCGGAAAAGTTATAGGCTACATAGTCGGACCTGGCTTCCGGTCCCGAAATCATGATGGCCAAATCATTTTGAAATACTGTGCTCACTCACCCAGCAAAATCTTATCATTTAAATAATTATTAAAACAATTCCTCGTTTTTCCTTTTGACGTGTCAATTTACTGTATATCACGTTTTGGATTAAAGAAAAAAAATGATAATACACATTTGTTTTAACTGGTTATTTCATGAATGCCATTCACCACTATCCAGCTTGTTCCTAGACGAACAGAGATAAGCTAGGGCTTGCCTAAGTTGCCTTATCTACTAAAAGTAGTGACGTTAGGCCTAAACTACTTACAGTATATATAGGCTACACCTCTGTAGAGTAAATATGTCGTACAACTAGTAAGTGTGTGTGTGTGTGTGTGTGTGTGTGTGTGTGTATATATATATATATAATAATATAATATTTATATATATTAGGGAATGAAATGAGAGTACCCGGATATCCGGGTACCCAGTACCCACCCACTATGAAAGAACCGAGTTCAAATTAGGGAATAAAACAGGTACCCGGATACCCGGGTACCCCACCCGTTATGAAAGAACCGGGTTCAAATACTCCATGATGATGACAGAGGCAGTAACTTTCAAGAATATATGTAATTGCGCGCGCGCGAAATAGAGAAGTATACAGTATGTAAAACTGATCATACACGTGCAACTTTTTCGTTCATATCCAATAAGAAACCATGAAATAGAGTTGAAGCGTGAGCATGTATGGAATTCGTATGACTTTAGTAGATTTGAAAACAGAGTGATGAGTTGTAACTTGTAAATGAAGTAAATAAATGATTTGCTTTGGTTTTCGTTATTAGAAAAATAGAATAGTTTTCTTTTTTCCTTAGTGTAGAATTTATATATATATATATATATATATATATATATATATATGATAAATAAAACCACGAAGGAAAGGAAACACAGAATGGTGCTCAAGCGCTTTCGTCTAATGACATCCTCAGGAACACTGAAGTAAATAAAGCGTTCAAGAATATATAGAGGTTACAAAAGAAAATATATATATATATATATATATATATATATATATATATATATATATATAAAATATAGAAATCAAAATTGTGGGAGGAGCATACAAAATTGTAAGAAAAACTACCAATTTTAGCACTTTGCCCGAATTCAGCACAAGATCAAATTTTATAGTTAATGCCTGAATGATATATAGGTCACAAAACAAAAAAACAAAAAATATATATATAAATTGAAAAATAAAAATTGTAAGAGAAGCATACATATTTATAAGGGAAAACTACCCACGTTTTAGCACTCTGCCCTTCTTGTCTAAATCCTTTCTGAACGAATTCAACACAAGCTCAAATGGATTGTTTACAACCAATTTTATAGATAAGGCCTGAATGATATAAAGGTCACAAAAAATTAAAAAAAATATAAAACTAAATTGAAAAATAAAAATTGTAAGAGGGGCATACATATTTATAAGGAAACACTACCAAAGTTTTAGCACTCTGCCCTTCTTGTCTAAATCCGTTCTGAACGAATTCAAAACAACGGGATCGAGTTGAAAAAGACCTTTGCTTATGTTAAAGTTATTTGTAAGTTGGATAATAGCAGACTCAAGAATATTTATATTAACAATGTTGCTAGAGTGAAACAAAACTGAAGCATTATTCCAATCAATACAGTGGGATAACTCTGACAAATGGACAAAAAGGGCACTGGACGACTGTCCCGTTCTAACGGAATATTGATGCTGTTTTACACGCGTGTGTAAATCCTTTCCCGTCTGACCAATGTAAAAGGAATCACATTGTTTACAACCAATTTTATAGATAATGCCTGAATTATTGGTAGGGCTATTTTTTACTATGATATTTTTCACAATATTGTTATATGAAAATACTACATTAATATCCAAAAGTTTAAGTACATTAGCAATGCCTAAAAAGCCTGGGAAAAATGGAAGTACTAAAATATTCTTTGACAACGTGCGAGTGTTATTATTCACACGATAGAAGGTTCGTTTTGCCTTGTTAAGACAAGATTCCATAAACGCAGGTGGGTAGCACAGATCACTTCCTTCGTGGTTTTATTCATCATAAATATTTTTCACGTGTTACTTTCGTGAAATAATTTTCATATATATATTGTGGCCTTTTTTAATGTTTCATGAAGTGCTCGAACTCGTTGTGGAATTGTTGTGATGAGATTTTGGATGATGCCATTTTGCCAAAGACCAGTCAATATTTCTTTTACGCTTGATACAGATGTGTCAGGTTGGGCTCCTTTTTTGCGTTTACCAATCAAGCTGCTCCCAGACAGACGTGCTCAATAGGATTCATAAGAGTATCTGGTCTTCTCAGATCTCAAGGAAGAACTTCTAACGTTTTTTGTCTCATCCATTGAGTACTTTTATTGAGAGGTATGTATGACTGCAGGGTGTACAGTACAGGCTCCTTACAACGCATATCATATACATCATTTCGTCGTATCTTTCAATATTCTTGCGCTTATTTTATTCCAGCAAGGCTATACATACATACATACATACATAGGGCTGACAAAATTAAATAGACACCTTAGGTTTTTAGTTTGGTGATAAGTCAATAAATAAATTTATTGAATGAATGTATTTAGAATTGGTGTTCCTTTCCCCTTTTCATTATGTAAAGCAGACACGTTTTGGCATTCCATTGATGAGCTTTCCCATCTGTTCTTGAGGATAATCATCGTTATATCTCTTTACTTTTGTCAACCTACTGTATACACACACACACACACACACACACATATATATATATATATATATATTACGTAATACATATGACAACAGAACACTCAAGTTAAGTAAAAATTATTCTCATTGTTTGCAGAGATACGAAGTTTTCTCAGTTTATGACACCGGAAAGACATCACTAAAGGAAAATTATTTTATATCTATCTATCTATCTATCTATCTATATATATTCTATATCTATATCTATATCTATATCTATATCTACAGTATATCTATATCTATATATATATATATATATTAGTTTTAAATTGCATAAAATAATCTTTACGTCGATCTTTTTCTTTCCACATTTACATAAAATGGTCTTCTACTTGACCGATGTGCCTCTCACAATTTCTTTTACCAACTTTCACTTCGGTTTGTCTTTTTGAAACTTCCTTTTCCCGCTATAAATTCTAATTAGTACGTCTTAGTTTGAGTAAAATTTGTTCACGTCCTCTGGAGAAGGGAGAGGGAGGAGGATACAGCTTGGTTGCATAAAGCTTCTTTCAAGAGTACGACCCCCTAGCGCCGTATAGTGACAATGCAGTACTAATTTGCCAATTAAGGAAGGGTTCTGTGGGAATTTTGCCTGTTGCTGAGTGAGACGTGCTAAAAATAATGTAAAAAGTTTGCCATCTTGTATTTCATAGCGAAGTTGCGTTTCTTCAGTAGCCTG
Organism: Bathynomus jamesi; assembly: GCA_023014485.1. NCBI lineage: Eukaryota > Metazoa > Arthropoda > Malacostraca > Isopoda > Cirolanidae > Bathynomus > Bathynomus jamesi. Next base: position 67,028 of record JAJOZX010007367.1, on the reverse strand, counting down.
ATGGGTTGACCTTCTTTAGCATTTAGATGACGTAGCGATCCACAGATGGTGCGGATCTCGGCTAAAGTCGTAGGTCCCTTCGTCACGTGACTTACTATTACGAAAGAGGTTGGAAAAAAAGAAAGTTGTTTTATAGCTATACTTTAATTTTATTATGATCAAGAGATGATTTAAAAGACTGTACTAATCTTTCAGCGAATCCGTTTGAAGCAGGATGAAGAGGCGGTGTTTTTGTAGAACAAACACCATTTCTACCGAGAAAGCGGCGAAAACTTTCAGAACTGAACCGAGGTTATCATCACTTACAGTTCGTTTGAAACGCTATACATAGAACTGTAAAGGTTTTTCATTTTATCACTAGTTTTCTTAGTAATGTTCGAATACATCATAAAAATTTATGGTTATTTAGAATATGTATCTAGAATTAAAATTACTTCGCTCTATATTCGGCAAAACCAACTTGCGTGAATTTTGTTTCATTGATTCGTTTCTATACACTGAATGAAGACCATGAAAATGTAATTCGATGGAAGATTTTTCTATGAATATTGTGGTGTTTATTAGAAACCAAACTTAACTTATGATAATGCTTTTCATTTTAACAATTCTTAAATGGTTCTTGTGTAATTAATCAAGAACCGTGGCCGGAAAACCTTTTGGAATTACCCACTTTGTAACTCCCACGTGACACATCCGTTCTCACCAGATAATTCATTTCCCTTAGACGTAAAAAGCTTTACATAATATTAAGCTTTTATTTTCATCCGTTCGTTATATTTGAATAAACTTTCAAAAGTTGGGGATTATCAAGGGTAACATGCTTTATATCATGAGTATAGTTAAAGGAAGACAATCCAATATAGATGACTGGTAAATTTCGACTATTTTCTTTTATGGTTTCGTTAACAGGACACCTACAAAGAATACTTCTATTAGCATGATATGCCGATTTTCTAAGTTTTATAGTTATAATCACAGGCAAGAAGTAGTGATGTCTATTTCTGAACCCATAAAAGTTGTTAAAGGAGCATGGTCCACGCACAAGATAAATTTTCGAATCTTTTCCTTTATAGTAACCCCAATTTCTTTTCAGTTAGTAACAATTTTGACAAAATTAGAACTAACGAAAATATCACGACTTGACTTAACCAATCGTCAAGGAAAGGAAAAGGAAAAGATCCTAAAATATTCTAGCAGAGAACCCGCCCTTCGTGCGGGTAGCAAAAATATCTCGCCCTACAACTTTAGAATGAGACGTGAATGTGAAAATTAACCAACTAGTTAGGTTAACTGAATGCCCGGTTAGTTCATCTGTACGCCCTTGACAACTGGTTAGGTTAAGTCGTGATATTCTCGTTAGTTTCAATTTTGTCAAAATTATTACTAACTGAAAACAATAAATTGTGGGTGCTAAAAAGGAAAAGATCCACATTTTCTACCCTATACTGGAGCGAAGGAATTTCTTTAGTTCCAAATGCAGTATCATAGCTAGAACTTCCAATTGCCACCGCTCGTAGCTCTTTTTCCTTATAATCGAAGTGAAGACACTGGTTTATAATAATACAGGAGTTAACGCAGTGGGCCGCGTTTGTCTGTCCTGAACGTTGTGCCAGTTTTTGGCCCTCTTGACTGATTATTATTAGAGTTTCCAGTTCTCCATTTGGGAGTAATTCTTTTCCGATTATAATAGCTTTCTCGAAAATCATAGTCAAGACACAGTCAACTCGCATACTCGTAATATCTAAAATTCAATGCGCCAAATTTGGTCTAGACCCGTGTGCTGAAAAGTTTTTTTTTTTATATAAGAGTGCGTTATCCCGAAGCTTTATTAGGCATTTTCAGTGATATATTTTTTTCATACAGTATCATCATAAAAAGCTAAAATAAAATAATTCACAATTTCGATATTGTTAGATATACATTCGTATGTCAATACTCGAGAACTGGCCAACCAAAGCGACTGGGGTTTGTTTACAGGCCACTAAAGACAGTGCTCACGGCTTGATATATGTTGAATTGAAAGTCCTGATTGTTCAGTTAGTTACATATTGTTAAAACATTACAAATAATGACTTTTTTGGGCGGCCAAAATTTGCAATGCAAGAGGTAAAGAAAAAGGTAATGAAGTAAATAAAAATTTGTAACTAGCATCTCAGCCGTGACGTCAACTTAGTATTGTAAAACCTGGGGGCATAACTTGGCGTGGAAAATTTGGCTTTTTTTTTTTCTGAGGAGAATCCGCCAAACTGACTCGGCGCAAGCAAAAAAAAAAAAAATGATCTGTATGACTATAGTATCTTGACTATGTTGAAACGTAATAAATAATTCTTTCTTTCCATCTGGACAAACTATGAGGAGTAACAGGCTAATCCGTAAAAAGATGTATCACAGACCAACTGAATTTGTAGTTTTGGATTATAATGAGTCAAAATTTTGTGTAATGAAAATTGATTAAAATATTTCTCAATTTTTTGATCATATGAATTTCCGATTCTTCTGCAAATTAATATAAACAGTTGCAATTTTCTTGATGTATTTGGAATCGTTTCACTAATTTACTAATCCCAAAAATTAACGTAATTCTGTAAGATTTGTTGATGATTGCCTATAACTAATTTTCTTTGGAGCGGCTTTATTCCTTCTTTTGAAATTACATGGCCAAGATACTCCAACTTCAAGAACTTGCACTCATTGTATTTTAAGTTTTATTTCAAGTAAAATTATAAAAACTAACTTTTTCACTAAGCTTCATTGGTTAAGGAAAAACTTATCTACAGGCGCTCAATATATTTTGAAACTTTTCTTGAATTTTATCAAAACATTCGAATTTTGGAAGCAGACACTTCTTTACCATTATTATTTTCAGCAATTTTCTTTCAGAAAAGTCATTCAGAAACATTCACTGTTGGTCACCAAGTATTTGTGTTAGATATTTGCAGAAACACGAAGTTGTTCATCAGTTTATTTTTTACATTTGAAAGACATCTTAACAAACATACAGAGCCTTAATCAGTGTTTCCCAGCCGGAGTGCCTCAAGTGCTTCCTTGGGGTGTCGCAAAATATCATGAAAGTGACAAAAATAAGTAATTGAAAAATCAAGTTAGTGGAGATACGCAAATTTCAAATGAAACAAAACATTTACCATTTATTACATCCATTAGGAAACTGCATAGGCTCAGTTTCAAGTTACGTGGTGTTGAAGAGGATGTTGAACAGTGAGAGACAAAAATCTTCCGGGGTACCGCGAAAGACGAACATATAACACTGTAATGCCTTCAGCCAGAGAATGTTGGAAATCACTGCCCAACAGGCCCGTGCACAGGAGGGGGGCTTGGGGTGCTTGAGCCCCTGCCCTTTTTCTTCTTCATATCAAAAGTGCCCTTTTAGTCAAAATTCATAAATATATTGATTCGACATAAATTTGAATTAATTAGTTATATTTTTATTTAGTTACTGCTACTTCAACAGATTTTCAAAACTGGAATTACTTTGATCTATGATTTTTTTATTAGAATAATAAACTTAACATACCGTTACTATTATTTTGTCAATCAGGGAGGGCGTCCCTAGTGGTAACACTGACTGCAGCTGTTCACTGTTGATTGCGTCTCTCGGGTATGTGGGTGTATTGTTTACTGTTTGTTTATTTTACGTTAACCTAAGCTAACTAGTGATTTCTCACTGATAATTATGGTAAGTTGGAATCCAAAGCAGTGTGACATTACTCGTAAAGTTGGTAAAAACGTCCACGTCCCCTACTAGGCTAGGCCCATCAGTACACCAGTGTGTCAAACGATGGATTTTGGGTTTTAGTACTGGCATGAATTTCATTAAATTAATAAATGATTTATTAAACAACATATCATAACCTTTTCATTTTTAATATGAAATTGATTTTTAAAAACAATACAATTTTCATTAAAAGTGAATAAAAATACCTAGATTATTTATTATAAAACGCTGCAATTTTTCCGCAAGGACGACAATTACGGTAGATCCTTCTGCCCTTTATCCTGCTGATTGATACTTATAAAAGTTATAAGTAAAGTAACTATTTAGAAATTGCATGCTATTAAATATTGTGAATTTGGTTAACAAAAGCTTAATTAGGTCTACTGCCTAGATTAGATTAGATTAGATTAGGCCTAAGATAATAAAAGTGAAGGGAAATATATTTTTGAAACAATCTTGCAATAAAAACATGCCTTTTTACAACAAATTTTCATTTATTTTCTTTAATCAGCTTTATATACAAATATAATGCATTGAATTTACTGGAATTTAAGAATATTTACCACATACAATTTTAAAAATTTTCTTTGTGTGTATACATATATATACTTATATAGCCTATATGGCATTGCGGATTTCATTTTTTAAATGTTAGGGGAGTGCCCTTTTTTCAACTGAGCCCCTGCCCTTCTGAAAGTCTGTGCACGTCACTGCTGCCCAAAATGAATTAGTATTAACACTAAGTGATATAGTTGAGTTACTTATAATTTTAGGTTTCTTTCAATGCTCAAAAGGAGCAACTATATACCTTGTAATAATATATTATTACAACAATACATCAGGGCGTAACTAACGCGGGGGGACATGTCCCCCCAACTTTCAAACTGGGGGAAACATAGGTTTTGTCCCCCCCAAGTTTTGATCTAAGCTAGCTTCCGTGAAGAAAAATATTTACGTTCTTGAAATAATCTATGATGAGTAAATCTTTAATTATATTAGTCCTATTAGTATGCTGGGAAGTATTATTGATTCAGTACTAATACTGCGGTGATTGATACTTTAATGAGACATCGTTATTTTTTACTTTAATTATTGCATATATTGTTTTCCTTTTATGTTAAGTATATACTTCATATACATAAGGTCGTTGTGAAAATGCTTCTTTGATTTTCTTATTACTATCATAAATATAGATCACACTCTAAATCATAATATTTTAAGAGCATCATTTTGGTCGCAAATTCATTATAATACTGATAGATCAGAGCTTTATCGAGACTCGAAAGAATTGGTATTCAGATATCATTGTTATATTCTACCAAAAAAAATATGCCTTGGAAGACCAAATTTAAGACATTACCTACAGGATAGCAGCACAGAAATTCATCGCAGGATTTTTCATTATTATAGTTAGTTGTCTTCCCCAACTTTTGAAAGCTAGTTACACCCCTGCGTAGCTAGCGGATTGTTTTGTTAGCTGTAATCATTTCTTATATAAACAGTATAATAAATGATGAACAGTTTTTATCTTCCTCCATATGTGTGTGTGTGTGTGTGTGTGTGTGTGTGTGTGTGTGTGTGTGTGTGTGTGTGTGTGTGTGTGATCGCAATGCAAAGTTATTTCTCACACTATGTATGAAACAATTTTGCTTTAAAATAAATTCTTGATGCCTAAAAATCTTGTAGATAAGCCTTCCCCCAAAACTATTTTTTTTTAGTGCAAAATAGCAAACTCTGATTTTTGTTTAGCTTGAAAATTGCAGCCCTATTCAGAACCGGTTCTGAAACAAATGGTCTCCAGATTTCGGAAATCTTGACCCCCCAACAACCACTTCCGGATGCCGTTGGACTGACGAACGTCATCTTTGAATTTGGGAAGGTTTTCAACTCTCCTTACATCCTCTCATGAAAGAAGTAAGGAGAGCAGCAGCCCGTAATTATTACCAGTTAAGTGCATGACAAAAACTGCATTTGACGGTAAATTCTTGCCGATTTTCGAATTAAGACCAACTCGGGTATTAACAATAATAATTATATATAATAAAGAACAATAATAATGATATATAATAATAATAATAAGTAATAATGATGATGATAATGTTTGAGGATGTTTAATCTCCTTCGTAACGGCAAGGACTTACAGCTTTACGTGGGATTCGAAACATCTACGGATCGCTACATCACCTGAACGCAGAAGAGGGATCACCCATCCACCTATCGAACAGACCCAGGATTGCTCAACTCCGTTGATCTAAAACGGGAAGCGTTGTTGCGACGTAGCAACGAGAACCCAGGGATAGAGTAACACCTGCATATGTGCGTCATGCCATATACATTTTATTACACGAATAAAAATATCCGAATGAGATCATCTATAAGACAGAGTATATCATAGAATCTCTTATTTTTTATAAAAATCAAAGACCTAGCAAAAATTATTTATATGTATATACATTTTCGGAAAAGAAAGCTGACACCCCTTCAGGGACTTCTGTTAAATAAACTCGTGTATAATAGCGTTTATTGCACAGATTTTAATGATGTTAGGCTGCACACCTGCACGGCACCATAGTTTTACATGCGAGTGACGGTCCATGTGCACTATAAACAAAATTTGTAAAAACCTTCAAATCGAAGTACCTAAATGACGACCTGGTAACTTTAATGTCTCGAATAATAAGCGGTTCTTAACAATGATTGCGTAGGTTCCTTGTTTTTGGTAGAACCTTTTGGTATATAGGGTCAAAAAGGGAGCCAGTAAATTTCCTGTTAGTGTCTATGTGGTTCACAACTTGGAACCTTATTCAGGGAGGAATCTTCCCCTAACCTATTTTGAAACGTAATAATGAACCAAACGGTTTAAAAATTTCATGTCATACAAACTTTACTACTTAGTGTACTGTTAAATGTATGCACTATAGTCTCGAATTTACTCGTAGGCTAAATGACATGTGAACGTTGGTTGTTCTATCGGTGAAATTAGAATTAAAAAAAAAACCTATTCACTGCTGATGATTTGGTACTAATCACGACTTCACTTAAATGGAAATTATGCAGAAAAACGTGACATTATGTTTAGTGTGGATAAAACAAAGCTATCCATTTCTATACTAAACGGTTTGAACAGTATAGTGCGCATGTATTTGAATTAAATGGTGTCACTACTAATCAGATGCAGGAATTTAAGTATCGAGGTCATTTGATATCAAATTCCTTGAGCGACAATCCTGATATTAAGAAAGAACACCGTAATTTACGTGCTAAATCAAACGTGTTCATAAGGAATTAGCTAAAAAAAAAGAAGTTATTCCGAACGTTTTGTTCTTGTAGTGTTTTCCACCCGGGGTGCCTCAAGTGCCTCCTACGGGTGCCGTAAAATTTCACGAAAGTGACCAAAATAAGTAGCTGAAAATTGAAAAGTTACTGAACCATTGGAAGTTTCAGATAAAACAAAACATTAGTGATTTACTACGTCTATGAAGAAACTGTATACGCTCAGTTTCAAGTTACGTGGTGTTGAGGCAGAAGGGGGAGGAGAACTGAATGCTGAACAGCGAGAGGCGAAAATCCTTTGGGGTGCCGGGAAAGAAGAAAAGGTTATGAACCCTTGTTTTAGTATTATACAAGGACCTATACCCATTTTTGCCAATGTGTCATTCTATTCTACTCGCAGTAAAAAATTAACTTAACCTAACTAAGTCTAACCCATGCTAACTCAACTAATCAAACCATAATAACTTGTCGATTAAACGTAATCTTGAAAGAATGACTACGTTAGCCTGCTACAATGCGTTCAGAATGTTACATATAGGCCTACTACCACCAGAGGATCAAACCTATTTAACCAGTTAACAAAGGACATTAGAAATACGACTGGTGTTCATGTGGACGCCTTCAAAAGAAGACTAGACGCCTGGCTCAGGACAATCTCAGATGAGCCGGGTGTACCTGGCTTAATGCTGTAATGCTTTTAAAATTCAGTCAAAATGGCGAGGGGGCAATTTTATTTGAAATGAATATCACGTTCAAGTAGAGTTACTAGAGATAACTATATAGGATTTAACTTTTGTGAGTGGCTTTCACTATATCATTTTAATCCCTTACTCTATACATATACATACACATATACCTTGATTGGTTAACCTTGGTTTTGCTTCCACCTGAATTTTTCATTCTGACGAAGGTCAAGCTTGTCACTCCACCTTAGACCTACAGTTTAACGTGGAATCCGAACCACGCCCCACCAGCAGCCCAGCGTCTTAACCACTAGGCTACCCAGGGTACCCATTTATCTACCAACCAATTTTTTTTATTGTATGGAAGGATGAACAGCTGGGTTTTGCTGCGTGCCGCCTGCCGTCACCGGGGCCGATGGATTCGTAGTCAGCGACGCTAACCACTACACCACCGAGGCGGGCGCATATATATATATATATATATATTATATATATATAATCTTGTGTGTGTGTAAGTAAAATCCGCAAGGTAACCTTATCGTCAATATTGGTTTTTCGTCCATTGGATCTCGGCTCTTGTTACGGGCATGCAAAAAAAAAAAAAAGAAGTGATATAAAAGGTTCTCTGAAATCGCCTCCCATGCATGTGTGGCCGTGTAAAGGAGCCATCACTGCTCGTCTGTTTTGCCAGACTATATGCAGACCACATTTTCCAACCACCTACAAACGCACTTCCAATCTTGATTGTTTTATTACTTCATAAGGAATAGGACCCGTTTTTTGGCTGGGAACAGGTGTACATCCGTGTTATATATATATATATATATATATATATATATATATATATATATATATATATATATATATATATATATATATATATATATATATATATATATATATAATTCTAGTTACGTGGTCATCTCTTTAGAATTAATTTTAGGTACATACATCGAAAACATTTAAACATTTCTCATACCAGTGCCATGCAAGGACGTCGTGCGGTATTGACAGTTGTGTCAATAACCAGTGAAAGACGTTGGGGTAAAATTAAAAATGTGGTCCTATTAATATTGGGATTACTGATGAAGCTCCAAAAAAATGCTCAGTCATCCTTCTTTGTACTCAAATTCTTTATAGAATTTTCCATCAAATGCGAGCTATAATCGGAAGCAGTCATGGCTTTATTATATGACGCGACACTGGCATTCAGGAGAGAGTCGAACAACTAGCTAGAAAGTGATGATGAAACTGAAGAATGAGGTGAACAGCCTGCAGGAAACATATGATGATAATATTGATATTATTATTATTATTATTATTATTATTAATCATCATAGAAAAGTTAGGTCAGCTTCTAATTATTATATATAAAGTTTTGTGGCCTTTTCCCAAATTTCTAAAGGTAATTCTTTCAAATAAAGAAATCAGTTTCAAAACAATTTCGAGACTTCTTCAATTGCAAGAATTACCTTCAGAAGTCTGGAAAAGGCCACAAACCAAACACAGTCGTAAACATAAATCATAAATGATAAATCATCATAAATCAATAATTGTAAATCAATAATTGTAAACTATAATCTTTATCATAATAAATAATGAGCGAGGAGGACCAGAAACTGACACAGCGATTAGGCCATCTAATACCTCCCATTGCGTTTACTCCCGCAATATTATATTAACCAGCACTATTGGGAGTCGAACACACGACCTCCGTTTCTTCACTTCGTTTATAGGGAAATGATATTACCCACCGAGCTGCGGGAAATGGCAAATCACCACCATAATCATCATCATTAATCAATCATATGTTTGCAGTTGATGAACCTCCTTCGCGAGAGAGATCTACAACATTTCGTGAGATTCGAACCCTTACCGCCCGACTCCACCAAGGACGACCCAGAGAAACATCTTGATCGCTCGAATCCGCGCTTTCTGTGGAGTTTCTCTTTTACGTCTTGCCATCACTTGAATGGTAAAGATAAGAGAGATTACTTTCCACTCAGTGTCATTCCCATTCCCGGATTGCGAGTAAGAATATACACAAAGTGAGAGATCCACATTTCAGAAATGCGTTTCTTAATTTGAGAAAGAATGTATCACTCCCATTCGCGGACGTAATAAAGGCTCCAAATGGCAATATCTAATATTTCACAACCTAACCTAACCTAACCTAACCTAACCTAACCTAAACCAAAGTGGGAAAGTCTTGGGTGAAAATGAGAATGTCCTGAAATGAGACTAGATCGATTTGAAAATTGCCTCCTTTGAGATTTTTTAAATTTTCACTCATGGACACGAAATGGAATGGTAATAACAATGAATGGGATGTTACTTATCACAGTCCGGGTTCAGAATATCGTATACGAAACAAAATTATTACTCCCATTCAGCTGGAAATAATAGTATACAAAAAACAAAAACAGTTAAATCAAACTTATTCAAACAAGATTCTCATATACAGACAAGTGTTCCATTATTAACACTGATAATGAAATTGTGGAACAAATCGTCATTATTTTGGTCCTTCAGATATGTAACGGAGTGAAAGGAAAAGAATTTATTCTTAAAAATTATTTCATGGAACGTTATATGGTACATTACCGTAACATTACAATACATTGTACATTATCAGTACATCAATATAAAATGATATTTTAATATTTGAAAAGTAATTAGACACGAATTTTTAATCAAGATGAAAGACTGGATAAACACGTATGTTAAGTGAGGCCGTAAAATAAACTGAAAATCTAATATAGCTTCAAATTATGCATCTCTGAATGAATTAACTAAAAATCCACAAAAAGTAATGTAACGATCAGATTTAATTTTTTCTGTGGTGTAGTGTCTGTCTGTGAGGACTACGTCAAACGGGAGAAAACCACTGGTGTTTAAAAGTTCATAGGACTGATAGTAGAATGATTGGGGGGGTTATTATAATAGTATTTGCGGTTGTTTTGCCTCTACTAGTAGGTTACAACACCAAGAAAATTAGTATTTTTACTCAACGCAGTTTCCTAACCGGATGCCGTAAAATTTTATGAAAATGACAAAACATAAATGAAAATTTAAAAATTAGCAAAGATATGCAAATTTCAAATTAAACAAAACATTCGCCATTTATCATGTCCATACAGAAACTATATAGACTTAGTTTGAAGTTACGTGATGTTGAAGAGCGGGGTGTTGGAGGTTGATGCTGAACAGTGGGAGACAGAACTCCTCCTGGGTTAATAAATTGCACTATTAATAAATCGCCATACACTGGTTTCAACAGTTTAGGATTGTGTAAAAAGCTCGCAAAAAGCGCTATATCAAATATGATACATCGGGCAGAAAGCGCTTCCAGGCTCTGGTTGCAAATGCTGCAACGGCAACAGGGGTCGCTGAGCATAACAGATGCCGTCCACCTCTAGAAGTTAACTCCAAAGAGACACCGGCTAAATGGAGAAAAGTCGTCAATGTAGGCATAAGTTCTGATGCTTGGAAAGATCGATTTGACCATTTTCCTGTATCGATTTCAGACGGACAAAGCTGCAAACTGTGTTGTATTCCACATTTCTCATACGTCTGATGTGATAAATGCTGCGTACATTTGTGCCTAAACAAGGACAGAAATTACTTTGCTGACTACCGTCATTGAATTTTTGGTATCTGCGTTTTCATACGTGTGCAGGTGCCTAATCTGTTTCATCCAGTGCTGTGTTGAATGTAGTTTCGATGCTAGAAGAGACCATTCAGTCAGTCTGGTTTTCTAACAGACAAAGCTAAAAGCTGTGTCAGGTACTCCACTTGATATACAAACTTTTGAAAAATATAAAGTTGTGTTTAAAATATAAACCAAATGCCGTTTTGTTTATAATTATCATTGAATACTCGACAAACGAATGTGTTTCAATAATTCTCCAGATTTTGCAATAAATGATACTGTTAATGCCCAGTGTATCGTATATTATACAGTAAAAACGAGGTGAACATAATTTGACAAGATACAGTATTGATAGACTTGGATGTACACCTAAGTAACATGTCAAGGGAACATACTTCTCATGTAGCTGCTTATACGCATGGGCATTACAGGGTTAAAGAAATCTAAACTGAAATTTTAAAGAATAATTTCTTTTCGTCCTCGTAAATGAGTCTCACTTTGTCCAAACGAGATCATCTCTGCGTGTGAACAAACGTTTGAACCATTAACATAGCGGAGTAACGTTAAGCGATGCTTACAAAATATGAAAATTCTATATACATATACATTTAGCCCTTTATGGACGATTGGTAACACTTCAACTACACGAATTTATGACTTAACATTTCAGATAATTCTATCGTTAAAGGGCTAATTAACATGACAGCCTTCTTTCATTTGATTGTATTTTGGTTTACTAAAAATAATACGTTTCAGACGCGATCCACATATAAGAATTGTTAATTAAACTTTCATACAAAGGTTTCCTTTTCGATGTCGTGGAGCATTCACATAAACTTAATTATATTTTACATTCACACACTTGATTTGTTTTAAGTGAGAATGAGGTTAACATTAAATATAAAAAAATGTCGTCGTCGCATAAAATTTATTTTAACGCTTAAAAATGGCAATTGCATTTGAAGGGGAAATAATATTTGCTGAAATTATTAACAAGAAAGTTAATTAATTAAAAGAACATAATTTTTATAGTATTTGCTTATCTCTGTTAATTAAACAATACGAGAAAAGACAAAATGTGATAGGTCGTATAGTGAATGTTCATCCGTGGCTGGCCTATTGTTGGATAGATTTTTTCCTACTTTATACTATTTCCATTCCTATTTGCTGCCCGAGTGTGAGAAAGCTCGAAATGGGAATTCTAGATCGGGAAAAAAAAAAAGTTTCCCGACTTGGGAATGGATGAAAAAGGGGTTGTGACAACTAGAGAGCTCATTGGGATTTTTTTTTGCTTGAAAATCAAAGTTCAAGTGAGAAATCCTACGATGAGAATGGAAATTAATTAATTGGAGAATTGCCTCCTTTGAAATCCCCACTTTGGTATTTCTCATTCTTAGACGAAGACTAAAATAGGAATGAACGAGATTGGGAAGATACCGAGTGTATGATGTAAAGATTTGAAACCGTCATTTTGAAGGTCATAGCGTAGATTTAATTAGTTTTAAAAAGTTTTACAGAGAGAAAAGGTTTGAAAACTTCTCGTTCAATTCAGAAAACAAAAACTAAATATTACGAACAACTCGACTGAAAATATTCTTTTTTCATGGTAGAGATTTGTATTCAAAGACTGTACATAATTTTTCTAAACCGTAACACACACGCACACAGGATTTTAATTATAATTCCTTACAAGGTACGTATAAAATAACGTTGTTTCTGTATATAAACTATTTGAATTAAAAAATATGATAAATTTCAGTAAAGTAGATAATAAGATTTTACATGTATGCTATCTACAATAAAATGAATTCTATTTCTGCATGCATTAAATCACGGTTCAGGTATTTTAAAAGTGATAATATTATCGTTAAATACCAGAAAAATTCCTATCACGAAAAAAGTTTTTAACATCCGGTTTCCCTACAGGGTTTTTCAAAAGGGTTTCCCTGTAGATACAGTACCATAAGACGAGGGTGGGGGTGGTTTTGAATAGGTGGGGTGATTACGGAGGTTCTTTAATAGTAGGGGCCTACCATAACTTAACTCCCGACGATGCAGAAATAATATTGACCACATTTGGGAGGGAATTTACTATCTTTGAATCAGTAACTACGATAAAGTGAAACCACTGCGAGGTTGTGAGGTATTGTGGGAAAACCTCTCGTGTAATTCGGCGGAACGTTTCCTAAGACTTTATCAATACTTTTCGATTTAGGAAATTAATTTCTATATTTCAACGAGAAAGGTTATCAGGTACAGACCATTAAAACGTGGCTATATTAGGAGTAGCCATTTTAGGGGTGGTTCACCCTCTTTCATAACAGCAAAGGTTATGCGACGATGGGGGATTCCAAACTATCTACGGGTCGATACATCGTCTGAACGTAGATGACGGTCACTCCTCTAACTACTACTACTAAGTACCTAATGTAAGAAAAGGTCTTTTTACTGTACACCAACTTTAATTTCTATTTTATTCATCAACCAAAAGGAAAAAATCCCGAAGTATAAATCTCAGAGGAGACAATTCTCAAATTGATCCATTTCCAATCCCAAAATAGGATCTCTCACTTTAAGCGAGATTTGGTTTTATAAAAAAAACATCCCTTTGGCCCGCAATAGGATGGATCACAGACTTCTTTTTACCTTTTCCCATATCTGGAATATCTACTTCGAGCATTCACAATTTCGGACCTTGAATGAGAATCGGAACGACAACGAGTGGGAAATAATGTATCAGAGCACCTGAAGAGGAAACCTGCCTCAAATATGCAGGTGCAACACCGGCTAAAAAAAGCAAATTTTGCAACAAAATCAATGCCATAAAATTTTATTGCATTTTTCACAAAGTACAAGCAAATATTTCATACCATTATAAATTGCATAATATATAATATATTATATATGTGTGTGTGTGTGTGTGTGTGTGTGTGTGTGTGTTATAAGCCGTTCGCAATGACCTCCATCAAGCCTGCAGTTCGTTTGACGCAATGATGCAGTTCCCATGCACTCCACAACCTTCAGCAACGTTCACTCAGAGAGGATTCTTCGAGAAGAGAAACGAAAACCGAAACTGGGACCGAAAAATACGTAAAAATTGAATAAATGAATCAATAAATAAGTGAAAATTGAAGTTTTTAAAATATTATAAAAACTACTTCCTTTATGCCAACAATTTTCTTTATGGTCACAACATCCACCCATCCAACTTCAACGATATATATATATATATATATATATATATATATATATATATATATACCCCGCAAGGGGGTTCTAAGCTCGTGCTCTTGAGTGCTCTTTGTGCTCGTTTGTACGTGCTTGTTCCTGGAGGTTTCACGTGCGCCCTCCCGGCCCTAGCACCCAAGGATGATGGGGCTCGACCCTGCAGTCATTGTCATCCTTGGTCTTTTTCCACTTCGACTGTCCCCTCCACCCTTTCTTTTTCCTCTGTCTTTCCTCTCACTTTTTCTTTGTTTTTCCGCCGAGATATGCCCTTTTAAATAGAGGCGAATCGGTTCTTCCCGAACTTAAAAAAAAAAAATATATATATATATATGAGAGAGAGAGAGAGAGAGAGAGAGAGAGAGAGAGAGAGAGAGAGAGAGAGAGAGAGAATATTCAGGATCGACAAGCGATATTCAGGATCGACATGTGTGTGTGTGTGTGTGTGTGTGTGTGTGTGTGTGTGTGTGTGTGTGCCGTCTTTTCCCCATCTTAAAAAAAACAAACTCCCCCCTAGTTTCTGTTCTCCTTCTCTCCCTCTCCCTCCCCCTCAAGCCCCCGCCTTCAAAAAATGGCGTCCATGGCTCAACACCCTCAGACACGGATTTCCTCCCTGCGGCGTGACTGTCGATAGCGGCTGCGGCGAGAGAGAGACGACCGCTGCAGCCGGGCAGGCCGCAACGAGGTAAATGCCTTCAGTAACCGCTAGTAACTTTCATGCGGTAACTGCAACAGCAACAGGAACAGCAACTTCAGAAACAGCAACTGCGCATTATGGGGAAACACCGCTTCTGCCACGACCAAATTCCAATCATTAACTTATTTACGATATTTCAAAAACGCAAATAAAATAAATAAAAATAAATAAATAATATAATATATAATACTGTATATATATATATATATATATATATATATATATATATATATATGAAACCTCCCGGTTTATAAATCGAAAGACCTCTTCATGATATGATACGGCACCTCTGCAAAATTGAACGAAATAAGATTTTTCTTCTGTTTTCCAGAAGAAACCAGTTTTTTACCCGATTTGAATAATATATAGGTATCTGGGACTTTTGGGTGGCCGAAAAGTCGTTACCCAGTGGCAATTACATTAATTAGTTAATTATCTTAACTGCTTTGAAATGAATGGGTAACACTTTTAACATTTATGATATGGTTCCATAAATAAATGTATTCTCCATCGGGTTACAAGTTTTAATGTATTTATCATTCCCACTGGTCACCCTGTGTATATACACTGTAGGTTTTTTATATGAAGTGTTATGGCGTAAATCAGAAAAATTAAATGTAGCGATTACTGTAGATAGAAGAACCTTTTCATTGACTTATGGAAGACCCTGTAAGCGAGTTGTTTGTGTATTTTCCAAACATCTAAGTTTAGGAAGTGCTTTTTCATCACCCTTAATCAATGTCATACATTTGAAATCACACTTGAAAGAGTATTAATAAAGTTGATGTTATAATATATGTTCTCTTTACACATAATAATTACGCCATTTATATATATTTATGTTGAGGTATTATTATTCTGTATCACACTTCATGTACTCATTGATGCTTCTGGACATTAATCGCGCGCGCACGTGCGCATGCATGCGTGCACGCACACGCATTTTATATATATACTCGTGTGTGTGGTATATATATATATATATATATATATATATATATATCACACACACACACACACACACTGTATACTATATGACCCCACGCAAATATGTTGCATTTAATATTTTGGTCTTTTTTTTAAAAGTGTGTGTGGTATATATATATATATATATAATATATATATATATATATAGGGGGGGAGCAAAAATCAGGAACCATAGGCATATTTCAATAATTTGTTTTAATCAGGGTTGGCAAAAACCCGACTGGTTTTCTGCTGGGTAGTTGGGTTTTTGCCAACCCTGGTTTTAATGTGTGTTTTCTTTTCAGATTTGTTGTTGAACCTATGGCACAGAAATTGACAATAGATGAACGGGTGGAGATAGTTTTAATGCGTGCAAGGCGTGGTAACACACCGATCCATTGGCAGAACGGGCGGAGATGTGGTTTCAGCAGGATGGTGCACCACCACATCTCGCAACCATCGTTCGAGCGCTTTAGATGAAATATTCCCAAGCAAGTGGATCGGACGGCGAGAACTCGTCGAATGGCCACCTAGGTCTCCAGACCTCACGCCTCTTGATTTTTTTTTCTTATGAGGTCATCTCAAGTCGGTAGTCTATGCTGATCGATCCAGAACCATACGTTCTCTAAAGGATAAAATCACATCTGAGTGTGCCAAATCAGTACCAATGTGTTAAGAAATGTTCAAACATCATGCATTCAACACGTCAGAAAGCGTCTCCAAGTGGAAAGCCACCAATTCGAACATTTATTATAATTTAATAAAATGTGCCTATGGTTCCTGACTTTTGCGCCACCCTGTGTGTGTATATATATATATATATATATTATATATATATATATATATATATATATATTATATATATAATATTATATATATATATATATATATATATATATATATATATATATATACACAATAATTATATACTTTGAGGTCCATTTTGCTGTCACGAATGTTAATCAACTAAACGTTTATGAAAAGGAAATAATAATTGTTTAATTACAAAATGACACAAATTTCCAGTTTCTATATGAAGTGTCCAGGTTTACTTTTATTTTTAAAACAAGACATTTAACATGGTGTCAGAATAAAGTTTTAATTGATAGATTTTGACATTTCAAAGATACTTGTAGAACTTCAGTCACGCAATTAATACAACGTAGAGAGAGAGAGAGGAGAGAGAGAGAGAGAGAGAGCGAGAGAAGAGTTACAAGGACAAGAGGAAGCCTCAAAGACCTTCCGGTCCACTCTGGGAGGATCCTGTTATTAAACAAGTTTATTTTTCTTTCAACTAATCCTAGCAGTAGAAGAAAACTGGATAGAAAAGTATAAGGCTCTCTCCCCACCCTCCGCTCCCTTCCTGCCAGAGGCAGGTACGAAAAAAGGTTGAAGAAAGCAGTGGCGGCTTGTCGGTAGACACTGCGGAACTGCAGCACCCCTAAATTTTTTATTTACAATTGAAATAATCAAGAACAATATAAGGATGAGCTCACTGAATAACTTTTTCAATAACTTTTGAAACTTATTCATTGCTCAATGCTCATCCTTTTATTTCAGTAATTATTTCAACCCATTCTTAGAGACAGCACCCCAAGAATTTTTAGTCACGAGCCGCCACTGGAAGAAAGTACCTTAACCCTGGAAAAGTAGCCAATGAAATTGTACAGGAAAGTGGAGAATATATAAAAAGCTCTAATAGCTCCAAGCTCTATAAATAATTAGCATGCTAACAGAAACACCGTGCAAGCGAACTCCTGCAGAGTTACGCTATGTTTTAGCCTTAAACTATGAGAGTATTCAGTACTTTGTCTAGCCTATTTTTAAACACATTTACACTTTGGCTGGAAACAACCTCTGAGGGAAGTTGGTTCCAGATATTAACTATTTATAGGAAAAGAAATCCCCGCAGACAGAGGTCCTAAATGTCTTTAGTTCCAGTTTAAACCCATTATTTCTTGTCGGATTGGCATTAAGTGAGAATAAGTTTCTGTAATCTACCTGTCTATTCCATTGAGCATTTTGAAGACTTGAATAAGCTGACCCGGCAACCTCCTCGTCTCTAAGGTAAACAGATTTAGGCGCTCCAATCTCAGTTGGTAGCTTTGCATTCTCAAGAAGGGATCAATTTTGTAGCCCTTGCTTGTACTCTAACCTTACTATGTCCTTCTTGAGGGATGGAGACCAAAACTGCGCACAGTATTCCAGTTGAGGTCTGACTAGTGAATTATAAAGACACATTACAGTCTCCTTGTTCCGAAACTGGAACAGTCTTTTAATATAACCTAATATTTTTAAGGCCCTCTTTTCGACTTCTGCACAGTGCTTCGACGGTTTCAGATCATTGCTGATATAGACTCCTAAGTCTTTCTCTAGATCGGTCTCAGTCAAGTTCCTTCCCAAGAGAGAGTAATCGCTCTTCGAGTTTTTAGAATCTATGTGCATTACCTTACATTTGTCCAAGTTGAATGGCATCTGCCAAGAAGCAGACCATTCGCCCAACCTGTCAAAATCATTCTGAAGCGTTCTTACGCCCTCCTCAGTACCTACATTACTTCCTAATTTCGTATCGTCTGCAAATTTGGAGATTATACTTAGAAGCCCGACGTCTATATCGTTAATATAGATGATAAAAAGTAAAGGACCCAGAACGAACCCTGTGGGACACCACTGGTGACGGGCGCCCACTCCGAAGCCACTCCATTTACTACCACTCTCTGCTTTCTATCTTTTAACCAATCCTCAATCCAGTTGGAAACGAGCCCGGTGATTCCTAGTCCTTTGACTTTAGCCATCAATCTCGTGTGAGGGACTTTGTCAAAGGCTTTTTGAAAGTCGAGATACACTATATCTATTGACCTACTTGCATCGTATAGTCACTATAGTGTATGCATATTATAGAAAAACTAACAGGTTTGTCAGACAGAATCTATGTCGCCTAAATCCATGTTGAGAATAAAAAATTAGATTGTTAAATTCAAGGTGATACACAATACGTTTTGTAATGATGGATTCCAACATTTTGCCGACAACTGATGTTAAACTGATCGCGCGGTAATTACAAGGATTTTCCCTATCACCCTTTTTAAAGATTGTGTTACATTTGCTAACTTTCAGTCGGTTGGAACTTTCCCTAACTCGATTGATTGTTTGAATATGGTTACTAAGTCGTCAACAACATTGTGGCTAACCTCTTTTAACAACCTTGGAAGAAATAAGTCGGGGCCAGGTGATTTGTATTTGTTCATCTTATCAATTAATTGCTGTACCTCATTTCTCGTAAAACTTGTGGTCTCTACGGGATGGTCACCATCATATGTAATCCGAGGGCTTGGCACTTCTATTGTGTCTTCCTCCGTGAAGACTGTAACGAAGAACTCATTTAACGTATTAGCTATATCTTTATCACCGAATTTCAGTACGCCATTTCTATCTTCTAGGGGGGGGGCCTACAGAATTTTTAATTGGCTTTCTGCTATTAACATGGGCAAA
The DNA here is from genome assembly GCA_023014485.1 of Bathynomus jamesi. Taxonomy (NCBI): domain Eukaryota; kingdom Metazoa; phylum Arthropoda; class Malacostraca; order Isopoda; family Cirolanidae; genus Bathynomus; species Bathynomus jamesi. Next base: position 47,307 of record JAJOZX010007367.1, on the reverse strand, counting down.
AATTCTTTAGGGTTAACTTTACAGAATGAGGCAACTCTAGCTGCTTCTTCACGTTTGGTTGATCTAATTAAGGACTTAACCCTCCTAAGAGAGAGAGAGAGAGAGAGAGAGAGAGAGAGAGAGAGAGAGAGAGAGAGAGAGAGAGAGAAACTTGTTTCTGAGCATATTCCCGAGTTTCAGATGTGCTCATTTTTTTTCATGAACGTCCTTCCTGCATATTCATATTTCGATATTTATAAGTCCTGTTCTTTTCCGTATTTACTCATAAGATGTACACTTGACACGAATGCATTTTTTAGTAGTAAATGTTATTGAAACAGGTGATAACCAGGTGCGAATATATGAATGCATCAAAACAGCTACATAAAAATACATAATGTAATAAGGTTTATTGGCAGGAAACAAATCCCATAAAAAAGTACAAGTACATAAAGTACAAGTACATAAAGTACAAGTACATAAAGTACAAGTACATAAAGTACAATAACTAATTAAACAGTAAATAAAAAGATATCGATAAAAAGAAAACAGTGATACACGTAATGAAACTATTATTAATAAAATTAATAAACAACAACTACCCGAAGCCAATACTAAAAAATTAAAAAAATGTACATGTAATGGAAAAGCCAATGCGGGTGTCCAGTAGAGTTAATGACAATAGCGACAACCACTGTCATCACAAGAAGTTCATAGTCTAGAACACCGTTTTTGAGACTTTTTTCTCACGACAGGGTGAAAAAAAAAAAAACCGCATCCCTCCCGACCCAAAACAATAATGTCTTCTGATGAATGTTTCCATAAATTCACAATAAAGGGCAATACATGTTACTTTCAACCGGTATCATTCCACTCAATGTCATTCCCATTTGATTCTGCGCTCAAGTGTGGGAAAACAATGATAATTTCAAAGGAGACATTTTCAAATCTGTCTATTCCGAATTCATTCCAGTCTCATTCTCATCCACGGCTTTCCCATTTTGGTCCAGTTAGGTTAATTTGGGTTAGGATAGGATAGGTTAGGGCAGTGGTTCCCAAGGTGAGCGCCACCGCCCCCCAGTGGGCGTTTAAGAATCTTAGGAGATCGCTAGGAAGCTGTAAAATTGTTACCTTCTATTAATAAATCACTTATCCTGTTATATTATCATCTTTGAGGGGGCTTCAGCGAATATTGATGGACATAAGAGGGCGTTAGCCTTAAAAAGGTTGGGAACCACTGGGTTAGGGTAATGATAGGTTAAATTAAGTTAAGTTAGGAAATATTAGTAATTCTTAGTTCGCTACGGTTAGTGAACGTTTGAGAGGCTGAGTATCTTCGAGGTAACTTATGCAGCAGTCTAAAAGACCGGTTGTAAAACAAATTGAGGGTTCTGCAGGAACCCTTTTCACAATCAACCCAAAGTTGCTACCCATAAATGTTAGTGCGGAAAGTAGGAAGAGTGTCTCTTTAGCTTCGTTTGTACAGAATTTAATGTTTCTTATCATCCTGTTTGCTTTAGCACAGTAATTTCGATATTGTTTCCTTATGTCTGAGTCGTCATTCGAGAAGCTTGTGATAATCTGACCCAGATACTTAAATTCTTGTACCTACTCTGCTAATTCGCCTCTCAATTTGAAAATAATATTAGCCGTTTGCTTTGAGCTTGGTTTGAGCATAACCTTAGTTTTAGTAACGTTAAAATTAATGGTATGGTTCTGTGAATATGATTCGCAAATTTTTATATGATGATCCAGACCTTTAACAGAAGGGCTTATCAACACCAAATCATCGGCATAGACCAAGTTATTTATCCTCATGCTCTCTCCCCAACATCCAACTCTTGTACATGAAGCAGCAAAGGAAAGAGCAAGAAGCCTTGTCTAACTCCACATGAGGAACCCAACCTTTTTTAGCCCCCCCTTATGTCCATCAATATTTGCTAGTGCCCCTCTAAGATAATAATATACCAAGATAAATGATTATTAAGAGAAAGTAACAATTTTAGTTTCCTAGAGCCCCCCCCTAAGATTCTCAAGTGCCCACTTGGGGGCAGTGGCGCTCACGTTGGGAACCACTGCCTGATTCTAAACGTTTGGGGAGTGTACCAAATTTTAATATAGTATTTAAAAAATACAGTGGAACATTCCTGTCTTTTAATTTTTTAGAGAGAATATTGCAATTCATATGCTTTGCTGGGAGGGGGCCTTCTAAACGGCTTCGGTACTCTACGCCAAATTTAGTATACACATTAACGGAGAACCATTGAAGGTTTTAGTAAAACATTCGCCCTCTTCCATTCTTCCCTTACTTTATGTTTGTTTTGGGGGCTGCGCAAACGACAGCGGGCTTTCCATTATATTATATATATATATATATATATATATATGTGTGTGTGTGTGTGTATGTATGTGTGTGTGTGTTGCAACTCAGAATGATCCCTGAGAAACTTTTGTTACACACAGATCGTGCACAGAACAAGGAACTCTTCTGCGAAAATTAAATCGACTTAGTCCGAATAAGTAATGGTAAATGACAAATACTATAGTTTTTCTTTTTCATGTAGCAGTCTGGGAAGCTTTAAACCCAAGACCCTGTCCCAAAGCTGGATCTTATCCGCTTAGCAGATAGCTAGTGAGGGAAGCAACAGTATATTCTGGGACCTTTGGCTAGTGATCCGTTGCCCACATTGGGCTTCCAGAACGAAAAAGAAAAACTATAGTATTCGTCATTTACCATTAATTATTCGGACTATAGTGGATTTAATTTTCCCGGAAGAGTTCCTTGGTCCATGCACAGTCTGTGTGTAATAAAGGAGGAGAGTGTAGATACCAATCGACCAGGGAAGTATTCCGAGGAGAGACGTTAGGCATGAGACATCAGACAGGGAATGACGGAACTCCTGTTTCTCCTATCACTGTCCTTCTCAGCTGCAATTATCGTCCAATTGCTTTGATTTCTTGCCTTTCTTAAGTTTTTTAATGTATTCTTAATAGGAAGATTTTTAAACAGCTGTCTTCTCACAATCTTATTTCAGATCGTCAGTATGGGTTCTGCAAGGAACACCCTACTGGTGATCTTGCATCTCTCTCTGACTCTTGGTCATCTTCCTTTCGGGATTTTGGTGAAACTTTTGCTATTGCGTTAGACTTATCAAAAGCTTCTGATCGAGTCCAGCACAAATCCTTATTTTCAAACTACCCTCTTCCGATTTCTATCCTTCTATCTGTACTTTCATCTCTGATTTCCTTTCTGGCTGATCTATTGCTGCAGTTGTTGATGACCACCGTTTTTCTCCTGAAACTGTTAATAATGGTGTTTCTCAAGGTTCTGTCCTGTCACCTACTCTTTTCCTCTTATTCATTAATAATCTATTAAGTTGCATTTCTTTTCCTATCCACTCCTTTCCGATGATTCCACCCTTCACTTCTGCACCCACTTCACAAAGTATCCCTCCAGCAGTCACTCCATGATTCGCGTAGGATGGCTATGGTATACCTGCCCTGACTTTCACTGTTTCGGTAACTCTTCTTTCATCTGTCTACTCATCACAATCTTCCACACGACTATCCCTTTATCTATCACAAATACGCAACTCAATCCTTCCTCTTCTTTTAAGATTCTTAGTGTTTCCTTTTCTAGTTATCTTTCCTGGAAAGATCACATATACTTTCTACAACAGCTTCCAAGAGGTGTGGTGTACTTGACCAGATGGAATCAAAGGCTTTTATTGACTCTTCAATCCTTCTCTCTCCGCCACAGGGGCGTATCTAAAGTATTTGGCACCCGGGGCGGATCCTTCCTTTGACACCCCCCATAAATAATTTTAAAGTTTAAACAAAAAAATATATTATGTTTGCAAATAGATTTTTAAGCAGTACAGTACTGTCATAAGCAAATTGGAAATAAGAAAAATGCATGACATTAAAAATGTCCTCTTTGTGACCACAAAAAGGGAGATTCTGGTGAGTCAGAAACAAGGTTTCGTCCAAGAGGCGATGTAAAATATCCCTCCATTTCTTTCTCTCCTTGTCCATTGTTGCTTGATGAACTTGATCAATGGTTTTTTGAAGCTTCAGCCCTGCTCCCAAGGTCTTCCATTTCCCCAGGCATGAGAGATGCTACTCACAAGCCTCATGGTCAGACACCTTTGGGTTTAGCTTCCACCATGCTTGAAACCCAGTGACAAAGCTGGATGTTCCAATTCCTTTGTCATCAAGAGCAAACAGTCTGCAGCAAAAACAAAAAACTTTCCTTTGATGGAGAGTAAACCATCCATGTTCTCAAAACTTTCTCGCCATTTGGCAGAGCCTTATAGAACCATGCAGTGGTCAGCTGTCAACTCTTCCCTTTGGATTTCACTCCTTGTCTCTGAACTTCACTGAAAGGTCCATCCCTATTTTGGAAGGGTTCACTTCCCCTCTTAATAAAATCAACTCTCAAGTCATTTGGAACCGGGATTGGCCAAGCAGCGACATCAGAATAAATTGAAAATCTATCCGTCTCCTCTTCTTCATCAGAGTCTTCCTCCTGCTGGTGTGGACTTCTGCTGGCGTCTCCTTCCTCTTCATCAGTTTCACTGTTTTTAGAAGATGAATTGCCATCCTCCAATCCTTGCTCTCTCTCATTTGAATCCTCTTGTGAAGATGCTTCTTGTATTTGCCCTTCAGATTCACCAGGCTGAATATCTTCAGGACTTTCTCCTATTGCACTTAATGTTGAAGGCGTCACATACTTCAAAACTGATCCCGACATTGCCTGAGCCACTTCTCTTGCCTTCTTCATTTTTCTTTGTTGGAATCCACTGGGTCGATTTCGCGTCATAGTGGATGTTTTCTGCAAAATTTTAAAATCAAAAGGTATAAAGCATGAACATGCATAACAAGCATGAACTATTATGACTTGAAATACATTAACTGAACAAATTGTCTGTGATTATTATTATTTTTTTTATTTTTTATTTTTTTTTTTGGGGGGGGGGGGAGATTAAGTGCAAACACGACTCCTCAAAAAGCAGAAAACTATGAGCATTTCTCACAAATAACTAGACCACTGACAAAATGAAAATTTAGAGTATATCCAGTAAATAAAGAAAAAAAAAAATTATTACAACAGAAAAACTTCAAACAAGTGGTTCTCAAACTTTTTTCCAACCAGATACCCATTGAGTTATCAGATTATCAACCCAGACAAGCAGAGACAATTAATTATCAATGCCAATGTATTGATTCTATAACATCACGACGATGCATTTATTATAATATCACGACGATGCATTTATTATAATATCACGACGATGCATTTACCGGGTATTATAACATCACGACGATGCATTTATAAACACTTAAGCATCACTATGATACCACATTGTCAAAAATTACTGGACACTGGTATAAGTACCATGATATTGTTATAAACACCAGCACTTTATGCTTTATCATAATTATTTAATGAAACATACCCCATGTATGTGAAGTCAGTGTCAAGTTAACAAGACTTGGAATGTCAGTTGCACCAGCTGGCTATACTCAACAAACTGATGACTAAAACGTCAACAAACGTTCGCCTTTCGATGTAATTTTTATCAAATATTTAATTTTTCGTTTGTAAATTTTGTATTGCCAATAAAAATAAAAATTTATTTTATAGTGGAAATTAACATTAAGCTGTTGTAATAGTTTGAACATTTTTAAAAAAATTTCTTACTTTGGCGAATTTTTCATTTGGTTTGAAAACTTGTACTGACATTTCAACTCCCGATGGCACCCCCCTCCTGGCTGTCACCCGGGGCGGACCGACCCCCCTCGCACCCTCCTTAGTATGCCACTGCTCCGCCGCAATGTTGCCTCACTCTTTACTATCGCTATTATAATGGAAACTGCTCTTCTGAACTTTCTAACTGCGTGCCTCCTCCTTTAAGGAGAACACGCAGTACCAGACTTTCGACACACTCGTCACTTTTCTGTCCAACTCTCTAACGCAAGGGTTAATTGGAAGAATCTTTCTCAATCCATCTTTCCCAGTATCCAATCTTTCAAATGCAGTGTCCAGACATTTCGAAAATCCTGGACCTTGAGTTCTACTCTCTTCTACTTGGGAGGTGGGAGCATTTTTGCGGGAGTTTGCCCTTGGCCCCGCCTTCCTGCTTAAAAAAAAAAAATATATATATATATATATATATATATATACATATACAATATAATATATATATATACATATACATAACATACATACAATACATATACATATACATACATATACATACATATATATACATACAGACATATACATATATTATATACTATACATATATATATATATATACATACATACATATACATATACATATACATACATATACACATATATATATATATATATATATATACATATTAGTGATGTAGCGGATGTCATTTTTTTCACATCCGCGGATGCGGATGCGGATGAGGATGTTTGATTTCAACATCCGCGGATGCGGATGCGGATGTCTACATTTTCGTTATTTTTTTTAGGATATATTAGAGATTTGTTGTGTTTAACGTATATAATAAGTTATTATATAGAGAGAGCTGTAGCTATAATGTAGTATAATTGATTAATTGTACAATAATTGCTGTACTTTTCTCAGAACATATAAAATAATATCAAGCATCTAACTAATATAGAAATCAATTAGTGAATTCGTCTGCAAATAAATTCGTTATATTTTGTTGAGTTTCAGCCACAATTAGAAACCATAATTGTGTTACCAGGATGCGGGACGTGAACCCAACTCAAATGCACCCCACCGACCTCTTTCCCCAACCTCCACCCTTATAGAAAGAGATCTTTAATTAGCTTGATAACTATTTATATTAAGTTTAAAGTTTTATTAGGCATATTTATAAATGAGTAATTAAAATAAAGTAAACTAAGATGTTCATCGTTTAATGTTCAAACTTAATTATAGGAAGGTTATGCTTAAGGAACATTAATTTTTCTGCCTTTTCTGCTGCCAGTCTGTTTCTCTTTTCATCATATATTAATCCAGCACTGCTAAATAATCTCTCGCTTGGTACGTTTGTTGGAGGACAGGCTAAATGTTTCCTCGCAAGTTTACTCAAGTATGGATACATATTCTGCGTATTTTTCCACCAACTAATAGGATTGTTACATGCAGCCAGGCGTTTTTCTTGGTGATAGCTCTCGATCATTTTTACTACATCTTTTGACATCGCGTAGTCTCGTCATTGCTGCTTGACTCAAGAAACTGAGAGACAGATTCTGTGATAGATTTGCTTGTTGAAGGTGTTGGTTCTGTCACTGAAACTTTTATTCTTTTGGTGGGTGGCGAAGCGACAGATTCAAGAGATTGAAGCTCTTCAACTGCTTTGCCAAGTGATGATTTAACTCGTTCTAATGTACTAGGTGAAAATAACTTAGCTTTGTAACGTGGATCTAAGTAGGTTGCAAGAGAGTAACTTCATACAAGAACAGCCTCTCGTCTTGTCGCTTGCATCACTTTTGCGCACAATGAACTAGTTCTATTAATATAGTAGAATTTGATAATTTCCGCTTATTAATGACATTTTATCTCAACGGTCCACATCCGCACGACATCCGCAGTCCAAAGTGCGGATGCGGGTGCGAGAAAGTGTGCGGATGTTCCGCGGATGCGGATGTGACCTACATCACTAAATTACATATATATATACACATATATATACATACATATACATACATACATACAAATATATATATATATACACACATATATATATACACACATATATATATACACACACATATATATATATACACATATAGTGTATATATATACACATATATATATATATACATATATATACACATATATATATACACACATATATATATACACACACATATATATATATATATATATATATATATAACGTAAAGAACGACGCTTGTATAGGAGATATTCCGCGCAAGACGAGAGAGAGAGAACGAAACAAATGAAAAAATGAGGTAACCACCCGGGAATCGAACCCGGGATCTTCCGATTGCCGGTCAGATGCGATAACCATTACACCATGGGCCTCACTCTTCCAAATGCCGTAATTCTTCTACATACTCGCAGAAACCAATGCCCCAAGGGGGGCACCTCCCGCATGCCGTAACATTATATACATTTAACTGCAAACACGCAGTATAATTAACGTAAAGAACGACGCTTGTATAGGAGATATTCCGCGCAAGACGAGAGAGAGAACGAAACAAATGAAAAAATGAGGTAACCACCCGGGAATCGAACCCGGGATCTTCCGATTGCCGGTCAGATGCGATAACCATTACACCATGGGCCTCACTCTTCCAAATGCCGTAATTCTTCTACATACTCGCAGAAACCAATGCCCCAAGGGGGCATTGGGAAGAGTGAGGCCCATGGTGTAATGGTTATCGCATCTGACCGGCAATCGGAAGATCCCGGGTTCGATTCCCGGGTGGTTACCTCATTTTTTCATTTGTTTCGTTCTCTCTCTCTCTCGTCTTGCGCGGAATATCTCCTATACAAGCGTCGTTCTTTACGTTAATTATACTGCGTGTTTGCAGTTATATATATATATATATAATATATATATATATATATATATATATATATATATATATAGGGTTGTGTAATGGTTACTTTTGCTGTTCTAAATTTACAGCATGTCCGAGGAGAATAAAGACACTGTCTGTGCTTTCCTAAAATACGTTTAATTTAGACTTTCTTTAATTCACCGGCGAGTCTTTTGATTTACTATTAATTTAACCAGAGAGAGAGAGAGAGAGTTACAAGGAGTTACAAGGAAAAGAAGCACCTCAAAAGGCCTTGCGGCCCATACCGAGGTGGTACCAATGGCAACGGGTGCCAGGGAAAATTTTGTCTTACAACTATCCTAGCAGTAGTAGAAAACTGGATAGAAAAGTAGAAGGCTCTCTCCCCACCCTCCGCTCCCTCCCTGCCAGAGGCAGGTACGGAAAAAGGTTGAAGAAAATACCTTGACCCTGGAAAAGTAGCCAAGGAAATTTTACAGGAAAGTGGAGAATATAAAATAGCTCTATATTTAGCTTGCTCACAGAGGACACCGAGCAAGCGAACTCCTGCAGAGTTTTCTGAGGTTTTAATCTTAAACTATGAGTGTGTGTTCAGTACTTTGTCTAGCCTATTTTTAAACAGATTTACACTTTGACTGGAAACAACCTCTGAGGGAAGTTGGTTCCAGATATTAACTATTTTATAGGAAAAGAAATTTCCGCAGACTGAGGTCTAAATGTCTTTACACACTCAAATAGTGTGCAAGATTTCGTCTAACCTTTTCTTGAACTGATCCACAGAGGAACTGTTCACAACTTCCGAAGGTAACCTGTTCCATGTGTCACAGATCTTATACGTAACGTAATTCCCACACACACTAGTCCTAAACCGTTTCAAATCCAACTTCCAACCATTGTTGCGAGTTGGGTTATCATTTAAACTAAACATACTTCTAAAATCGACATCGTTGAACCCTCGTAAGAGCTTGAAAACCTCGATCAGTTGACCGCGCAGCCTCCGAGTTTCAAGCGAAAACAAGTTCAGGGCGCGTAACCGTCGATTGTAGCCCATTGCCTAACGGAAGGGATTAACTTTGTGGCCCTCGCCTGCACTCGCTCCAGCCTCTCAATATTTCCTGAGGGTGGGCGACCAGAACTGCACAGCATACTCCAGGTACGCCGACCGAACAAGGGAATTGTACAGTGAGAGCACAATCTCCTTGTTCCGAAACTGAAATTGCCTCCTGATATAACCCAATAGTTTCTGGGCTTTCTTTTCCACCTCTACACACTGTTTCGTAAACTTAAGGTCGCTGCTAATTAGCACACCCAAGTCCTTTTCTAAATCAGTCACCTCGATATTACTGCCCAACATCGAGTAGTCCGACTTGGGATTGGCGTAGCCAATGTGCATCACTTTGCATTTACCCAAGTTAAACGGCATTTGCCATTTTTCGGACCACTCTCCTATCCTACCTAGGTCCGCACGCAGTTCCTCGATCGCTTCGGGCGTCCCAACATTGGCCCCAAGCTTGGTGTCATCAGCGAATTTGGCGATCCGACTGACGATGCCACCGTCGATATCATTTATGTAAATGGTAAACAACAGTGGCCCCAAAACGGAACCTGAGGAACCCCACTAGTGACCGAGGCCCAACCCGAACTAGCCCCTTTAATTACCACCCTCTGCCGCCTATTCCTCAGCCAGTTTTCAATCCACCTACCTATTTCCCCACCGATACCCAGCGCGCGCACTTTCGCCATTAGCCGGCGGTGAGGTACCTTATCAAAGGCTTTCTGAAAGTCGAGATAAAGTATATCAATCGCCCTACTCTTATCGTACTCACTCAACATGACGTGGAAAAACTCGAGCAAGTTGGTGAGACACGACCTATGCCGTCTAAACCCATGTTGGGAGTCCCCAAGCAGCTTGTAGGAATCCAAATGGTCAACGATTCTATCAGCTATTATCCTTTCTAATAATTTACCTACACTGAAGTGAGACTAATAGGACGATAGTTCCCTGGACTTTCGTGATCCCCTTTCTTAAAGATAGGGGTCACGTTGGCCTCCCTCCAGTCACCAGGCACCTGGCCCATCTCCAACGATTGTTGAAGACTTAGCCAGGTGGGGAGCCACCTGGTCGCGCACTTCTCGCAAAACACTGGGGAGAAACTGGTCTGGCCCAGGAGCCTTAAACGCGCTCAGTTTGTATATTCTATGAGCAACGACTGTCGCGGTACATCTAACACTATCCAGGCCAGCACCTTCGTGCCTCACAGCTGGCTCGGGGATGACGCGGGTATCCTCCCTGGTGAACACTCCCGCAAAGTACTCATTAAGCACATTAGCGATGTCCGCGTCGGAGGTCCGCAGAACGCCGCTTCCGTCCTTTAAAGGACCTATCATGCTTCTAATGGGCTTTCTACTATTAACATAACTGAAGAACTCCTTAGGGTTCCCCTTGCAGAGGCTTGCCACCGTAGTTCTTCGTTACGTTTCGCTAGCCTAACCTTCGCCTTCACTTCCCTACACAGGCGGACATATGCTTCAGTGTTCTCGTGGGAACGATTGGCCTTCGCCCTCCTATACGCTACTTTCCTATTTCGGATAGCCGAAGCGATGCCACGATTGAACCACTTAGGCTGCGTTGAAGCAGGGGTGACCGGTTTTGAGGGTATGGCAGCAGACTGCAGCACCATAAACTCATCCCGGAATGCACTCCACACTCCCTCAACATCGCCGCCAACCTCTAACCCCATCTCTCCTACGCTATCCCTGAGGCTAACAAAGTTCGCCCGCCGGAGATCGAGCTTACTGCCTCTCGAGTTACTACGCTTCACCCGAGGGACGCACACACGGAACCTAATAAGACTGTGATCACTCCGCCCAACGATTCGTCAACGGTGAGGCCAGTGACGAGGTGTCTTCGGTCGTGAACACTAAGTCCAGAACGCTTTCGCCTCGTGTAGGCTCGTTGACCCACTGAGTGAGGAAGTTCTCATCAGCAAAGTCAACTAGCCTCCTCCCTTCAGCATCGGCAGTCCTGTTTTCCCACTTTATGCCGCGACAGTTGAAGTCTCCTAAAACTACACACACCCTATCCCCTAGCAGGCTACTGAGTTCGGTGTACAGGGCTGTATCCTCCTCGAGGAGAGATGCGGAGGTCTGTACACCAAGATTAACCTATAGTTCGTCCCTCCCACGTTCAGATCGACGCCAAGCAGCTCCCGTTCCGAACGGAACTGGCAGTCAACCGGACTCAACGTGTCTCTGACGTGTATTAGTACCCCACCCCCCTCCCCACGGGTGCGGTCTTTGCGAAACATTCTATACCCGGGAATTTCGAACTCCCCAACGTAGTCCTACGATCAGTATGAATCCAAGACTCGGTGATAGCAACGATATCCTGGTATTCTGATGCTAAGAGCGCCCGTAGCTCGCAAAACTTGTTCCTAATTGACCTAGCATTAAAAAGCATTGCACGGAGGGAGCCTTCCCTATTCTGACCGCCCACTAGCACGACCGTTTCCCGAACAGCCAGGGCTGTCGGGAGTTGAAGAGCCCCTCACTAACGAGGGGGCAACTTCCGCAGGAGACTGAGCCCCCTCCAACGTAGGAGGAGGGTCACCCACCTGTACTTCGACGCACCCTTCAGTCGAAGGTATGTCCGCCACCGGCTCATCCTCATCTCTCCCCGGTGGGGGCCCATCATCTCTCCCCGGACTCGACCTCACCATTCTGTATAGGTGCCGGTCGAGAGAGAGAGAGAGGAGAGAGAGAGAGAGAGAGAGAGAGAGAGAGAGAGAGAGAGTTACAAGAGTTACAAGGAAAAGAAGTACCTCAAAAGGCCTTGCGGCCCATACCGAGGAGGGTACCAATGGCAACGGGTGCCAGGGAAAATTTTGTGAGTTTATTTTTCTTTCAACTATCCTAGCAGTAGTAGAAAACTGGATAGAAAAGTAGAAGGCTCTCTCCCCACCCTCCGCTCCCTCCCTGCCAGAGGCAGGTACGGAAAAAGGTTGAAGAAAATACCTTGACCCTGGAAAAGTAGCCAAGGAAATTTTACAGGAAAGTGAGAATATATAAATAGCTCTATATTTAGTTTGCTCACATGAGAGTATTCAGTACTTTGTCTAGCCTATTTTTAAACATATTTACACTTTGACTGGAAACAACCTCTGAGGGAAGTTGGTTCCAGATATTAACTATTTTATAGGAAAAGAAATTTCCGCAGACTGAGGTCCTAAATGTCTTTACACACTCAAATAGTGTGCAAGATTTCGTCTAACCTTTTCTTGAACTGATCCACAGAGGAACTGTTCACAACTTCCGAAGGTAACCTGTTCCATGTGTCACAGATCTTATACGTAACGTAATTCCCACACACACTAGTCCTAAAACCGTTTCAAATCCAACTTCCAACCATTGTTGCGAGTTGGGTTATCATTTAAACTAAACATACTTCTAAAATCGACATCGGAACCCTCGTAAGAGCTTGAAAACCTCGATCAGTTGACCGCGCAGCTCCGAGTTTCAAGCGGAAAACAAGTTCAGGGCGCGTAACCGTCGATTGTAGCCCATATGCCTAACAGAAGGGATTAACTTTGTGGCCCTCGCCTGCACTCGCTCCAGCCTCTCAATATCTTTCCTGAGGGTGGGCGACCAGAACTGCACAGCATACTCCAGGTACGGCCGAACAAGGGAATTGTACAGTGAGAGCACAATCTCCTTGTTCCGAAACTGAAATTGCCTCCTGATATAACCCAATAGTTTCTGGCTTCTTTTCCACCTCACACACTGTTTCGTAAACTTAAGGTCGCTGCTAATTAGCACACCCAAGTCCTTTTCTAAATCAGTCACCTCGATATTACTGCCCAACATCGAGTAGTCCGATTGGGATTGGCGTAGCCAATGTGCATCACTTTGCATTTACCCAAGTTAAACGGCATTTGCCATTTTTCGGACCACTCTCCTATCCTACCTGGGTCCGCACGCAGTTCCTCGATCGCTTCGGGCGTCCCAACATTGGTGTCATCAGCGAATTTGGCGATCCGACTGACGATGCCACCGTCGATATCATTTATGTAAATGGTGAGAGAGAGAGAGAGAGAGAGAGAGAGAGAGAGAGAGAGAGAGACGAGAGAGAGAGAGAGAGAGAGAGAGAGAGAGAGAGAGAGAGAGAGAGAGAGAGAGAGAGAGAGAGAGAGAGAGAGAAATTAAAAATAATCATATTAAGTTCTGTTTACTGCAATTCTCCAAAAAAAGAGATAGGATCAACTTTGTTCTATCCTAACTGGTAACGTAGCAGGAAGCCAGCAAATTTAAGCCCGTCCTACGCACACGATAGAATTCATACAGAAAACGTCGATATTTGAAGTAAACATTTTCTGAAAATCATACTGGGGAAATTGTGAAATGTATTTCACCTGATCCTGACTTCTGAACCATCTATAAAGTTTGTATACCACTTAACTGATAATTTGGAAAAGTGCAAATTTTCACATCACGGCTGACCCACTACCAATTAATTTGCATACGAGAGTACAAAGTGGAAAGTGGAAAGTTTCAACGAACAGTTAAAGTCTCTTCGAAATGTACTTTCAAAGACGGAAACCTAAACGAGACTCGTTATACTGAAAACCTATAATGAACTAAGCAATTGATTTTTATTACCATTTATATTGCAAGGCTGAAGTATTGACACTAGTATACATTTCTGAAGAGTGCGCACCTTCAAATATATCGCTTAATTAGTTGACAAAACATTTTATCACCAAGTTCCTTGGCGGTTAGGTTAAGTTAGGTCTAGTTAAGTTAGGTGCGGTTAGGTTAAGGTAATAAGTGTGTGGATAAATGTTCCGTTGACAAAATATATATTGGTCCCATTTGTTCCTAGAAATATTCCGAGTTCTAGGCCTAGTCTCCGTAGAGCAAGGCTAAGGTGAAATGAATGTACTTGAGAGTGGAACGGGTGCATTTCTGTTGCGCTGGAGAAGAAAAACAAACTTGCGGTTCATCGTGCTCCTGATGAATCCTGCATCCGGACTTCTAAAGCTAGAATTGTCTGCATTGCAAACTAACGACACGAACAAGGAAATGTGTAAGAACTTGACAGCTCATCGAATTGCTCCCAATTGTGATGAACCACTTACAAAAGCCTCGTTAGTACGTTGACCCTCTTTATGTTTGGCAGTGATACTGCGAGCTGCTAGCAGTATTATTGCCATGAGTCTGTGCGGGTGTATGAGCGGGTGTATGAGCGGAGCGGTGCTTTGCCAAAATATGGGGGAGAGAAAAGAGAACCTTTTCTTGTACCCGTTCTTTTCGATAATTTTCTTGTAGACGTAATTCACACCTTTTGCTTCTAAAACAAACGTCTGCATTATAAATATTCATCAACACTGCTTAAATTACTCTTTCTACAAATTCATAATATTTATGTAATTATTCGTGTGCTTTATTATAATTAAATTTTAACTAACATAGTTTATAAATATTTAGAATTTAATGTAATTACGGCCAAAGTACCTCACCATCTAATCATAAAAGAAAAAAGAGAGAAACAAATATTTCTTTCGCGAATGATTTTCAGTTGCCATGGGAACTGAGCACATTGTAAAAAGCAGTAAAGAAATGGGATCTATATATTTATAATACTAGGAGGGACAAAACTTGTCACGACTCGTATACATATACAGGGCGTCCCAAAAAAATGTATACACACTTTAAACAGCTGATAGCTCAATTGA
Organism: Bathynomus jamesi; assembly: GCA_023014485.1. Lineage (NCBI taxonomy): Eukaryota > Metazoa > Arthropoda > Malacostraca > Isopoda > Cirolanidae > Bathynomus > Bathynomus jamesi. The sequence continues at coordinate 32,037 of JAJOZX010007367.1, read as the reverse complement.
TGTTTCTTTCTTTCCAAGTTAAACCTATTAGAATTAATAATGGCAGTCAGACTAAGCTTTGAACAAAGGAAATTCATTCTAAAATGCTACTGGAAGTGTGAAAACGCAGTTGAAGTGCAAAGACAGTTTAGGAGGGTTTCAAACAGATCCACCAACGCGACTTACCATCACTCGAATTAGAGATAAGTTTGAAGCCGATGGAACTGTTCAGAATGTCCACAAGAAGCGTTCCGGAAGACCATGGACATCGACAAGCCCCACAAAGCAAGAAAGAGTACTGGAAACGTATCACCAAAGTCCAAGAAATCTGTGCGGCAAGCGAGTCGTGAGGTAGGAATTTCAGAATCGTCTGTCCAACGCATTTTGAAGCGCTGTCAATGGAAAGTTACATTCCAAGATTAGTCCATGCTATTAATGAAGATGATCTACAGATCTACAGAAGCTAAGGCTAACAAAGACCCTAAGATCCACTCTAAGGTTAGCCCGAGAGAAAGGAAAGAGTAGCGGGTTAAGAGAAGAGAAGAGAATAAGGGGTTAAGTAAGAGCAACACCTATCACTCATGGGTTAACATTCATTCAGAAAAAGAGGAAAAGTGTCTCACCATCATCATCCGCCGGCCACTGCCGACAAGTCAGAAAAATAGTCGGAGAGAATAGGAGAGGGGTGAAAGATGAAAAGAAGTAATAAGAACGCTTAAAACCATGCAAACACAGTCTTAACTCACTGTCATACCATGCAAACTACAAACATGCAAGAAGAGAGTTAGACATGCAAGGTAAGGGGAAAAAAAAAAAAAAAAAAAAGTAGTTAAAGTTAAACAAAAAGTGGGTTAGTTTACGCTATGAGCTACATCTACATTCGTGTTAGTCTAATTTTTTTTATTTTTTTTTTTTTATTGCTGGCATCACACGCTGGCATGTCACAAGCTGGCATTCATCGTCAACAGACTCATCCTCGAGCACCACCACCAGAGCCTGTTGTTAACTTTCTTTTTTAATTTTAAACAACGTTAATATTTTTAAAATGTCTGTCAAGACGGTTCTTAAACACATTAACGCTGGTAGAATGAACGACTGACGCGGGAAGATTATTCCATTTATCAATTACTTTAAACGTAAAGAAGTTTTTAGCGATAGTAATGAAACGTCTGCCACGCAACTTGAATCCGTTATTGCGAGTATTACTATTATCGAAAGTGAACAATTTGTCAAAGTTTACGTTATCGATGTTATTAACGATTTTGAAAACTTCAATAAGCTCCCCCTTAATCTCCTAGTTTCGAGTGAATACAAGTCTAACACTTTAATCCTATCTTCATAAGGCTTATTGCGCAATGCCGGAATAAGTTTCGTGGCACGACGCTGAACCCTTTCTAACCTATCAATATCCTCACGCAAGTACGGGCACCAAAAGTGGATGGAGTATTGCGAGTGGTACTTGGCACGATGTGGATGTGGATTGGACGAAGGGGTTTCGTAGAATACCCTCCGCGTTCACCAGACCTCACACCACTAGACTTTTTTTTATGGGGATACTTAAAAGACAAAGTCTACGCTATAAAACCTGCAACAGTCGCTGAATGAGAGCAGCCATTGAACGAGAATGCACACAAATACCAAACGAAATGTTTCGTGATGTTTGCGATTCCATTGCTTCGCGTTATCAGCAGTGCCTGGACCAGAACGGACGTCAGTTTGAAAACAGGCGTTGACAAAACAATTAAATAATGTCTGTAGATTCTATTACATTTTGAAAATGAAATGTATTTTAGTATAATGTACAGGGCGTCCCCAAAAAAATGTATACACACTTTAAATACTTATAAAGGCAGTGTTTACAGTACACAGTATGAAAAGGCATACCAGAGAGAGAAACTTATTGTAATGCCATCGATTGGAGTGACTCTCGTCCATCCAATTCATTTGGGCGAATTATCTTGTTTGGAAATCAAGCCTCAATTCATATAAATGAATTATTTTCAGGAGGAGAGAACATAAAGGGAATAAAATACATTATTCTATTATACAGGGTGTCCCTAAAGTCTGGACACATAGGAAATATCACTAACTATAACTAACTATATGTTATTATATTATTATTATTATTATTATCTTAAATTCATGCAACTGAGGCCTAAGGTAGGCCCACATCGAATCAGCAACCCTGAGGTAGGACCAAATAGGACCTCCAAGTCCATAAGTTATGGACTTGGAGGTCCTATTTGGTCCCACCTCAGGGTTGCTGATTCGATGTGGGCCTACCTTGGGCCTCAGTTGCATGAATTTAAGATAATAATAATAATAATAATAATAATAACATATAGTTAGTTATAGTTAGTGATATTTCCTATGTGTCCAGACTTTAGGGACACCCTGTATATTAATTGCTGCCGTGTATAATCTGTAGAGTTTAGAAACATTAAATGGGAAGTTATTGATGAATTTAGAAATTATTTAGTTTAAATTTTTGGATTCATATTTGGTTCTATGGTTAAGTAATTTTAACTTAATTCACTACAAAAGATTTCATTATTTATTATTATTAATATATTATTATTATTATTTAGTAGTAGTAGTATTTACCACAATGCATGGGATCAAGTAAAGATAAGCACCCCCAGCCTTCTTTAATTAGCCTTATAAGGCTAACTAACGAAAATATCACGACCTAACCTAACCAATCGTCAAGGGCGTACAGTTGACTTAACGATTGGTTAGGTTAGGTCGTGATATTTTTGTTAGTTAGCCTTATAAGGCTAATTAAAGAAGTCTGGGGGTACTTATCTTTACTTGATCCAATGCATGTATAGAAGTAGGGCAATTTCCATCCAAAACACACACACACACGTTATTTTAAATTAAATATTGTTATTTGAGCTATTTTTTAAAATATTAATTAGTTAGATGTCTACTCTTTTTTGTCCCATTTCAAACTATATAGGCCTACCTTCTTCCTTTCAACCGTCTCAGTTTCAGATACGACAAAAATCATTCCTAAAAATGTTCAGCCGCTGCCATTAAAAATTATCAAACAAACAGATAAAAACCACGAACGAATAAATGAATAAAATTGTCGCGATGCGAACACTTTTATTCGAAAAGCGAGTGTGACTTCTCATTTAGGACAAAGTCGGTGTAAATCTCGAGGGGAGAAAAAAGCGTGTCTCTGGTATAAATTAGGTGTGTCTAAAATTTCGATGAATAGACCAATAATTTTACTTATATATACGAGGGTAATTCAATAAGTATCCGCACTTTTTATTTTCACAATTTTATTTTCACATCTGATAGATTATAAACACATCACTTCTCAACATAGTGTATTGAGAAACAGGGAGACTTAGTCCAGCGATCTACAAGCTTCCTAATGCCATCACAAAAAATGTTTTTGGCTGTGTGCGTAACCAGTTATGCACCGCCTCCTTCAGGTCATCATCGCCTTGGAATCGCCGACCTCTCAAAGCGTCTTTTAGTGGTTCAAACAGTTTAAAAATCTGAAGGTGCCAGGTCTGGACTGTAGGCTGGATGGTCGAGAACTTCAAATTTAAGTTCTTGAAGGCATTTTCTAGTCTGTGCAGCGGTATGAGGGCGCGCATTGTTGTGTAACAGAATAAAACCTTCCGATGATCTCCCTCTCCGTTTTCTGCGAATTGCTTGCTTTAACTCATTCCGAAGCATGTCAGAATACGTACGATGCACTTGTTACCGTAGTTCCATGCTCTGAATAACGTGCATAAAATGAATATTATGCGTAATACATATACACATATTATACATTGTGTGTGTGTGTGTATATATATATAAACTCTTGTTACACGGTCTGCGTGTAACAAAAGTATCTCAGGGTACCATTTTGAGTTGTAGCACATTATATACAGTATATATATATACACAGTATATATACACAGTATACTGTAATGTGCTACAACTCAAAATGGTACCCTGAGATACTTTTGTTACACGCAGACCGTCCATGGAACAAGGAATTCTTCTCGCATATTAAACCTACTATCCACTATACTATAGTTCGAATAAATAATGGCAAATACTGGATTTTTTTTCTTTTTCATGGTCCAACGGGTCACAAGCAAAGAGACCCCAAAATATAGCTTCCCTCACCAGCCATCTACTAAACAAATATGCTAAGCAGATAGGACCCAGCTTTGGGACAAGGTCTTGCGTTTAAAGCTAATCTAAGACGGCCACATTCAGAACCTCATTATACCCAAGTGACAATATAACGAGCTATTAAAAATATCTCCTATTTATTCATGTATAGGATGACGGCTATTTTTGTTTTCAATTCAGAATTAAGGGAAAAATAAATTAATTCTGCGTGGATAATTCTTATCCTCGGTACTAGATTTCCATTAACTCTGAATCTTCAGATGTAAAGGAAAACATGAATCAGGATTCGTATTTCTGAAAAAGCGATTTAGAAAAGATTGAATTAATAATGTCTTAATGAAATAGATATTCTGATGCAGCATTTTATCCGTTATCACAACGATTAAACGTAAGATTTTGGGTTAAATTTCAATTTGATTTACGTTGAATTTGAATCTTCGAATATAAAATAAAACTATCAGGATTCGTATTTAATAGGAACGCATAATTTCTCAAACCAATATTAAGGGATATTTTGAATCAACATATTTTTAGTCTATTTTAATCTTTGTTAATAAAAATAAATATTAGTTATTAATATTAGTTTTTACAGAATACACTTACTTTTTCTTGTTTAATTTGGCCCTTAAGCTTTAGGCTTTACTGGGCTCTCAGATTTCGTATATAGATAGTTACGATTTGGCAGTGTGTATATATATACTGTGTATATATGAAATTTATTTTATATATATATATATATAGTTAGTTTTAGTTAGTTATGAGTATGTAAAATCTAAATATGGTTTGTTACAATTGTAGAATTAAACACTTTCCGATGTCGTGTAAATCTTTAAAAAAATTGAAGCAAAAGCAAATAATGATCGCATGAATAAATAAAGATGAAGGTAAGAAGGGGCACAAATTATAATAATTATTGTTAGTACGTTATTATACGTATTATACGTTTTAAAACACTGTCCGCGAACATAAAAAAGTTTCATTAAAATTTGAAATAATTTGCGCCATTCCATACTACTATATCTATTTTGTTTTATTTTAATTATTTAATACTATATTTCTATTTTTCACCTTTTACCAAACTCTTGTTTCATGGAAGAAATTAAAATACATTTTGCCCTCTCGTGTTCTCTCCTAAAAATATTTGTTGTTCGCGAATTGGAATGCATCGAGGTAAGATGCAGATTTGACGAGAACAGTTTCGGTGCCCCAATCTCTCTTCTGAACCACGATTGAATACCCAACACTGCGACGTCGTCAAATTCATGTTAATTGACTGTGTGTATATGTATATATATTTTGAATGGTCATCGGAGCCGTGGGTTAGTGAGTAACACCATTTCCTTATTAGCAAAGTGAAGACACTGAGGTCGGGGGTTGGACTTCCGATGGTGCTGGTTCATAATAATCCAGAAGTTGGCGCGGTGGGCCGCATTCGTCTGGATTGAGCGCTGTACCATATTCTGGTCCTCACTGTTGTTATACATACGAGTGGACGGATGTTTATTTAAATTAGTCTTATTTATTAGTATTTGAAGTTTCTGTAAGTTGGCATGTCCATATACGTATGGGGATGGACACCATACATTTTTTTTTATTCACGACTGGCGCGTGTTTAAGGTATTTAGTTACTCTAGTGTCCGTATTTGGCCGTTTATTATTAATTCTTATCATTTTAAGTTAATCTAACATCACAATTTATAGAATAATAATAATTAGCCTCGTGTCAGGAGATATTTGCATTGCAAAGCTTTCGATACATGCGGTAAATCGTGATAAACTTTCTGAAATATCAAAAGCCGTTGCGTGTGTACAGGTCATACAAGGAACATTTCATTGGACACTGGGTCTGTAGGCTGTTTGTTCCTTATACCACGAAGTACCAATCACTAAAAATTAAAAGTTATCTCGAATAGTAAACGGAACAGCGTTCGAGAATAGTCTATAATTACGTGCCACATGGCATATTATCTGATTAGCCGCGTATGTTCCTCTCCGCCTTGAAGTTATTTGGTAATATTCGGTCATGCGAGAGGTGAACATTATTTCGCAGTTAAAATGTGTATAACACACGCGTGACCACAGTCAGAATTAGAGTGAGTTCACGTATAAATCTTCCCGGTAGGTAGGTAGGTAGGGTCATTGAAGTATTTTGAAAGAGGAGTCGCCGGACTAGGTTCCATATATAAATGAACCTTCATATAAAAGCATAGCGTACGTTTACTTTTAGTGAATGCGTCTAAGTTGTTTCAGTGATACTCCACTCGGGACGCTATTTACGAGAAATAATATAAAGAATCGCGGACACGAAAACAAGGTTGCCATGGTGCAATTCTCCGGAAAGAAAAAGAAATGGAGATAATTTCATAAATTTTTTATGAAGACACGATCATTAATATTGAAGCACTCAAAATAAAATTACTTTAACCGAAGTCATAAACAAACCTGTTCAGTGTCGTCATGAATAATTATTTGGTAATTTCCAAAAATATACTTTTGCCTAAGGTTTGTGATCTTTGGTAACGCTATTTCCAATAAAACTTTTGTGCCAAACTATAACCGTTCTTGACAGATCTATATCTATATATACAGGGTGTCCCATAAGTCTGGTCTCAGGAAAATTTATTTTAAACTAAATTTACGGAAGTAATACAGGAGAACTAGAACAAATGTTCAAATTGATGTCTTGTTTTGGGACCTTTTTGTTGCAAGTAGAATGACACGCGCAATAACTAATATGGAGGCGAGTTACACTCGTGAGGAAAAGGCAGAGGCATTTTCCTCAGGAGCGTAACTCGCTTCCATATTAACCATTGCGCGTTATTCTACTTGCAAAAAAAAAAAAGGTCCCAAAACAAGACATCAATTTGAACGTTTTAGTGCTGATATATTACTTTTGTAAATTTAATTTAAAATAAATTTACCTACGAGACCGGACTTATGGGACACCCTGTATATTATATATAACCACCCTGTATATTATATATAACCAAAGAAATATTACTCTGTTTATGTAGACATGCGTAACTTAACCTTTTGACTACCGCAGTGTCACACTACAATGCTACATATTGTGGCTATAATGACCGACAATCATATTGTTTTGAGGGCTACGTTGTGGCCAGTATTGTAACACCGCTTCTCGTCGTTCAGGGAATTTAAGCGACATTGGTTCTGGGTGGTAGTTGGATGGGGGGGACTGTCCTTTACGTCCAGATTTTGTCGAGACTCTCGTGGTTCAGATCCCACATAAAGCCGTACGTCCCCTCCTCCATATGACCTTAGATGTTGCGAAAACGGTTAAACGACCCCATCAAACAACAATTTCGTCTTGGGAAATCGCTGGTCGGTAAAGGATGAAAATTTTATGATATTAAATAACTTCTCTTAAAAAAAAAAAAAGGTAAAAATTGAACCAAAGAAAAATAATAATAATGAAATTCCTGAAAACGTTTATCTTATAAATGCACTTCAGTTCATGTATGCCATTCTACGTACAGTTTCGGAAAAAAGTTCGTCTAGAAACGTAAAATTTCTAGAAAGCATAAAAAAAATTAGTAACGATTCGGTTTGCCTTTGAAATTTTACCAAAATAATCTAGTTATGTTTCTAGGCGAACTTTTTTCCGAGACTACATCAAACAAAATGTACATTAGGTATACTGACATAATCTCTTCCAATTTAATTAAGATTTTACTCTACTTCAAAGCCTGGAGGTTTATTTTACCTTTGGTTACGCAAGTGTGTAAGAGCGAATTCGAGTAATGGTTAATTACGTGGATTAATTCATGGATGAGTAGTATTGAGCACTGCCATTGATGAACGAATCTTTTTCTTCATGATTTCCCATAGCAACCAATGAATAAATAAAGGTAAAATATGAAAATTAAATGATTTACAACCATGCATGTAAATTTCGACTTTTCTTCGCGTACTGCCACACCTTCACGGAACGGTCCGTGCAATGGATTCTTCTATATATATACCCACTCCTCGAAAAGTGGTTGGGGTTAAGCGCGACTTCCGCAGTAGGTCATCCAAAAGTAGTATATACAAATACTCGTAAACTGATCTACAAGTAAAAAGGAGCTAAAAAGATTTCAGCTACTGATGAATAATTTACAGTCCTAAGTAAGAAAAAATCTAAAAAAATTAAAATTATATATAATTATAACAGCAAATATTATTTTCAAATTGAAAGACAAAATAGAGCAGGTACAAGAATTTAACTATCTGGGTTAAACTATAACCAGCTCCTTCAGTGACAACTAGGACATAAAACAATATCGAAGTTACTGTAGTAAGGCAAACATGATTATAAAGAACTTCAAATTCCGTACAAGCGAAGCTAAAGACTGATGTTTATGGGCAGCAACTGTGGGTTAATTATAAAAATGGTTCCTGCAGAATCGTCAATACGCTTTACAACAGATCATATAGACTGCTGCACAAGTTACCTCCAAGATATTCAGCGTCACAAATGTTCGCTAACCGCGACGTTTCGAGCCTCCCCGAGATAACAAGACGCGTTCAATACGGTCTAATGCGAAGAATTAAAAACCTCAGACAAACTCATTATCTAAGCTATTCATCAGTCCTGTTTTATTTTTTCTAGACTGTGGACCTCTTGGTATGAAAGTGTTTGTCTATAGTTCCACTTAACTTCCGCAATAGCTTTTCGATTACATATACTTTTTACTTTTAGATTTCTTGGTACTATCTTTGGGATTTGGGATGCTGTTATTACTAATTTTATTATTCCTCGTTTCATTATCTGTATTATTTATTACCGTAGGCCTTTTTTGTTTAAGTTTATTGTTTAATTAATTGTATTATTTTACCTTGATGGATACTATACTTTTTGTATGGAATCCGTCTCCTGCCAATAACCATTATCATCAACCGATATGTTTTAGGTTAGTTTAACCTAACCTAACCTAACCTAAAACAAACCAGTGGGTGTGTAAACACCGAGGTAGCATAAAAAAAACGACTTACTTGATTTCAAGGTTTTGAATTAAAACAATATAATTAAAATCGGAAGTATAAGATAATATTCGCGATTAATTAGTTTCAAATTTCGGATCTTTTCCGTTTGACTGCCGCCATTGAAACAATTAAACTCCAGCCTTCTTTAGTTAGCTTTATAAGGCTAACTAACAAAAATATCACGACCTAACCTAACCAATCGTCAAGGTCGTACAGTTGACCTAACGATTGGTTAGGTTAGGTCGTGATATTTTCGTTAGTTAGCCTTATAAGTCTAAGTAAAGAAGGCTGGGGGCACTCACCTCTTATGTTTCAATGGCGGCAGTCAAACGGAAAAGATCCCAAATTTCACATATGAAATGAAGCCAAATTCCCAGTAAATGTAATTTTGTACGTGTTTGATGTAAACCAAAATTTATTTTAAGTAACACCATTTACTTAGTTAAATTCTAATAAAACTTCATGTGATAATTTTGAACACGGTACTTTATTAGTCTAAAATATAGAAAAAAAAATGATTTAAATTAAATAAAATGGGTGCAAACTTCTTGCGAGTGCATCAGACATGAATCGTTCTTGATGCGCAATCACGTAGCCATCATCTAAACATCCATATGCGTCATATCAAATGATGAACGTTTAATAAATAAATTAATTCTTCCTTTATGTCCCGTACTTGTACCTCATCAGTGGTGCTTTTACGCCTTGTACGGTACGGTACGTTCTCTCTCTCTCATATATACATACATACACACATACATGCATGCATGCATACACACACATACACAAAGAATTAAAATGATTCGGAAAAGGGGCAATTTTTGCTTATAATAATAATTTTATTTTTCTGTTTTTATATGGCATAAAAGGTACAGAGAAAGTAACATATGCAAGGTGTGTATAAAGTAACGCAAGTGAAGGGACGAATTTGATTTGAATTGGCTTGAACTAGTTTCGTAACGTAAGTGAAGACACAAATCCGATTGGAACTGGTTTTAGTTTCAAACTTGTTTTTTAACTTGTAAAAACATTTCAACACCTCTTATAAGCCTTACTACCGAATATACAGTTATAGAGTACATGTAATAAATTTACTTGTCCATGTTCACTTCCGTTAATATATATACTGTAGTTCAAATCGGATTTCTCTCTTCACTTGCGTTACTTTACACACACTACATATATACATATGATACGACAGTTCATGGATTCCTCAGCATATGGTACTAGAATAGACAATACAAAACAATAGTAACAGCAACGATAACAATAATAATATATCACTATTACAATTTATTACTGTTTGTATACGGTTTGATGGTGCACATCAGTTGCTACAGGAAGCATACATACATGCACACGTGACATATATACACGCGCGCGCGCGCACACGCACACACACACACACATATATATATATATATATATATATATATATATATATATATAGTGGTGGACCGGATGTCAGTTTTTCAACATCTGAGGATGCAGATTTTTAATTTCAATATCCGCGGATGCGGATATTTAGTTAATCTATCAATATAATACAGAATTATGAATATATGACAATTTTTCAAATTTCGTGATATTACTATTATGGCAGTCAATGTATAAGAATTAAAATGAATATTAATGTTTTCATTATGATAAAATAATAACTTTCTCAAGAGTTTCAGCCACAGAAAATTCAATTAAACAAGTTTTATTCAATTTTCTGTGTTACCAGCTATTTATATTTTCAGGTTTATATATTTGTTTGTTCATTAATAATTAATACTTTACATGGAATGTGCATGACTGGGCCTTATAAGCTACTTTATAAGCTAATTTAATTGTAAATTGCATAATTTATTAGAGGTAATATCCGCATAACATCCACAGTCAGAAGTGCGGATGCGGATGTTAAAAATGATGCGGATATCCGGTCCACCACTAATGTGTGTGTATATATACAGGGTGTCCATAAATGTTTACCCTGAAAACAGTATGCTCTCATGTTTTAATGACGAATCTTACATCCGTTTTCTTTTTACAGGTGATCTCGTACACGCAGAGTTTCTGTGCTGGTGTGTTTCGTCTACCGCATTCGCCGCTAGGAGCGCTGTAGTAGCTGTTCCGTTAAGATGGCGTCTGTGACAGAGAAGGCACAATGTGTTGTGTGGCTTGCAGAAACAAAATCTCCTGTCAGTGTTCAGCGAAGGTTCAGAACAAAGTATGGAAAGAATCCTCCCTCCTGATGTGAAGTTAAGTCGTGGATGAAAAAATTCTTGGAAACTGGAGGCGTGGAAAAGGGAAAGAGCAGTGGTAGACCATCAGTTTCCGATGGGACGGTGGAAACACTGAGAACACTGTTTCCGCAACTGTGTACCTGGATATGCTTACCAATTACGCCATCCCCCAGCTGCAGGACAGGCAGCTAACTGTCATCTTCCAACAAGATGGGGCAGTTGGGGCACCCCCTCATTGGGCGCATGTTGTTCGTGAAACTCTCGACGCAACATTTCCAAATCGATGGATTGGCAGGGACGGGCCAATCCCATGGCCCCCAAGATCACTAGACATTACCCCGCTGGATTTCTTTCTCTGGGGTCATGTTAAAGATTTGGTTTATGCAACAGTTGTTCCAGATATCAGGACATTGCGAGAACGCATTACGGATGCAATTGCAACAGTTAACCCACAAATGTTGGAAAATGTGTGGCGTGAGTGTGAATACCGTTTAGACATTTTACGTGCCACTAGGGGTGCACATGTGGAAGCTTATTAAATTCATTAACTATGTGTCAAAACTTTGTATGTTTATCTACTTATGATTACAACTGTGTTGAATACGAGTGTTTATTTAAAAGTTATAGCATGCTTTAATCAGGGTAATCATTTATGGACACCCTATCTATATAACCATACGTACACACAAACATGCAGGTACGTGCATGTATATCCATAAATACGCACCCGCATAACCCCCCCCTCCATTATACATTCGGACAAATGGAGCGGAAATGTCTTCATATATTTACATAGCAAAGAACTGCCATTAACGAGCAAATTTTACACTTTATTCGTAGAACAGATAGTGTACATAACTTCACTACTCTGCATTATCTACTTTAAAGTTGTGGAATGGGATAGGATATTCAGCTAAAATTCCACTTTCACTTAACTACACATGATTACAAACATGTATTCAGCTAAGATTATACTTTCATATTTATTTGAATATTAGACGCTGAAAAATAATTAAATATTATATAATTAAAATATCGAAATATCTAATACTTTGTTTACCGAGTATCAACCTTAGATACCTTGATCTTGCTCCTATTTTGTTTTATTTTACCGGTTATTATTATTTTTGTTTTACTATACAGAAATAAATATGGAAAAAAAAGAGTTTGTAGTTTAATTTTGTTATGGAAATAAGACAGGGGTACAGAATTATGGCTTGTACGAGTTGATGAATGTGTCTTTGTTTTCTTTGGAAGATTTTTCGTGTCCTAGATCGTTTTCTCTCTTGATCAAGTGAATTCCAAAGGTTTGGGCCAGTTGAGGATCTAGTCGCACAATCTGGAGTACAATTCGGTTTTCTGATGTACGTGTCTGATTGTCTTCCGTTAAAGCGGTTTTGTATTTGGGAAGTTAATATTTTGCTTTGGATGATTTCTGATGCAGTATTATGGACGATTTGAGACATACAGTATATGAGGCAATGTTTAATCTCTAAATTTCTCCTAGTTTAAGAATTTAATTTTTAACTCGTGGAACATTTGATCTTTACTTTCATTATGCTTGTTCGATTTATAGATTTTCCTAATTAATCATTTTTGCATTACTACCAATGGCTGTAGCGAAAATTGACGTTTGCTTCCGTAAATACTAACGCAGTATTGTGTAGGTGTGGGTACACCAATTTAGGGCGGGTCATACTATGCATTTTTTTTAAATCAATGGAGAGGGGTGTTCAAATGGCATATTTTGGTGTATAGAACACAATTCTGAAGAAAATATTTAATTCTGATAACCCTAACCTACATCATTTTGCAGTTGATTATTATTAAATTGTTGATTATTTTACTATTGTAGTTACCCCAGAATATGTCTTCTCACGTTTTCTATCATGGCTGCTCACGTTATCTCTCATAGAGCATTGTTCTAACTAATTCATATAAACACACACAATGTAATTCATATAATAATAATAATAATATTTAAATACTCAAATAAAAAGGTGTGCCATTCCACTTAATTGTAATTATCATACAGTTTGGTATATGAAATATTTTGACGGTTTTCTGGCACGCATAAGGCCATTTTCTGAGCCACCTTTCTCAGAGGCTAGAATGTAACGTTTCAGAACATTCTAAAACGTTTTGTGAAATATTTGAAGTGACTCATGATTTATGAAGCTATTTTACCACCTCGGCTTGCAGTGAGGGGATACATTTAGTGATTATCTACTGATATTTTTTTTGTTACTGTTCACATGTGAGTATTATTCTGTTATATTTTAGAAAAAGCTATTTCTACGCATATTATAGTGATACATTGAGCAAAATTTAATTAACAACTTTGATTTGAGCTAAAATTAGGTGGTTCATTTTTAGTACAACTGAGCAGTATGAGGCCTATTTCATTGTTCTAAAGAATATTTTTAGGATGTGTTTCTTTAGTTTTTTTAGAGTACATGAACAAATTATTTGCATTACAGACAACAGATAAATTAGCATTTTATAACATTTTGAAACCAAAAAAGCATAACGTGTTTAGCATTTGCAGATAAATTTGTTCTTGCCCATTTCAGCTCTTTTTTTAACCAAGAATTTTGCGCTGAAAAGAGTTAATACCTGTCTGTAGTGGATACTTAACTGTTGTATTATTGTTTTTATTTCAGTGTGAACTCATTAAGAAAATGGCTCAAGTCAGAACAAGGACGAAATCAAGTTCTCATCTGAGTAATCTTGTTGGCACTGGCCGGGAGCTGTTGGTGTCTGAACTGCCAACTGTGAGGGATATCCTGAGGTATGGCATCTACTTGAGGAAGCAAAGTGAAGATGACAGGAGGAACTACCCAGTGGACAAGCTGGTGAGTGACATCTACCCTGGTCTGATTTGTCAGTGGAGCAAAGCTAATGCTCTTTTCAAGCCACCAGTTATCAATGAAAAAGTGACCATCATGTCCAAGCTCAAGGAGGTCTGGAATCAGGCAGTGAAGTTTTCTCTTGGGAAGGGCAAACTTGATGCCAAAGAGAGGTTCATTGTCAAGTTAGACAAGTTCTTTGATATTTTGACTTGCAAGTGTCAGATTACCAGTTGTGAGGGGGAGGCTGTGAGGGCTGTGTTATCCAAGCCCACATTAACTGTTCCTGCAGCAGAGAGAAAAAGATTCCTGTGAAAGATCTTGCCTACATCAAGGGACAGAAAGAGAAGGTTGGAAGTAAGGGACCCCACCAAATAGGGGGTCCTGATCTACCAGAGCACAAGAGACAGGTGAGGACATTGAAAAGGCAGTGGATGGAAAGGAAGGCAGAGAAAAGGAGAAGGAGCAAGGAGGAAAGTGCTGCAGTAGCAGAGAAGGCAGCCAGGAAGGATGTTGAGAGATTTTTGGCAGATGGTGATGAGGATCTGGAATTGGAGAGAAGTGGTGATGAAGATGAGTTTGTTCCTGAAGTTGAGCTCTTCCATCAAACTGACCCTGAGCCAGCAGCTTCGGCAAAGGTACAGAAAAACTATGATGAGATTCAAAACATTGCCCTTGCTAGTGTAAGGTATGGCATAGGGCTGAGGCCAACTGCAGCGATAGCAACAGCAGCTCTGATTGACGCAGGAATCATCACAGAAGACAATACAAGTAAAGTGATTGATAAGAGCAAGGTCAAGAGAGCACAGGAGAAGTTGATGAGAGAGCTGGGGGAACAGTTCGAGAAGAAGTGCAGGGAGGAGGGGGGGATCTCTTGCATCCTCTTTGATGGGCGGATTGACCTGACCAATGTGATGATGGAAGCTGAGGGCAGTGACCAATCTTTTCCCGCAAAGATCAAGGAAGAACACTATAGTGTTGTTAGTGAGCCTGGCAGCTACTATCTGTTCCACTGATCTTTGTAATTATATCCAGTGATATACATGCAGTTCACCTATTAATAAATATATGTAAAGTTGATTTGGCCTTGTCAATATAAATGATTTACCTTATATCTTTTTATATATTATAAAGGGGTTCAAAAGGGTAAAATTGGCAATTTAGAAATACAAAATGATGTAGGTTAGAGTTATCCTATCCAAAAAAGAAGCTCATATTTGAATTCCCCATGTAAAAACACATAATTTAGACACCCCTGATGGTAGGATTTCCTTCAGATTCATGTTGTTACCTGAGTACGACCCGCCCTAGTACACCATAGTGAAGTATATGGGTCGAAGAACCTGTTTTGGAAGTACTGCACCTGCTTTCGTAATTATGAATGAGACCTTGGCTAATTTGTTGCATAATTCTTCAGTGTGCTCTTGAATAATATGATACACACAGACCATGCGTGGAACAAGGAACTCTTCTGGGAAAATTATATCCACTATAGTTCGAATAAGTATACAATAGTAAATGAGTAAAATGACAAACACTAGTTTTCTTTTTTTCTTTTTCATGATGTTAGCCCGACGTGGGCAACGGGTCACTCGCAAAGAGGTCCCAAAAATATAGTTTCCCTCACCAGCTATCTGCAAAGCAGATATGATCCAGCTTTGGGACAGGATCTATAGTGTTTGTCATTTACCATTACTTAGACTAGAGTGGATTTAATTTTCTCAGAAGAGTTCCTTGTTCCAGGCACGATGTGTGTATCATAAAAACTTCAGGGGACCATTCTGAGTTCTATTCCATATATATAATGAATTTCACAATTAAACACGTGAAATGAATGAATGAATGATGTAAACCCACAAGGAAAAAGAAAACACCCTGACGAGATGTACTTCTGAATACACGAAAGGCCCTGGAATAATTATTTTTTTCCTTGTGGGTTTACATCATATATATATATATATATATATATATATATATATATATATATATATCACATTTCAACTGCAAAGAACACGCAGTATAAATAACGTAAAGAACGACGCTTGTATAGGAGAACATTCCGCGCAAGATGAGAAGAGAGAACGAACGTTATTTATACTGCGTGTTATTTGCAGTTGAAATGTATATATAGATACGGCATGCGGGAGGTGCCCCCTTGGGGCATTGGTTTCTGCGCGTATGTAGAGGAATTACGGCATTTGTTCGAGTGAGGCCCGTTGTGTAATGGTTATCATATCTGACCGGCAATCGGAAGATCCCGGGTTCGATTCCCGGGTGGTTACCTCATTTTTTCATTTGTTCGTTCTCTCTTCTCATCTTGCGCGGAATGTTCTCCTATACAAGCGTCGTTCTTTACGATATATATATATATATATATATATATATATATATATATATATATATATATATATATATAACGGTATGTTAAACACAGACCGTGCATGGAACAAGGAACTCTTCTGGGAAATTACATCCACTATAGTTCGAATAAGTAATGACAAATACCATAGTTTTTCTTTTTCATGATGGAAAGCCCAACGTGGGCACCGGGTTACTCGCAAAGAGGCCGGTGAGGGAAGCTATATTTTGGGGCCTCTTTGCGAGTAACCCGGTGCCCACGTTGGGTTTTCCATCATGAAAAAGAAAAAACTATGGTATTTGTCATTTATCATTACTTATTCGAACTATAGTGGATGTAATTTCCCAGAAGAGTTCCTTGTTCCATCCACGGTCTGTGTTTAACATATAAGTTTCTCAGGGGACCATTGTGAGTGTGTGAGTGTGTGTGTATGTATATATATATGTGTATATATATATATACACACAGGGTCTCTCTGAAGTCGCGC
>JAJOZX010007367.1:0-10000 GCA_023014485.1 Bathynomus jamesi | reverse complement strand
TTTTCATATATATATATATATATATATAACAAGCCGAGCGTGCCTATTATTATTATTTTATATTAATTTTTAAAAATTTAAATCCTCGTTATTATCTTGCGTAACGAACATTTTCAATATGGCGTTTTAATATATATTATTTATACGTGTATAATGGTATTATTCTATATTAAACTTTATTTTTGGAAATTAAATTGTAATTATGTGGTAACTAATATTTGCATTACCTACTGTTTTGTTCACTAAGGGCGTTGTAATATGAATTGTGCGTATATTAAAAGGTATTTTTCTAGAGTAAACGTTTTCTTAAAGCAAATTTATAAATGCCTTTTTTAAGGGGTTTTACTGTCTATTTTGAATGTTTATTTTGCCTATTTGCCTGACTAAGAGTTTCTAGTGCCTGAACATTCGGGCTCCATTCATAACTCAACTATTGCCGTGCGAAGTGCATGTTTAGTGTTCACAAATATATGCGCTAACCTCAGCTACAGCATACCTCTGAAGAAAGTTTATCCGGTATCAGTTTTTTATTCCCCATGCTTATATTATTGTGTAAAATGCCGCTTAAGGACTTTTCTCTTGAATTTTATGGCCTAATGGCTAGTGCAGTAAAAAAAAAACCACCACCAGGTTCACACACACGACTCGGTGGTGCAGTGGTTAGCGTCGCTGACTACGAAGCCATCGGTCGACTCCCGGCAGATTGGTAGATAAATAGGTACCCTGGGTAGCCTAGTGGTTAAGACGCTGGGCTGCTAGTGGGGCGTGGTTCGGATTCCACGTTAAACTGTAGGTCTGAGGTGGAGTGATAAGCTTGACCTTCGTCAGAATGAACAATCCGGGCGGAAGCTAAACCAAGGTATAATATCGTAATCGTTATACGTTACGTACACTTGGTATTGTGTACTTAAATGCCTGCTGAATAAATCTTGCATACCAATAAAATGCTCTACTATTTCGTCGGTAAATATTTAGTTGTCAGAACCCCCCCTCCCCACCAAGCTTAGAATTCTTGGCTAAGCCACTGAACGTAAAGAATTCGATTCACATTCTGTACGATGATGATTACAGACATTCTTTGTCCTACCCTTTCTCTCAAATCTGACGGACGAGACTACATTGAGGCTACGTCGCAGCACCGCTTCCCGGTAGGTCAGCGAGGGTACACGTTGGACGGATGACTGTCACTCGCGTTCAGACCTTTAGATGGTTTGAACCCCACGTAAAATTGTAGGTTCCTTCCGTCCCATGATGACTTTTGCCGTTACAAAAGAAGATCCTTCCCCTTCCTCCAATATATACTACATATTTAATTTTTAATTTAACAGAGCTGGGCACTTGCGGTTTTTTTTGCGGTACTGCGGTACTGCGGTACTGCGGTACTACCGTGTTGGTCGGTACCGCGGAAAGTACCGCGGGAAATTTGAATGCGGTAGCGGTACTGCTGTACTTTCAGCGATCCTTTGCGGTACTGCGTTATGCGGTACCGGTTTGGTAGTGCGGTAGTAGGAGTGTAGTACATAAACAGTATATAATATATACTGTATATACAGTATATATGCTGCTAATCGGATTGTTCCTAATGAACTTCACTTTAATTTAAAAAAAAAAAAGATCCATAAAGATTGCATTATTTCATCTGAAAATATTCATTTAAGAATCAACGTTTCGGACCTTGGCCCATTCTCAAGACTAAAATCATTTTATAAACCGTGTTACAATTCTCATTAAAAATAGATAAAAAGTATATACAAGAATGAAGCTTCTAGAGTTCACAAAACATTATTCTAATTTATATATATGTATATATACCGGGTGCGGCAAAAATAACGCCCTTTTTAGTTTCTCTTTTATTGAAGGAAATAAATCAATTACAGCATTTTTTAAGAGAAATAATAAGGTTTTTAAGAAAAATACAGCATTTTAAGAAAAATAATAAGTACTTTCTCGGTAAAAACTAAAAAATAACTGGAATTTAATTAATTTTGTGGTTGGCGTAACTCTCGGCCAGAATTCAGTTTGCAGCATTTGTAAATAATTATCTTGATTAACAGTACTATCAAAGAATATCGGGCCTATTATTCCCATGGAAGAGATGGCTGCCCAAACTGTCACTCCTGGTAGGTTAACATCTTTTTCCAAGATAACATGTGGGTTAACATCGCTCCAGTACACGCAATTATGGCGATTGATATGCCCGTTCAATTTGAATGTTGCCTCATCTGACCACCATATCTTATCAAGAAAGGTCTCATCTTCATTGACTTTATTCAGGAAATTTTCGCAAAACTCTAATCGTCTATCTGCATCTCCATCATGCAAGCTCTGTAACACGCGAGGGATGTAAGGCTTCATCTTTTTCTTCTTTAAGAGTCTACGGACACTTCTGTCACTGATACCCAACTCTGTAGAAAGACGTCTACTGGATTTTTGAGGTGTGTGCAACAATGATTCTCTTAATTCATCGGACTTTTCTAAGGTTGTTGCTGAAACTGGCCTCCCTGATCTTGTGGCATCACTTACGCTTCCGGTTCTTTCAAATTTCCTAATTAGACTTGTGATATTGCGGCTCTGCACTTGTCGAATGTTAAATTCTTCTGATAACAAACGAGCGGCTTTAGCTCCATTGTTATTGTTTTGGTAATAATGTTTAACTGCTTTCACTCTTTGTTCTCTCGTCAATCGCAAGGCCATATTTATTCAGAATTTCTGTAAAAATAAAACAAACAAAATGATACAATATAAAACTAAAAAATTATACTGTATAAAACTATAAAGATACAATTATTAAAAGGGCGTTACTTTTGCCGCACCCGATATATATATATATATATATATATATATATATATAAAATATACTGTATATATCATAATTTCAAAAAATAACAACAAAAGAATAGAAGTTTTATCAGTATTTGTTTGGTTTTTTCTTCTTCATAATCATTGATTGTAGGATCAAAAGGTTTTGTTTATTATTAGCTGAAGAGAACATTTTAAAATCTTTATATTTTATTTCATAATTACATCTATTTGCGTGGCTACGTGGAGCGGATGAGTCTAGTTAGTAAGAGGTGGTGGACCCGTTCTATAACTAACTCCTCTATGCGAATCAATTCTTTAAGAAGTCTCGTCGTACAGCCGATATATTATGTTCCGTCTTTACGAGAAGGACACGTAAATTCATAAATTATTATTAGTCCAGATTTCATCAAAAACGGAATTGGGTATTCGAGTTTAAAGAAAGAGCCTACAGTTAAAGTATGTGAAACCAGAAATAAAATCTTTCCTCGAAAGAAGAATTTTGATGGAATAATTTAGTCTTGAAAGTTGTCCAAGGTCCGAAACACCGACATTAAAATAAATATTTTCTGAAAATAATAAATGAGACCTTTATGGATCATCTTGTTTTCATTTAAAACTACATACTGTGTATAGGTAATTCACGTTGTCTATCAATATTAATCCATTTAATTGAGGTTTTTACTTTTGTTTCTAAATTACATTATTAATTTACATTTACTTATACTGTTTTTTTAATGCAGGAAGAAGGGGCCAAGGGCGAATGCCCGCAAAAAACGCCCCCCGCCCCCATAGAATTCGGAGAGATCCGAAAGTGGTCATCTTGGTAACTTATGTAATATGGATTTCACCCACACCTCAAAAAACTTTCGTTTATGCGCGAAATTAATTAAAATATAGGAAGGACTTTGCGCATTCAATGACTTTCAAGGTCTTTGTTCATTCAATGACTGATCTTTTTCGAAATTGAGGTTGGTTCATGGTTAGCTGCAAAGTTTCCTTAGGAATAAACATTATCATTATTTTCTTATAGCCATCCGAGTATTCTCTGTCAGAGCAGAGGTGGTTTAATGGATCAACCAACCAACTAATGTTTCACAGATCTTTGTAGACGTTGACTAAATCTTTCTAATGATATTATACTAATAAAAATATTATGGCAACTCAATCAAGTTCTTACTAAATTTATAATTCAATTAGTTAATTATTTTGTGATGTCTGTCATAGATTTCATACGAAGAAAAGGTTTCCAAAACTTTTTAAAACTGAAATACGCAGGTTTTGAAAGTTCTAAAAATTAAATTATTTTCTGCAAAAAACACACACACACACACACACACACACACACACACACAGAGAGAGAGAGAGAGAGAGAGAGAGAGAGAGAGAGATAAACTGACAAAGACCCTCGTGCATGATTTTAGATTAATCCAGGAAAAGTCGGAAGTGTCACTAAGCAAGCAATAGCAAAAAGGAAATTCTGAAATGAGACTCAAAATCAAAAGAAACTTATCGATCATATACTCGTATGCAATGTACAGAATAACCATTCATAAAAAAATATAAAGATTCAAGCACAGAAGAGATAAGGTACTCGTTTCCCTACCAACCAATGCTGGCAGGAAAAGTGCTGGGGAAAAATGTGTTAAGGGAGAATTTGAAAAGACTTTTTGAAAAGAATTTCTTTACAATCCTTTCACGGCATACGTACAGATCCATATATTAAAAAAAAAAAATTATATATACATATAGACTGGAGAATCCAAAAAGGTCCGACATATAGACATTTAATGTTCACAATTCATGTTTACAATAAGAAATTCTTTTATTAACATTTTATTCATTAATATTAGAAGATCAAATAATTCCTCCTTGCATCATTCCGTCTGTCCCTTGCCTGACTTTAACTATACAATTTATTTCTCAAAATTTTCACTGATGTAAATTCATTTAAATAATTTCTCACATAAGGGAACAGGAAGATGCTCGCTATATATGGAAAAAAATGAGACGACTCCGTTTTTTACACGTACAAGAATCCCACCCCAATCCAACTCCCTATCAAATCGAAGGATCACTGCTAGCATAGGGTTCCTTGACCGAACGCATGTTTAGAGATAGATGGGCATTGTATGCGTGGTGAGTTTGATTTATAAAAATAATTAAAACTGGGGTATCGAATAAGCTCTAGAATCCAGGAAATAAGGGAGTTATAGACGAAAGCGAAAGCAAGTTACAAGGAATTACAAGGACGAAGTATCTCAAAAGGCCTTGCGGCCCATACCGAGGTGGTAAAGACAGTAAAAAACATCCTCAAATAGTGTGCAAGATTCGGTCTAACCTTTTCTTGAACTAATCCAGAGGAACTGTTCAAAACTTCTGAAGGTAGCCTGTTCCACGTGTCACAGATTTCATAGGTAAAGTAATTCCCACACACACTAAACCGTTTCAAATCCAACTTCCCATCACTGTTGCGAGTTGAGTTATCATTTAAACTAAACATGCTTCTAAAATCGACATCATCGAACCCATGTAAGGGCTTGAAAACCTCGATGAGTTGACCGCGCAGCCTCCGAGTTTTCAGCGAAAACAAATTCAGGGCGTGTAAACGTCGATTGTAGCCCATATGCTTAACGGAAGGGATTAACTTTGTGGCCCTCGCCTGGACTCCCCGGACAGCCTGTCAATATCTTTCCTGAGGGTGCGCGACCAGAACTGCACAGCATACTCCAGGTGCGGCTGAACCAGGGAATTGTACAGGGAGCACAATCTCCTTGTTCCGAAATCGAAATTGCCTCTTCATATAACCCAACAGCTTCTGGGCTCTTTTTCACCTTTATGCACTGTTTGGTAAACTTAAGGTCGCTGCTAATTAGCACACCTAAGTCCTTTTCCAAATCAGTCGCCTCGATATTACTCCCCAACATCGAGTAGTCCGACTTGGGATTGGCGTAGCCAATGTGCATCACCTTGCATTTACCAAAGTTAAACGGCATTTGTCATTTTTCGGACCACACTCCTATCCTACGTCGGTCCGCACGCAGTTGCTCGATCGCTTCGGGCATTCCAACATTGGCCCCAAGCCTGGTGTCATCAGCAAATTTGGCGACCCGACTGACGATGCCAGCGTCGATATCATGTAAATGATAAACAACAGTGGCCCCAAAACGGAACCCTGAGGAATCCCGCTGGTGACCGAGGCTCAACCCGAGCTAGCCCCTTTAATTACAACCCTCTGCCGCCTATTCTTCAGCCAGTTTCCAATCCAACTACCTACTTTCCCATCGATACCCAGTGCGCAGACTTTGCGGGATTTAGTGGCGCTGCTGCTGCTTTCCAATCTTCTCCTGCTCTTGTAGCCAGCCACGCATGGCTAGTCAGGAATTTTGCACAGGAACCTGTCCAGCTGGATCTCGAAATTATTCAGGTTGGCGTGCTGGAGGTTCCTCACCTCTTCGAGAAGGACATTAAAAAGTTTTGGGTCTTGTATTCCGAGGGCATATTCCATCCTTGACAACATGTCCCACCGCAGCTGGGACAGTACAAAATCTGCCTCTTCTCTCATTCTAGTGTGTTTCTATTTCGTTTCTAAGGTTAGGGACAAAACATTCTAGTATTTTCCATTGTACATTATTACGTCGTCTTTAGAAAAAGTAGTTTCAGGGATTATAGTAAAGATCAGTAGTTTTCACTTTTCGTTTCCTCTATCCTAGATGTAAAAGTCTTTCGTATGGTTTCTATGTTTGCAAGATCTCTTTCCGTATGGGCTTGAGAGTACCGAGCAATACTCAGTTGTTGGTAGGACTAGACTTTCCCATAATTTTAGCAAGATGTTTGTGTTTCTGCTGTGGAAGCTCCTACAGATGACTCCCATTATTTTTCTAGCTGTTGTAATTTTAATGTTATAGTGCTCCCTGAATTCTGCATTCAACGACATTATTACCCCAAGATCCCTGACTTGTGGGTTTGGTGTTATCAGTTTGGTTTGCAGAGTTTTGTACCCTTTATTCCGTAGAGCCTTATCACCATATCTTAGAAGTTGGAATTTTTCTTCGATGAACTTCATATTGTCGTCTTCTGCCCGCTTGGGTAATATTTCAACGTCATTTTGTAATTTTTCTACGTCACTTTCGTTCGATATTTCTTCGCATATCTTTGTGTCATCCGCGAAACATAATACAATACTGTCATTAATATCTGCATTTATTATTATGAACAGCAATGGAACTAATACTGCACCTTGTGGGACAGAGCTTATGACTTATGAGATTTCAGATTCAACGCCATTTACTTCTACTTTGTGTGGTCTTTGAGTCAGAAAATTAAATATCATCTCTCAGCAATTCCTGTATTCTTAAATTTGCGCTATAATTCCATGGTCACATTTATCGAAAGCTCTAGCAAAGTCAGTATATATTACATGCGTGTTTTGTCCTCCACACAACGTTTCCAATATTGGATCAACTGAAGAAAACGTACCTGATGTGACTGAAAGGTGCGTTTTCTTCAGTTGGCAAAAACGGAAGTGCGCTTTCTCCAGTTGGGGTAATTTCAGAAAATTGGCCGCCGCCGCCGACGTCAATGCTGACGTCAATACTGACGTCAATGCTGACGTCAATGCCCCCGGCAGGAATTAGTAGTCAAACTAAGACCTACTGTACGCCCTTGATGATTGGTTAGGTTAAGTCATGATATTTTCGTTAGTTTAAACGAAAATGACATTAGGACCGATCAATTTGTGATGCGTGATCTTTACGGGGGCTCCGCCCCCGTACCCCCGAGACCTGAATTATACAAATGATAATGTAATAATGGTTACTATAGGTTACATGGATGTCGAAGAAACATGTTCAATTCATATTTATCTGAATTTATTTGGCGTGATAGATTTCATAATTATGCTTTTAGTAATTTTTAGACATTTTTTATTTAAAAAAAATTTTAGAAATAATTTTTATCAAATAAATTATTAAGCCAACCTGCCTGTAAAAATAAAAATATAAATTCTGAAAGTTTTCTACCCGAAACCTTTTCCTACTGTTTATCCATTTGAGGTGCGCTTTCTTCATTGGGTAAATTTGAGGTGCGCTTTCTTCAGTTGGGTAAATTTGAGGTGCGCTTTCTTCAGTTGGGTAAATTGAGGTGCGCTTTCTTCAGTTGGGTAAATTTGAGGTGCGCTTTCTTCAGTTGGGTAAATTTGAGGTGCGCTTTCTTCAGTTGGGTAAATTTGAGGTGCGCTTTCTTCAGTGGGTAAATTTGAGGTGCGCTTTCTTCAGTTGGGTAAATTTGAGGTGCGCTTTCTTCAGTTGGGTAAATTTGAGGTGCGCTTTCTTCAGTTGGGTAAATTTGAGGTGCGCTTTCTTCAGTTGGGTAAATTTGAGGTGCGCTTTCTTCAGTTGGGTAAATTTGAGGTGCGCTTTCTTCAGTTGGGTAAATTTGAGGTGCGCTTTCTTCAGTTGGGTAAATTTGAGGTGCGTTTCCTTCAGTTGATCCCCAATATTTTCTTCTGGTGGTCTAATTAGCTGTGTTAAGCATGATCTTCCAGCCCTGAAAGCCATGTTGTTGGTTTGGGATTGTATAAATTCTTTCTCGTAGGTAGTAAGTAATTTTGCCTCTAATTATACGTTCAAAGCATTTCACAAGGTGGAAGGCGAGAGCTACTGGTCGATAATTTTTAGGCATTGCTCCGTTTACCTCCTTCGAATAGTGCGTGGGTATATGTATATATTATGATAATAATAAAAGTGTTCGGGATTATTTAACCTTTTGGAAAACATTTTAGGTCATAACGGAGGGGACCTACAGCTTTACGCGTGATCCGAAAAAGGAAAGTCCGAGCTGAAACTGGAACCAGGATCTTTAGATCAACAGCTTAGTGGTGCTTCACCATTAAGCCATCCTCATGGCCGGTCCGCAATGCGCGGTACAAGACACACACGCATCAAGATGATGCATTTCCGCGAGACGCGACTCTTCTTCACCTTCACACGACCGAAAGGGACGTGGGGAAAAAAAAAAAAAAAAAAACCCGTTTCTTTCGTGCGAACTACTGAACTGGAAGTGACAAGTGTTAGTATAAGACCATAATCCCCACGGAACGAAATTTACCACTAAGAAATGTCATGCAGTCAGCGTTTGTCGAAGTTTTCCTTAGAGGATGTAGGGTTATTATCTACCACAATGATTCCGTTCTTTACGTAGACAACAACAAAAAAAATATTGAAGAATGTTCACGAAACAGGCTTCAGCGGATGGACGCGCGAGTTTATGCGAATGCGCAGGCACCGCGCGTAACCCATGCACGCAACCGATCCCCATTCATGTTCGCGGACAGTGTTTTGAAACGTATAATAACGTACTAACAATAATTATTATAATTTGTGCCCCTCTTACTTCATCTTTATTATTCATGCGATCATTATTTGCTTTGTCAATTTTTTTTTTAAGATTTACACGACATCCGAAAAGTTTTAATTCTACAATTGTAACAAACCATATTTAGATTTTACATAGTCATAACTAACTCGTGTGTGTGTGTGTATAATTATATATATATATATATATAAAATTTAATAATAATAAATTAAAAATTCAGGGGCGGCTTCTTAATGAATGCAAGGCATGCACTGCATGCGTAAATAATATACTCAATGAATTTAAATTATTATTTAAGTTAAAAAAAATAAAGTTAAAATTATTAATTAATATTATTAATATAATATTGGTTCTATCCTCGGTTACTACATAATCATAAGAATACCATAAAAGACAAAATACAGCTTATCTAATATGTACTACACTGTAATGCATGTGACTGCATGCGTAAGTAAAATTACCACGAGCCGCCACTTATTTATATATATATATATCGTATTTGACGGCTTATAAGACACGGGCATATAGGACGCAGCCACATTTCAGCAGGGAAATTTAGAAAAAACTTTTGAGCGTATTTAACCTTTAAGCACTGAATTTTTTTGTAGGGTTAAGTTACGAATGCTTGTCTTTGAAACGTTAGCAATTTGTACCTTCAGTCCTGAAAGGGTTAAGCATGTAATGTTTACTCCTACTAATATGGAACATGAGCATTTGAGCATAGAAAGTCATTTACAATGAAAATATATTGCATGAATCATAAACTAATTCTGTATAGCAGAGTTCAAGAAAGCATTTTCACTAAAAGCAGGATCTTTTAAAAAAA
>JAJOZX010007366.1:0-220008 GCA_023014485.1 Bathynomus jamesi | reverse complement strand
CTAGTTAGAAATACGCAGCACGGTTTTAGGCGAAACAAATCATGCTTACTAATCTTTAGAATTTTCCAAAGCGTGGTTGACGTTTACGATAGATATCGGGCGGTTGGTGTATTTAGATTTCAAAAGCGGTTGATGGAGTGTATTTAGATTTTCAAAAAGCGTTTGACACCGTGCCGCACAAAGACTCATTGAAAAACTAAGGCTCATGAATCAGGGGTGTATAATAAATGGCAAGAAGAGTGTTGCGAGGTAGGAAACAGAGGGTGGTCGTTGATGGAGCGGAGTCGTGTGGCTAATGTAGCGAGTGGCGTTCCTCAGGTTCTGTGTTGTCCCCTGCTTTTCTTATATATATTACACGATTTAGATGTCGGCCTAGTCAGTACAGTTTCAAAGTTTGCGGATGACACGAAGCTGGATGGTAGGGCGATTAGTTACGAAGATAGAGGTAAAATCCAGGAAGATCTGAATAAAATTGTTGATTGGTCAGTCACATGGCAAATGAGATTTAACGTTGATAAGTGCAAAATTTTGCATATAGGTTCGCATAATGGTAATTTTGCGTATAGTATGTCAGGGAAAGATTTAACAAGCGTAGAGCAGGAAAAAGATTTAGGAGTTATAGTCACTGGTGATTTAAAAGTAGCGAAACAAAGTACAGCAGCGGTCAATAAGGCGAACAAAGTGTTAGGTTTTATAGCTCAAAATTTTAAGTACAAATCGCGCGATATTATAGTTCCACTTTATAAATCATTAGTTAGACCCCATTTGGAGACGCGATCCAATAATATAATATAATATAATATAATATACAGGGTGGGCCGTAAGTTTCCATACATAGGAAAATTAAACGTTTGTTTTTATTTTCAGATACCCTAAGATATGCGTTTGACGTAAGATCTTGTTTACTGATGAAGCAATTTTTACGTCAATGGAGAGGTTAATCGCAAACATACGTTATTGGAGTAATGCTAACCCTAACTGGCTGAGTCCGACGAAGATGCAAGGTGCCGGTAAAGTGGTGTGGGCCGGGATATGGGGTGACAGAATTATTGGACCAATTTTTGTCAGTGGAAATCTTAATGCCGAAAGGTATCTTAAACATGTTGCAAGAAGAGATTTCCCATCCCTGCTAAACAGGAAGGTAACTTCCCAGTTACTTCCACAGATTGAGCTCCACCTCATTATGGTCTTCACGTGCGTCGGTATTTGGATCAGCAGTTTCCGATGCTTGGATTGGTCGGCGTGGTCCTGTGGATTGGCCTCCCAGATCCCCAGATCTCACCCCCCTTGATTTCTATCTTTGGGGCACTTGAAGGCCATGGTGTATCAGAAAGATACGAGACATAAATCATCTAAAGGAAACGTATCACCAACGCATTTACAAGCATAACGTCAACTGTGCTAAAGCGTGTCATCAACAGTGGGGAACACGTATTGAAATGTGTTTCAAAACAATGGCAACCATGTAGAGCATATTATATAAATAAAAATGGTTGTCCATAAAAAAAGTTTATTTTTCCTATGTATGGAAACTTACGACGGCCCCCTGTATATATATATAATATAATATTAAATAAATATATATAATATAATATATATAATATACAGGGGTTGGACAAAATAATATGAACAAATTGATAAATGGCGGTTTTTTTTTCTTAATATGGAGTTGGTCCTCCTTTAGCGGCAATAACAGCTGCAATTGGTCGGGGAATTGATTCATACAGCTTTTGGACAGTGGCTAGAGGAATCCTGAGCCATTCTTCGAGCAAACCCTGCTCCAGTTCCTCCAAAGACGCCGGCGGTGGGAATCGGCTTCTGACCTGCTGCTCCAACTGACACCACAGATGCTCGATAATGTTAAGATCCGGGGATTGTGGAGGCCAATCCAAGCGTTCTACTTCACTAACATGCTCTTAAAACCAGTTTTAAACGACCCCAGCGATGTGGATTGGTGCATTATCATCCTGGAAGATGGCGCCGCCATTGGGAAACAGCGTTTGGACCATGGGATGTACCTGGTCAGCCAATATTGACAGATAGACCTGGGCGTTAACCCTACTATGCAGTACTACAGCTGGGCCAAGAGTATTCCACGATATTGCTGCCCAAACCATCACAGATCCGCCTCCATGCTTAACGGTTGGGATCAGGCAGTCGGGGTCATAAGCATCTTTAGGTTGTCTCCAGACATAAACTCGACCGGAACATGGAAATAGCGTAAAGGAGGATTCGTCGGAGTAGACTACATTCTTCCACCGGTCCATTGACCAATTCTTATGGTCATTACACTATTTTCTGCGCCGCTCAATGTTGATGTGCGAAAGGAAGGGTTTGGCAATTGAATTGCAGCCCTCCCATGGTATCCAGCTCCATGGAGCTCGCGACGTACAGTTCTGGTCGATACCGGGCTTGCAAGATGCTGGTTAAGCTCTGCAGTCACTTTTGGAGCTGTGGTCTTTTGGTTCTTTGTCACAATCTGCTTTAGCACCCGGCGGTCTCGATCACACAACTTCTTCTTGCGTCCACTATTGCATTTGTCGGTGCTTGTCTTTCCATGGTTTTGGTATGCAGACATGACCATAGAGACAGTTCCTCTGGATACATTGAACATCTGAGCGGTTTTCGTCACCGATGCACCAGCCATCCGCGCTCCGACAATTTGCCCTCTTTGGAAGTCTGACAGGTCTTTCATAACTGCTAATTCATAATTCACTCAGATCTGTAAAAACAACGTGAGGGTTATAACATGACGTATACACTCTCTGTTACGCATTTAAATAGGTTTGCCAGTCATTTGACCGTTTACTTTGTGTCTGAGCAGTCCGTAAAGATAACCGGTGAAATCGACGGGTGTTCATATTATTTTGTCTAACCCCTGTACTTGTTACAGCTTTTCTGCAAAAGGGTTAAGTCGTGGTATTTTCGTTATACAACGAAAATATCAAGACTTAACCTAACGAATCGTCAAGGACGGACAGTTGACCTAACCGGCATTCAATTAACCTAAATTGACTTTCTTTTTTTTCAAAAGGCCGTTTTTATATATATATATATATATATATATATATATATATATATATATATATATATATATATATATATATAGTGCCGCAAAAGTCGCGCATCATAGGAATTTTTAGTGTTTATATTTTTTTTCTTTTAGGTTGGGGATGACTACGAAATTAACAATAGACGAGAGGGCGAGCTTCGTTTTAATGCATGGAATACCAGGTACTACAAATCGATGAATCGGTACAGAATATATATATATATATATATATATATATATATATTATATATATATATATATATATATATTTTTTTTTAAGTTCGGGAAGAACCGATTCGCCTCTATTTAAAAGGGCATATCTCAGCGGAAAAACAAAGAAAAAGTGAGAGGAAAGACAGAGGAAAAAGAAAGGGTGGAGGGGACAGTCGAAGTGGAAAAAGACCAAGGATGAGAAAGACTGCAGGGTCGAGCCCCATCATCCTTGGGTGCTAGGGCCCGGGGGGCGCACGTGAAACCTCCAGGAACAAGCACGTACAAACGAGCACAAAGAGCACTCAAAAGCACGAGCTTAGAACCCCCTTGCGGGGATATATATATATATATATATATATATATATATATAATATATATATATAGGGTGTCCGTAAGTCTAGAACCAAGGGCAAAATGATAAAAACGGCAATAAAAACGCGAGAGAGACTTTTGGGGACTGTTTGTGAAATGAGCGAGGATGGTGGCGGCTGTGTCATTGTCGGTGGATGTCCTCGGAGGTCCACTGCGTGATTTATCTTCTATGGATCCCGTTTCCCTAAACTTTGCTACAAGTTTGCCGACACAGCTGTGTGTTATCGGCGCGCGGTCCGGGTGCAATCTGTTAAATTCCTCAGCGACCTCCCTCTGACTCCGATTTCCTACGAGCAGAATTACCTGGATGCGTTCTTCCTTACTCAAAGACATCATGGGCAGGCACCTGCATAAACGGAAAAACATGAATTACTTATTTTGCCCTATGGTTCCAGACTTACAGGACACCGTGTGTGTGTGTGTGTGTATATATATATATTTTTTTTTTTTTTTTTTAACTGCAAACAACACACAGTATAATTAATGTAAAGAACGGCGCTTGTGTAGAAGAGCGTTCCGCACAAGATGAGGAGGGAGAACGAACAAATGAAAAATGAAGTACCACCCGGGAATCGAACCTGGGATCATCCGATTGCCGGTCAGATATGCTATCCACTACACCATGGACATCGATCACTTCAGAAATAACCATGAAACACGGATCAAATGAGAAGTACGCTGCCGACTAGGCATTGTTATCTCAGCTGCATTCAAAATCTTCGCACCCAGGAAATCTAAACATCCATCCACCGATGAAAAATTATGAGCAGTGCAGCACACAAGTAAAATTACAGGAGGACTCCCAGTCGGGTCTAGAGAAAAGCCAATGGGAGGAAGGTGGCAGATTAGTGTTGGTAACAATCAATGACAGCAACACGTGGAAATGATCATTCCCGTCAGCCAGTCTCCTTACTGAGCAAACGCATTCCCTGAGCTCTCTGATATTTTAAAGATTACAACGGCGGTCCTATGGCGATTACCGAGAGATCGGTTTGTTTCTTTTGTGAGTTAAGCGAAGAGATAGTTGATATAAAACGTAGTGTACGCGAGGTAACTGAAAGACTTACAACGCTTGATGAGGGCAGGGGTTACAGTTGACGAAGGCCGAACCTATACTAACATTGAAGACGTAAGCAAGTTGAAGGGTGAAGTTTGGAACCTAGTTTCTAGTATAGATAGTTTATCGGGAAGGTTAGACAGAGTTGAGGACGGGGTTAAGGTTGGTCCGGAATTAGTAGACGGGGAGCGATTTAGAGTAGTTAAGGGTGGAGCTAGGCCACGTACGTTAGGTTATAGAAATCTCCCCCCCCCCCCCATCGAGGTTTCGAACCCTTTTGCCCAGTTGGATAGGGATGTGAACGAGGGGAAACGATTTTAATTGAGGACTCGTTAGTGCGTCACGTGGATAAGGATTTCGTAGAACGGAATCCAACCAAGAGGAGGGTCTGTCTACCAGGGACCAGGGTTGACAGAATTAGAGACGATTGATGTTGCCTCCCGTCACTCGATGTTGGTGACGATGGTAGGGGGCAACGACTCGTATAGGCCCAAAACGAGAGTGCCTGACCTTTTGGAGAGATACAGGGGGTTAATTAGGTTCCTGACGGCAAGGTCAGATAGGTCTTTAGTTCTAGGTATTAACCCTAGGCACGGTTTAAATTTTAGGAGTACGTCAAAAACAATATCTTTAAACACTACACTAGAGGAGATTTGTGCTCAGGAAAATGTACCCTTCGTAAAGCTGTGGTCAGAATTCAGTGATCCTAGCCTTTTTATAAAAGATGGGGAGCATTTCAATGAAATAGAGAATGCTAGGCTAAGTAGGTTAATCGATGAGAACGTTCGAAAGCTGTACAGGTCGAAGCCCTCTTTAAACGTTGTGGTTCCGGGAAACGCCGGCCCGACGTGAAAAAAAAAGAGTTTAAAACGCCGATCCGTGGTAAAAAATAATTTAAATGTCTTTTATTGCAACGTGTGTAATATTAGTAATAAATTGAACGAATTTAAGGCGATAATTTATTCCGGGAACTACAATATAGTTGCTATAACCGAAACGTGGTTAAATATCGTGACTCGGGACTTGTTGGGGGAATTTATATAGCGGGTTTTAAACTTTTTACTAATGATAGGTTACATAAGACTGTTGGCAGCGTTTTGTTGTACATTCGTAATTCCGTTAGGGCTATCGAGGTTAAGATAGATTTTCCGGCAACAATTAATGCGATATGCGTTGAAGTTAGGGCGCGTAGTATTAGCTTTAATTTCGTTGTTATTTATAGACCCCCGTTCAACCCCTCCATACCAATACTAGATTTTACATACTTCTCAGTAACTTTATTAATAATGGGATAGTATTGTTGTCGGAGACTTTAACTGCCCTAACGATAATTAAGAGATTTTTACTGATAATGATTAGGGTTTGAGACTGAGTTCATGCAAGATAATTTTTTACGACAGATGGTTACCGAACCAACGCGCGGTGACAATATCTTAGACGTGGTGGTGACGAACGACAAAAATATAGTCGAAGGTTTAGAAGTAGGTGAGAGTTTGGGATGTAGTGATCACCAAATTATTAGGTTTAAGCTACTGATAAAAAACAGTAAGGATAGTAACGTAATGGAAGTCCCTGATTTTCGTAGGTCTAATTTTGATAGTTTTGCGGATAGGATGAGAGTCGTGGACTGGGATAATTTATTTATGGGTAATGACGCAAATTTTCATCGAGAGGCGTTTAAAGAGAGAATATTGAAAGGGAGTTTATTCCACATAGGCCCAAGTGGTGGACTAGGGAAATAGACGAGTTCATAAAAGAGCGGAACAGAGCGTAGACTTAATAAGCGCAATGGCACCGTAGCTAACTTTAACAGATATATCGAGCTTAGACGTCATGCTAAGGGTAATTTTGAGATACTTGTAGCTGCGGATAGTAAACAATCCGAAAAAGTTTTTTGATTACGTCAAATAATCGTAAGCCGATAAAAGATAACATAGGCCTTCTAGTTGTTATTTTTTATTTTTATTGGGTTCAGAATCCCAGCTGAGCCCTGAACGGCCAGTTCAACCTACAGCACAAGTTAAGCTAGACTAAAACTTACGGACTTGGAGGTCCTACCTCAGGGCTGCTGACTCGATGTGGGTCCATCTTCAGCCTCAGTTGCATAAAATTAAGATAAAAATCAAAAGGGGCACTATTTATGGTCTTCTTTCTAAACCTTGCAAAACAACACAACCTGCACCATTGCACGATGCAACAATCTTGTATCTAAACAACCAAACTGAATTGCAAGAGAGCTCTCTGTAAGACCACGCCCTGTAAGTGCCGCATTCAACAAACGAGTAGAAAGGACGTGCAGTGCCCCCCAAAAATGCTAGCTCTAAATTAAGTGAATTTTTCACCAACCTTACAATTATGGGATGGATATATATACACCTTAACTTAATATATACAAACAATGCTGCATCGATCAGCTTAGTCATCATATCGCCTTGGGACAACAATGGCTCTTCCTTTTCTAGATTTTCTAAAACTAGTGGACGCTAACGGCGCTTTGGCTTCCGACGCTCAGGCGGGTATTTTTAACAACTTTTTTACGACAGTTTTTACCATACAAGACGTAAATAATGTCCCCGACGTGGACTATATCGTTCCACTTCGTACCGATACTATTTTGAATGAAATAACTGTTTACGAGGTGAATTGCACATTACATTGATAAGTTAAAAGTTAACAAGGCTCCAGGACCTGACGCGCTTTATACTAGACATTTGAAAGACGTTATCGTAGGCCCTTAATAAAAATTTTTAATAAGTCACTGGAAGCGGGATTATTCCTGAAGACTTCAAATTAGATAACGTTACGCCCATTTTTAAAAAAGGTGACCCCACAGTAGCTAGCAATTATATTATAGATCTATTAGCTTAACGTCAATTGTCGTTAAACTTTCGGAATCCGTAGTGAGGGATCATATCGTCGATCACTTAGAAACTCGCGATTTGATTAATAGTAGTCAGCATGGGTTCGACTGCATAAATCTTGTTTGACTAATTTGTTAGAGTTTTATAACGAAATAGTGCACGAATACGATAGGCATAGAGCGGCTGACGTTATTTATTTAGACTAAAAAAGCGTTCGATACAGTTCCACAGAGAAGATTAATTGCGAAGGTTAAACCGCACGGTATATGCGGTCATGCAGGAAACAAGAGGGTCGTTGTTAATGGTAGGAAATCGAGGTGGTTGGATGTAGATAGCAGTGTCCCTCAGGGTTCAGTGTTAGGCCCATTGCTATTCGTAATCTACATTAACGACATAGATGTAGGCTTGACCAGTAACGTGTCAAAATTCGCGAACAATACTATAATAGGAGGTAAAGTTCTTAATGTGGACGATAGAAATAGGCTCTAAGACGATGTAAATAGGATTACAGAGTGAACGGATAAGTGGCAGATGCAATTTAACGTAGACAAATGTAAAGTTTTGCATATAGATTCTCGTAACAACACTTACACGTACACGATGGATGATAGACAGTTAGCGAGCGTTGACGAGAAAGTAGATTTAGGCGTACGCGTATCTAAGGATTCAAAAGTTTGGAACCAGTGCCTGTAGTCGTGCGCAAAAGCTAATAGGTTGTTAGGCTACATAGCACGTAATTTCGAATTTAAATCGAAGATTATTATATTGCCCCTTTACAAGTCCCTAGTCAGGCCTCATTTAGAATATGCCGTTCAGTTTTGGTGCCCGTATTTGCGCGAGGATAGTGATAGGTTGGAAAGGGTTCAACGTCGCGCCACGAAACTAATTCCGTCACTACGCAACAAGTCTTACGAAGATAGATTAAAGAGTTAGACTTGCATTCACTCGAAACTAGGAGATTAAGGGGGAGCTTATTGAAATTTTCAAAATCGTTAATAAAATGGGAACTTAGATGTAGCTTGTAGTGTAAACCAACCCACTTTTTGTTATACTCTTCATACTTTTTTTCTTTTCTTATCCTCTCTTTACTTGCATGTCTAGTTTGCATGGAATGACAGTGCTTGAGTTAAAACTGTATTTGCATTGTTTGTAAGCGTTCTTATTTTACTTCTTTTCATCTTTCACCCCTTTCCTATTCTCTTCGACTATTTTTCCGACTTGTCGGCAGTGGCCAGCGGATGATGATGGTGTCTCTCTCTCTCTCTCTCTCTCTTTTTCTGAATGAATGTTAACCCACGAATGATAGGTTTTGCTACTTACTTAACCCCCTACTCTCTTCTTTCTCTCGGGCTAACCTTAGAGTGGATCTTAGGGTAATTGTTAGCTTTAGCTTCTGTAGATCTGTAGATCCTCCAAGACCTCCCAGGAAAAATCCAGGAGAGCGTCGGTGGAACAAAAGGAAAGATCAATACAGGACAAAGCGTCAGTGTGAACGTGGTAATAAGCAGGAGCACCCAAACTAAGACAATGGAGGGAGTGGGATGATATCACCCCACACTGGGCTGCAACTATTAAAATCACATAAAAGTAAGAAAGTTCTAGGGCAGCGTTTCTCAAACTGTGTAAATTACCCCACTGGGGTAATTTGGTACTCTGCAAGTACTTCTAAAGTACAGAAAGTGCATAAATAAACGACATGGCAACAGTGGAACTGGCTTTACGTGGGGTACAGGTTGGGTGGGTGTCATTATGAAAGTATCCAAGTGAAAATGTAGTAATGACAAAAAATTTGGGAACCACTGGTCTAGGGGGTTGATCAACAACTTCCACTAGCTCCTCTCGAGAGACGGGGACGTGTGGCGGAAGGTAAACAGAACAAACTATATACTGCCGAGACAAGGAAAGCCGGACAGCAACCACCTGCAAAGTAGATCAGAGTATAAGTGGACGACAGGGGACAGAATTATGAACAAGAATGGCAGAACCCCTAGAGGACCATGAGCGGGCAGGGGATTCGTAAAGGGGACATAGCCAGTGGGAGAAGACACAGTCTAAGTACTCAAAATCGTTTCCCGGAGATAAACACAGGCAGGTTGGGACGATCGTAAACGAGACATGCCTTCAGTTTCAATGAAGGATGGAACTAAGATTAGCCATTGTAGAAAATATAAACGAGAAAAGTGTAAAAGTTAAAGGACTACCGACCAGAAACAATGGAACAAATACGACGCTTCTCCCGCGAGTTCGGGTTGGGGCTGCAGGCGGGGATCAGACGGGCGAGTAGGGAGAAATGTGGAAACGGGTACTGGAATGTAAAACTTCCTAAAGCAACCCCGGCGCACTCCTAAAGAAGCAGCAGGAACCGAGGCATTATCGAAGCAAGGAGAGTCAGAGCCGGAATGGACGGACAACGGAGAGCAAGATATGTTGGGGGCATTGGGAGGTCTAACAAGGAGCGAGAACGAACAGATAAGGCTGACGGGAGGGAGTCCAACACAGCGAGTTGGCTCTCCAACTGGCGGAAGTCCGGAGGGCGAGGAACAGGGGCAGAAGACCTTGGTGAAAGACTGACGGGACCCACCTTCCGGCCAGAAGAGGGTGGGGTCGCCGACCTGGGACAGAGGGATGAAGTGGAGCCTCGGGCAGGCTCTACAAGGGGACTACTCATTCTCATGGTGGTAGGGGTAGATTGCGGGAGGAAACTAGATTCCAAACAACGATGGCGGCGGCGAGAAACCGGAGAACCCAAGGTCCAAGGAAAAGGTCAAATCAAAATCCAAAAAAAAAAACCAAATACGAGAAAGATAGAGAGGGGGAGAACAACAAAAGCAGGAGCTTAAACGGGTCCAACTGGTACTGACATATGGGAAATGACGTTTAGGAGGGATGTGGAGTGAAAACATCATTAAAGATGAAATTGGAGAATAGTATGCTACGTTGGTATAAATATGGGTAGAGAATGAATAATAATAATGACCGTGAAAAAAGTGTACAATAGCGAGTGCATAGGTAAGAGAAGTAGAGGAAGACCATGTGTAAAGGATGGAATGATTTAATTAGTATACGAATAAATGCGACACAAAAATGAACGAGAAACAGAGAAATGGGAGAGGTTTGCGAGGTGTGTAAATGGAGACGCTAGTCTCGCTCAACGTATCCTAGAAGTGTACCCCCAACTTTGTCAAGAAGGTTGGGGGTGGTATCTTGTTTCCGGTGATAATGCCAGTGTACTGTTGTGTACATAAATGATTCGAGTGTTATAAGTTCTGACCTCAAGCATCATGCCCATCATGGTTTTCGGATAATGTAAGAAAAGTCAAAGATGCACGATAGCTTCAGAAATTAAATGTAATGCGCACCTTAACAAAATTGCAAATGCAGGACCTTGTAATAAAAGAACAGCACCCAAATAAAAATATTTGAAATCAATCACAATGAGAACACCGATAATAAACTTTGTTACATAATATCAGATTAGAATTTGCTTTACTTTGGATAACAGCTGCTTCTATATTGAGATTAATTTTTGATTAATGAAACTTTCCCATATAATAAAGAAAGTTAGTTAAAACTGAAGAATAACGCATTTACTTCTGCTTTTAACAGAGAATGGTTGAATTTC
Organism: Bathynomus jamesi; assembly: GCA_023014485.1. Taxonomy (NCBI): domain Eukaryota; kingdom Metazoa; phylum Arthropoda; class Malacostraca; order Isopoda; family Cirolanidae; genus Bathynomus; species Bathynomus jamesi. The sequence continues at coordinate 208,831 of JAJOZX010007366.1, read as the reverse complement.
TTAATTGGCTTCAGTATTACTTCCATCAAAATAGATAATTTAGCTAAAAACTTTTAAGAGGCAACTTCCGAAACACCTATTTCCCCACAGAGTAAAGACCAATGGGCGTGAACTCTGAAAGTCACCTCTAAACCCAAACAATCATAACGTATGTGACGGGCCCAATTCCAACCGCGACAGAGCTAAAATCGAACCTGGGACCTTCAGATTTCGAGTCCAATCTCCAAGTTCAGTTATACAAATATAAACAGACGAAATGTGGCAACTGGAATTTTTTTTATCTCCAAAATATGTATCTGTTACGCCCAAACATCGAAATCGCTGTAAGTGAAAAAAACAACCACAACGCGTTGTGGATGCACCTAAATGACCACACACCGATGTTAGATATTTTTTCGCTTCATGGCCGTTCTCAAACAACTGCAACGCATTGTGGACGATTCGGATATGACCACAACGTGTTGTGGACGATTTGAAACGACTACACACCGATGTCTTTCATCAAACTCTATTTAAACACGACGTATTCACCGATTAAAAAGCAAAATTAAGCAGATATGCTAAAAAAAAGATAAAGTCCTTTAAAAAATGATTATCAATAATTTTCCCGTAAGTTTCGATTAATTTTAAGCAACTTTAGAATGAGACGTAAATGTAAAAATTAACCAACTGGTTAGGTTAATTGAGTGCCCAGTTAGGTTAATTGAGTGCCCAGTTAGGTTAATTGAGTGCCCAGTTAGGTTAATTGAGTGCCCAGTTAGGTTAATTGAGTGCCCAGTTAGGTTAATTGAGTGCCCAGTTAGGTTAATTGAGTGCCCAGTTAGGTTAATTGTACGCCCTTGACGATTGGTTAGGTTAAGCCGTGATATTTTCGTTAGTTTTAACAAAAATATCAAGACTTAACCTAACCAAGCGTCATGGGCGTACAGTTGACCTAACCCGACATTCAACCTAACCGGGCATTCAATAATTTTCAAATCGTCCACAACGCGTTGTGGTCATATCCGAATCGTCCACAACGCGTTGTACAACGGTTGTTTGAGAACGGCAATGAAGCGAAAAAATATCTAACATCGGTGTGTGGTCACTCAGGTGCATCCACAATGCGTTGTGGCTGTTTTTTTCGCTCACCGAGCGATTTCGATGTTTGGGCGTAACATATACGTACATACCAGCATTGATAGACGTTTCTTTGATGGCTCATTCATGAACCATAAAACTATAATTCACTGTAGTATCTGCACAATATCTTCAGCCTCTTTTTTTTCTTTTTCTATAACTGACTACTCAGAATGTTACACCTCAAACATCGAAGTGATTGTCCAGCTTCATCTGTATTCTAGAAATGCGAGTTAAGAAAGTTCATCTTGACATTCTGTCTCCGCACCTTTTTTCGTGGACGATTTAGATTTTGCAAACAATGGAGAAGCTTCACATTTATTTCTCTGTAAATGAATTTTTAACCGATCTTTTCTATTGGTTTCGTAACTACAATCAGAACATTTAAACAGTTTTGTTTCAGAGTGATTTAATGAATGAATTTTGAGATGATGCTTGTTATTGGTTTCGTAGTTACATTTGGTACACTTAAACAGTTTTGTCTTAGAATGGTTCAGTAAATGAACCTTTAGATGATATTTCTGATTAGCTTCGTAATCGCACTCGGAACACTTAAATAGTTTTGTACCAGAATGTGTCCGTACATGAAGTTTAAGAGAATCATTCCTGTTAGTTTCATAACTGCATTCGGAACACTTGAACAACTTTGTCTTAGAATGTGTCAGTAAATGATTTTTTAAATTGCCTCGCCAATTAGTTTCGTAACTACAACGAGAACATTTATATTTTTTTATTTCAGAATGGTTAAATATATGCTTCTTTAGATCATCTTTCCTCTTACTTCGATAACTACAGTAGGAACACTTAAACATCTTTGTTTCAGGTTGTGAAAGGTTTTGAATATCTTCTACTGTATGTTCCCCAGTGATGACAGAATTTTCCTGATAACAAAGGGGATGTTGGATCTTCTCCATTTCTTCCCTATCTGTAGTTTCATCACATTCCTGAAGTATAAATACTATAATTATTTTAAATAATGAAATGAAATAAAATTAAGCGAGCAATACTCCTGTAGAACTAAGTTTTTTACTTTTTCACTAAAAGAAAATTATTCTCCCATTGTCAGCTACACCTAACACAATTTTTTAATTTAATTATGCAGCTCTACTTCTCCAATACAATCCCTCAATAATCTGAGACTGATACGGGGAATTGTACACATCCCATCAGATAATCACCATATTTGCATAGATACCTAATATACAATAACTAGCCATTTTTTCTTCTCGCTGCCCTTCCTTCATTTTCATTATTTCTATTTAGAAGAGATGAAAGAATCTAGAGTGTAGTGTATATATGTTTTATACAGTTGCTTTGAAAGGTTCGATCGTGATATATGCACCATCCTCTTAAGAATTGAAATTCACTTTATGACATTTCAATACACTGAGCACAACAGTTAATTTAATTAGCCTACACTAAATATTTTCTCTGGTTCAAGGAAAATGAATGCTTACCTGAAGTATCATAAAAATTTAGCTTCACTGGTTTCTTTTGATGCTGACAGTAACTAATGTTTTAAAACTTACCCACTTTTGCTCATGTAGAAGAATGAACAAAGTTAAAAGACAAGCTTATTAAATTATAAGCTTACCGTGAAACCCAAAGGATCAAATTCCATTACAATTACTTCCTCTTTTGGTTCCTTCTGGAAAAAAGAAAAATTTGTATAATTTAATCAATGCAGCCAGGAGCAAATCAGTGCCACACCACTTGGAGTCCACCACCATAACCACTGGGCTACTGGGCACCCATGGAATACTTAGAATTTTGTGAAAAGAAAAAATTAAGGAAAGAAAATAATGACATGATTTTAAAAGAAATATCTGAAACATTAAAAGCTCAATATGAATCAGTTTTCAGTACCCTCAAAAATGACAAAATAATATATGATAAAAATACTTTCTTTGAAGAAGAGTTGCAAGGAGAGCATATAATTGATTTTGACTACACCAGAGGATATAGCATGAGCCACAGGACAACTGAAATCACATTCAGCAGCAAGTCCAGACACCACTGACTAAAAACTGTAAAAATGGATATGGAGAGCTCTGCATGAAAGAAATAGTGGGCATCCTGAAGAGTGAACGTTGTCCCTATATATAAAAAGAGGGACAGATGTGAAGCAAAGAACTACAAGACCAACGTCACTGACATCTCATCTCACCAAAATACTTGAAAAAATAGTTAAAAGAAGATTCTATGGATTTTGGTGATATAGAAAAGATTCCTTCAGAACCAAAATGGGTACTTACGTATTATTGGGACTACCAAACATCATTTTCGTTTAAACTAACGAGAATATCACAACTTAACCTAACCAATCATCAAGGGCATACAGTTGACCTAACCGGGCATTCAATTGACCTAACCGGGCATTCAATTAACCTAACCGGTTAATATTGGTTATTTCACCTAAATATCTTCTGATCTTTTCGTATTAGGCACTCACTGTCACATTTCGGGCAAGTTAAGGATGAGAGAATAACGCCGTAATTGATAAAAACATTCAGTGCTTTGTCTTCATCTAGTATTATCGGGATTACCTATGAAAACACATTTTCCATTTTAAGCGATTTTATTGATTGTGGGTAATATTATATATATATATATTATATATATATATATATATATATATATATTATATATATATATATTATATGATATACGTACATAAGATATGATACACTTAATAATCAATTTCAGGTGGCCAATATTCCTTAATTGTTTCCAGTATGGCACTGAAAGGGTCCCGTCCTCCGCAGGGTTGGCACAGAAGTGGTAACCCGTTTTTCCCCACCTGTTTTTTTTTTTTTAAACCCACTTGAAAAAACCCGCTAATTTACCCACCCACATGGGTTTTTTCAGAAGTTGCCATTTCTTTTATATTTATCTGTATTTTTTCATTAAAATAGGAATACCATTTGTTATATTATTTATAATTACTAACTAATGCTCTATAAACTAAACAGGCTATTCAATCTATGTAAGACATTAAAAAGTTTAGTCAATAAGTTTACATTTGTATTGCAGCATTGAACAGTAGGTTATGAAACTCACTGAAAAACAAAATTAAAATACAGTGTGTGAAATGATCCAAAACCAAATAGCAAATTCCAGTATTTAACTATTAAATTGTTATAAAACTATAAGACATTATGGCTCAAACATTTTAATTACTCCATTGTCTCCATGACCATATAATCAGAATCTACCTCTAGAGGTGGAGTTGCTAAGCGCAAGTACCTGTGTATTTTAACTAATTTTGTGGCCTTATCTACACCTAGCCTGTTTCTTAATTTTGTCCAGACCAAACCAAAAGTAGAGAATATTCTCTCAATGGATGCAGAACTTGGGGGACAACTAAGCAAATGTTTAAAATATTGACAAAAATCAGCTGGCAGTGTTCTTTTTTTTTTGCTGTGCGATTTTCCATAAGCTGCCACCATTCAGCAGGTCTATCTTTATACATGGCAAAAACTTGTGGTTGAAACATTGAAGCTGGAAATATTCCATCATCTTTAATCCTAAAAGCCATGAACTGTGGGAGAAACTCAGACTTGAGTTGTTGTCCACTCTTCTGCTTCATCTTCTTGCTCAGCACTCAGTTTTGCTCCTGCATAAATAAACACAATATGAATACAAGAACAATGTCAATCTGGGAGGAATAACTTATTAATTTTTATTTATTTCTAAATAGATATTATAGAAGTTCAATAAAAAAAATCTAGTATATAGTAGTTAGCTAAAGACCATATACACAGTCTAGGGGGGTCGAAACATCAAAAATCGAGTTTCTCCAATTCCACAGTATGCACATAGTTGGAAATAATGATCTCAACATCTTGTTTAAAAAAAAAAAAAATGAGTATATGCGGACCCCCTTACCCCTTCCATAGCATCCCCCCCCCCCCGTTTTACTCTCTCCACAGATACAAACCCCAAATGTGACAATCATGCATTATATTAAGTCTTATTAAGTAGATTAGATTAATTTGGATAGATTAGATGAATTATACAAATTATTGTCACGTTTTTTGTTTGGTTTCAGATTGTTTATGATCGAATGAGTTATGATTTAATTCCGAATGAGTTATATTAAATTCAGATTGAATGATTCAACTGCTAAAATTTAACAATTAGTTTCTTGTTATTAATGCTACTAGGCCTAAATAAGTGAAATCATGGCGACGAGAAGCAAAACGCATAATTCAACATTTGGTCACCCTGCAGAATTTCCACCTTCAATGACTCCTTCAAAGGCTGACATATTTAGGCATTATTTATTGGTAAGAAAACGAGAAGAACTGATTTCGAAAGGTTCTAGAACAGCAAAAGAATGTTACAGAATTGTCACTAAAGATGTGGAAGCCATTTGGGAAAAGTTTTCCTTTCCACAGATAGGATTTGAAAGAATAGCTATAAAAGTTGAATGATTGATAGAATCTGCAGCAAAGCTAAATAAAGTACCATTAAAACAAAGAAACAACAGTTTTCAGCAGAAGGTGGAGACATTCAATGAAATGTTTGATATTTGCACTTGTACTTGTTACGATAAAAAAATCAATCGAACAGATTGCAGATGTGATATTAGAGTTCCAATGATTGAGTGGGAGTCTTTTGTGGGTCAGAAACAAAAAAAAAAAAAAAAACCAACTAGGACCAATCGACAGAGTAACGACTTCCACAAGAAAAAGGACTCACAATAGAGTTAAAGGATTAGAAAAAAGAGCCAAAATAAACCTAGATATGAATGTCGCCTCAACCAACAAACTGGACCCTTTACATATTATGGAAGATGAGAGCATGGAAATTGATGATGACAGTGACGATATTGACTTTGTTCCGGATTTTGAGCCGAGAGCAAACCATCAGAACAGAATTATTTATGATAACTTAACAATAACAGCAGATAGATACTGTGTAAGTTACAATGCTACTGCAGCTATAGTAAATGCAGCTTTGAAGGATATGGGAATATTAGATGAAACCAATATGTTGGATAGGAAAAAAGTGGAGAGAGAAAGAATACGTGTGGGTAAAAAGAACATATCAAAGTGAAATCAGAGAACACACAGATTGAAGGCATCGGATTTGATGGTAGAAAAGATCAAACTAAGACAAAGAAGGGAATGGAGTACGAAGAACACTATGTAATAGTCAAAGAACCTGGTGATGTTTACATGGATCATATAGCTCCAGAAAACGGAACTGCTTGTTGTATTGCAGATGAAATAATAACTTTTATAGTTGATTCTAATAGCAAAGAATCCCTCAAAGCTTTGCTATGCGATGGCACCCCAGTGAACACTGGCAGGATTGGGCAGAGTGCTAAAATTGATTGAACTATATCTGGACAGGCTGGTACAATGGCTGAGTTGCCTTTTGCATACAAACGAACTGCGCTTCAGGCACGTATTTGAAGCAATTGATGGGAAAACTTCGGGACCAAACACCTTCAAAGGTTCTCTTGGAAATAAACTCAGAGAGGATTTGACCAAACTGGATATAGTTGATTATACCCCAATAGAGGGCAACATTAAAGTAGTTTCGGCCGATATTGTTAAAAGTTTCAGCAGTGACCAAAAATATATGTATGAAATGTGCATTAGCATACATTCTGGATGCATCTCACAAGCGTTAGCCACCAGATCCCCAGGTGCCTTCCATCATGCAAGATGGCTAACACGAGCAAACAGGATCCTGCGCTTATATGTCTCTACACGGAATCCAGACAAAAACATCCAAGACCTAGTAGAAATTATAATGCTGGTTTACGCTCGAGGCTGGTTTTGGATAAAGTCTTATCCAGGCAAATGAGGGAACATCTAATTTTTGGTATATCATGCACTTGCTTAAAGACTGAGATAAAAAGCATCGGATGATTATGGGGCATGTCCTCAGAAATAACGCCTATTTTGCCCACCCAGAGAATATCTTACTCTCAATGATAACAGACACAAGAAGAGAGGTCAGAGAGCTGGTTCTTCAGCACATCATTCGAGCAAGAACTAGGAGCACCAATGCGAGAAATATTTTGCTGCCAAAAACACTGAACTTTGAAGCAGACGATTATCCTAACATGATCGAGTGGGGCAACGAAACCATCACCCCTCCACCTATTTTACAGAATTTGACAAATGATGATCTTCTTAAAGTTCGAAATGAACCACTTCAGCTTATTCTTTTTCCCTGTCACAGCCAGGGAGTAGAACATGCTGTAAATATGGTAACAGAAGCATCACAAGATAGAATTGGTTACGAAAACAGACAAATTTATTTTGAATGTACTGGAGTCGAGAAAAAAGCTACCTGTGTTCCAATGGAAAGGCCAGTGGTGTCAGTAATTTACGATTTTAAATTTCTTAAGGTGAATATTTTGATTTTAGCATGCTTCAATTGATTCTTTAAGTAATATACGGAGAAAGATTTCTTATTATATATTTTTTTTTTTGTTGTTGTTTCAAAGTATGACCGCTCATGGCCACCAAAAGAAAGGTGGATAGCAGAGCGAACACAGGACGAAGACTATGGAACAGCTAATGGAAATGAACAATAGACTGGGGTGGGGGGGGGGGGGGGGGGGGGGGGGAAGCAGCAGAAATATCATAGCGGAGTCACAGCCGGTAAAGAAGTCGGGAGCGAAAGAGGAAGGAGAACAACCCGATTATCGAAAAGTAGGGATCTTCAGATAGAATAGCGCCCGCCAAGCCTATCACAAGGCCCGACGCTCTCCAGAAAGGGAAAATGCTCAGCGCAGAGTAAAGCGGACACTTCACCTGGAGGAGGGCAACTGTAAGTAAAACGTTACAATTGTGACATCGGGGCACCCGATCCCCGGCGCGACCGATGGAAGGAAGAGGCCCAACATCTCAATTTGGGTTTAATCTTGCAAAGTTTGTTATCTGTAGTGCCATCCCAGCGACTCTGCCACCGGGAGCGCAAAAACCTACGGAAGCCAGGGATATAATCGGAAAAGGGGAGGGACACGGGTGAAACCTGTAGTCGGCACGCGGAACGGGCAGCTCGATCGGCAGCCTCATTTCCAGCCACGTTAACATGTGCTGGGACCCAGCAAAATACCACCTCCTTGCCACCAAAAGCGATAAGGATATGGCACAGTAGCTGGATTCGTCGGACCAGTGGGTGGACAGGGTCAAAACACTCCAGGCCATCCAGGGCACTGCGAGAATCCGAATAGATGACAAACGACCCATCCGGATGCTCCCGCACCACCTCCAGAGCGCTCAGAATGGCATAGAGCTCCGCCGTGAAAACGGAAGCCTCATCAGGGAGCAAGGGCAGACGACTGAGGAACAGCCGCGGCTCCAACGCCCCCCGACGACCTCGAGCCATCCGTGAAGACCGCAACACATGCAGAGTGACACGCCGCATGCTGAAAGAACAGAGACCGAAGCAAGGCCAGGTCAGAATCGGCCCTGCGAACGGGGCGCAACGCCCTACAGCACGCAACAGGGGTGCTCTCCCAAGGTGCAACACCCTTGAAAGAGACCGGTATAACGGATGGAGGAGGAGTGCCCATACCATCGAGGAGAGAGGTCACCGTGTCGGTGAAATACGAACCCCCATCCCGGCAGAACGCCCTCTCCACCACCTGGAACAGAGGAGAGTTGGGAAGACGGAGGATCCGGAGATAGTGCTTGGCAATGAGGAACGACCTCCGATCCTCCAAGGGAGGGGAGTCGCACTCAACCTGTAGACTATCAACCGGAGAGGAGCGGAAGGCGCCAGATGACATGCGCAGTCCTCTAAAGAGGACCGGATCCAGTATCCGAAGGGCCGTACGGGAGGCGGAGCCATACATCACACTCCCATAATCTAATTTTGACTGTACCAGGGACACGTACAAACGGAGGAGTGTCCGCCTATCCGCGCCCCATGTAGTATGCGACAGATGTCCCATTAAATCCAGGGTACGTCTTGTAGACTCGCGCAGCCGGCGAAGGTTGGGAACACAGCTCAAACGGCTGTCGAAAACCATACCCAGGAAACGCACTGACTGAACGAGGTCCAGAGGCTGACCCCCCGAGTGTAAGATTAAAGGTCGGGACGGCGGCGGATCTGCGTCTCCTCGACGGAAGGAAGGCCACACACGAAGTCTTCGGGAAAGACAGCGTAAGGCCCACCGACGACGCCCAGCGTTCAACCCGATTGACCGCGAGTTGAACTTGCCTCTCCACGAGGGGGGGACTCATCCCCGCGGCATAGACAGCAAGATCGTCGGCGTAGATGGAACATCGCACCGAGGGCGGAAGGGCTCCCGGTAGCACAGACATGACCAGATTGAAGCAGGAGACGCTCAAGACACCCCTGGGGTACCCCCTCCTCCTGAACATACAGGTCAGACAGGGCCGCCCCATTACGGACGCGGAAAGTGCGACGGCAGAGGAAGTTACGAAGAAATGTGGGCAAAAAGCCCACAAAACCAAGAGACTTCAAACCGTCCATGACAACTCCCCGTCGCGACGGGTCGTGTCATAGGCCTTTTGGACATCGAAAAAGACGGCCAGAACAAGATTCCGGCGGGAAAAGGCCTCCCGTACATCATGACCAAGGAGGAGAAGGGGGTCCAGAGTACCCCGAAATCGACGAAAGCCATACTGGGTCGGGGGGGTATAACCCAAGCGACTCCAGTGTAAAGGAAAGTCGGACGGCCACCATCTTTTCAAGGAGCTTGCATAAGCAGCTCGTCAAAGCAATAGGCCGATAGCCCGCCACCTCCGCCGGATCCTTCCCCGGCTTAGGTATCGGGACCACAATCGCCTCCCTCCAACGGGAAGGGAACGACCCCTCAACCCACACCAGGTTGAAAAGATCCAGCAAGAAGTGTAGGGCCATCGGGTGCAGATTCCAAATAAAGTCATACGGAATGTCATCAGGGCCAGGGGCGGAAGAACGACGGGTTGCCAAGGCAACCCGAAGTTCCCGCATCGTAAAGAGACGGTTATAGGGCTCGTTCCCAGGCGGCGGGAACGCAACATCCGACAAAGGACGATCCGCAGCTGAAGGCGCCTGGTGACATGCTGGAGTCCACCACGGGACGCTACGCGTCCGCGGGTTACTGGAAGATCGAGGAATACAGTCCTCCGCGACTCCCATCAACACCCGCTCGAAGAACTCCAAGCTCTCATCCACAGAGCCAAAGCTCAACACCGAACGGGCAATGACGGAACGAGCTCTGAAGGATAGCCAGTCAGCCCGCGCAAGGCACCACCTCGGTCGAGACGAGACACCCGGCTGCGGTCCGACCGGCTCAAGACAGACTGGGTAATGATCACTGCCATAAGAGTCCCCCAACACCTTCCACGAAAAATCGAGTAAGGCATCGAGGGACACCAAGGAGAGATCAATACAGGTAAATGAACCCGTGGGTTTGTGGAAGTAGGTAGGTTCACCGGAATTGAGGCACGCAAAGGAAAGTTCCTCCATTAAGGAGAGCAACATACCAGCAACATTAGTCGACCGGACATCTCCCCAAGCCGGGTCGCAACTGTTAAAGTCCCCGAGGAGGAGAAACGGTCGAGGCAGTTGCAACACCAACTCGCGAACCGCGTCGCGAGAAGGAGGGTCATGAGGAGGAATATAAATCGAGCAGGCAGTGTACTGGCGATCTAAAAAGAGCCGCACCGCCACAGCCTGCAAGGAAGTGCGAAGAGGCACACCTCGCGATGGTAACGAATGATGCACATAAATCGCCGCACCCCGCCGGCGTGTGTGCTCATCCGAGGTGCAAGGGAAACCAACATAGCCAGAGAGACGAGGGAGTTTTTGCGCAGCCAGGATAGTCTCCTGGAGACAAACACAGGAAGGCCGCTCGCTCTCCAGCAGGGAGGCAAGGTTCTCCCAGTTAGCTAAAAGCCCCCTACAGTTCCAATGCAAAATGGAACTGCAAAGGGAAGTGGCATTATAAGAGGCAGAGAAAACAGAGAAATAGCCAAGGACCAAGCTGAGCAGCAAACTCAACGGTCCGTAAACAGGGACGGAATCGGCTTCCCCGACTCACCCCGAACGGGGGGGTAGGGGCCACCGACCCCGCAGCTGCTCCACCCGTAGTAGAACGAGGTGGAGAGTGGAACAGGGAGTTCAGAGGGGGGCGGGGAGAGACGACGAGACGGGCCCAGCCGAAACCCCCGACTCCCCACCAGAGGGGGGCTGGGGAGAACCAGATGCTCTAGGGCTCGTCACACCAGACAAGTGCTGACGGGGAGGAGAGGAAAGGTCCACCACAGGTGGGAGAGGTAGATCCAGGAGAGAGACCCGACCACTCTCAGCAGGAGCCGAAGGGAGAGAGACTCCATGAAGAAGGGCCAGGCTCCTCTCGACCAGGTCCACCATGGGAACAGTCAGTAATCGAGGGTGTCATGGGGCGGTGTACCTCAACCGACACCCGGACACTGGTTGGGGCACCGGGAGGTGACGCCTCACCAGGCCTCCGTATGGGGGGGGGGAGTCCCGAGCGGATCAGAAGCGGCGCGCCGCTTCCCCTCCGGTGAAGAAGGGGAAGCAGGGCGAGCAGCGGTCATGATCGGGTCTGAGGACTCCGACTCCGACCACGGCAACGTTTCCTCCTCCCCTTCGGGGCATCACCTTCCCCACCCGAGAGACGAGTAGGCAAAGATCCAGACCCCAAGGCCGGAGAGGGAGAAGGGGCACTTGTAGGCAGGGAATCAGATGGGATGTCTGAAAGTGAGGCAGAGGAACAAGAAGGTCCGGCGGCGCCAGGAGGACCACCAACCCCCGGAACTTCCAGGGGGGGGCACCACTCCGGTAGACGCCGGGGTAGCACGGGAGCGGCCCGAGGACCCGCCAGGGCCAAGAGCCGCAGCATACGACAACCCCCGCCGCGGCTCCCGGTCACGGACCCTATCGCGCGCCTCCCGCGCACTAAGGAATTCGGTAGTCCTTAAGGACGGCACCTCGAATTCAAACTTGAAAACGGGGCAGTCCCGAGAGGAGGAAGGGTGGGCCCCCGAGCAGTTCGAGCACCGCGGGGGCTTCGTGCACGGGGTAGGGTGCGCAGGCCCACCGCAGCGGACACATAGCTTACCCTCACGGCGGCACGCAGAGCTAACATGGCCAAACCGGGTCAGGCACATATGGTCGCACCGAAAACTCTCACGACCGGCGATCACCCACGCCCCAGAACACCTGGGCTGGAGGCACAAGGGAGTCAAAGGTCAGGAGCAGACGAGCGGACGGGGTAAGAGCACCATCCCGGCGCGACGAAAAGCGGAAGACCTTCGGTAGCCCCTGGGGGGCAAGATCCTCCTGCAACTCGCCAACCGGGATTGACAGCAGACGGGAAGCGAAAATGGTGCCCTGACAGCTATTCAATTGCGGATGGGGAGTCACAGAAACTCTGCAACCCAAAACATCCTGCAACTGTAGAAGGGACTCCGTCACCCCCGAAGAACGGGACTTCAAAAGAAGAGACCCATCCTTCAGAGGGCGGATATCATAACGACAGGGAACCCCCACCGTCTTAAGCCGCTGAAACAACCGTTCCGAGTTGCCCGGAAGGGAGCCAGCGGAAGGGCGGAGAACAAGGAACCTGTCCACTGGACAGAAATTGACAGCAGGGACAGGTCCATGTGTAACGGTAACCGAGAGTGGGCGAGAGAACGAGGGCCGCGAAGACCCCGCCCTACGGCCACCACGAGTCCGGCCACGAGAGCCAGACGCCGCAGAGGACGAGAGGGGGCCATACGGCTTTAAAGTCAATCCAGCGGAGGCAGAGGCCGCTGAACGACCAGAAGTAGAAGTCTTATCCAAATCCAAGGGCGGGCCAGTCATCAACTGGAGGGGATTGAAGTTTTGAAATTGAACCCATAAACAATAGCTTCACAAAAAGGCAGCCTCGGACCCAAGGCAATGCACCATCCGCCGCTGCATCCTTCAAGGCGCAGGCCCAACGTCCCGGGTAGCCCGTTCCCCAACCTGACTGTCATTTTAAAAACAGCAGATTGGCACTACGGAGATTTGTCCGTTAAGGGCCAAGCAAAGACCCAATCCAGACGCAGCAGCGGTCCGGGCGCCCGTACCGTCCCCAGAGCACGGCTCAGCCACGGAGCGATGCCCCCCGGCGGGTGCACCCAATGACCCCAAAATACAAACAGAGGGGGGGGGATACTACAATTGACAGAGGCACAAGACCGAGTCAAGACAAAAGAAATTCCGGGAGACGGAAAAAAAGGGGAAGTAAAAAGAAAAGGGGGGGGGGGAAACCTGCAACTAGGTAACTCTTCACCCACACCCCGCGAGGAGTTGAGAAAACCCCACAACCCACGAGGTGTACGAGCCCCCTCGGCCCGGAGTACCTAATCGAGGGGGTTTTCTTATTATATAATATATATATATATATATATATATAAAACTTACTTTAACTTTACTTATCATTATTTACTTTAATCTTTGTCATTTATCAGGTTTTTTTATTCAAAGAATTGGTTTAAATTTCATTTCAATTTAATAAAAGGGGGGGCATATGCAATGGGTAGGGGGGGGGGGCGCATAGCGGTGTAATTACAGTATGTTGTTTAGGGGCCCAAAGGAAACTCCGAGCAGTGTGTAGAATAATAATACAAAATTTTGACCCCCCCCCCCCCCCCCAATACACACCTATTTAAGTATTGTACATTACTAGATATTTTAACATGTACACTACATACCACCTATTTGAACTGAAATTCTTGAGCAAAATACAACCACAGTGCATGTCTAATCTAGCATAGAGTAAATAAAAAAATACCTAATGCAGGAGGATTCATGAAGTTGGCAATATAGAAGAAAGGTTCAATTGCTTCATCCATTCTTGACTTGGTGCTTGATCTGTAAGGTTCCAGTGCTTCACTTTGAAGTAGACTTATCCAAACATCAGTTGCAGTGGACAATATTGCTGAATCACTTTGGAGCTGTAACGAAATATTTTTGTTTTCATATTCTATGGTTATATAATATATAAAAGTACTTATAGATGTGAATGTGCTACATATGTACATGTAAAATTGTGCGAATAATACATGTTTATTTCTATTTATTTACCATATTGAGAGCTTCAGCTACTTCTGTAATTTGCTTTTGAAGGTCTACTATCTCTTTGTACAGATGAGTGTTGGCCAAGACTTTTGCTATGTTGTCATCGATCTTATGTTCATTGGAAATCTCAACATATTTCTAAAAGTTTTTTATGAATGTTTCAGTACAAGCTTTTTGACTATTGCACCAAGTGTCATTAGGTATTTGTGGCATCATTCCTCCTTTTTCTTGGAGCCATCCCTATGAATCCAAAAAAAAGTTATATTAATTCCTATTTATAAGGATATAATTCATTCAATACAAGTTACTACTGTACAAGAAAGTAAAAATTAAAACTTGAGCCATATTTCATATTAGAATAAATAGATACTTTATCAAACTAATTTGATAATTTTAATTAAACTTCATAATACTGTAGCTACCATGATACATACATGAGGCTGATGATGGTTTCTGAAATATTTTTGAACTTCAACTACATGTTTCATAACAGTTTGAGGTGTAACTACTTTTTCCAGCAAATTAAGATAGTGGGCTGAGCGGCCATATGCAATGATGTGGTCCACTTGTTCGTCCTCTTTCATCAATTCCTTCATTCGTTTCATTTTAACCTCATTGTCTGTGCATATTGCAAAAGCCTGTTGTAGAACACAAATTTTTATTGTAACATTTTATACCAATTTACAGATTAAGTACAGGACTAAGTTCCATCAGAGACTTGGTTATGTTCTAAAAAAAAGCCAAAATTTACATATAAAACATTTAAAATTAGTTAAAGTAAAACAGATTAAATTATATATTTCATTATATACTATATCCAGGAACCAAATCTCTGACTGTCTGTACAATAAATCCAGTACCAGTATTACAATATTTTGCAATATTTTATTTCAAATTATTTTGTAAGGACATCACTGATTGTTTTCAGTTTCAAGAATAATATGAAGAAATTTTTTTTTTATAATTAATAGTATTAATTACAATTTAATTATTGATAACTATTGTATTTTACACAAGTTCCTGTTTCCAGATGTATATTAAAACTTATTTTTTCAATAATCAAAGACAAAATAAAATTGTGCAATTTATGGAATCAATATCTATGTAAAAGCTCCCCTTTTTGTTGTACTTTTCTTTGATTTCTTCCACTGCTGATTTAACTTCTTGCAAACAATGTTCTGAAGTTTTCTTTGCAGATCCTGAATCAATGGCTTTAAGTAGAAATGATGTTTGACCTGTGTGCACTGATGAGGCTAATATAGGGTTATTCTTCACAGATGACCATCCATCCATGCATAATGTCAATGTGCAATTGGCTGCACTCAACTGTTCTTTCAGACTATTCTCTACATCATTGTAAACTTCATCCAACAAATGCCCTGCTAGATCCTTGCGTGATGGAGTCTTATAACCTGGTCTTGCAATATTCATCATTTCTTTAAAATATTTCTCTTAAGCAGTCAGGAAAGAAAGATTGCTAGGATAAAAAAATCTTGCAATTGCTGTCTCTATTGCTTCTTGCTGTGCTGGAGTTGTTACAATTGAAAAATCTCTTATTTTTGGCTGTACAGTTCTGTGGTGGCTATGTACCCATTCTTGAACTGACTTTGCTTTCTTTTTCTGTGGTGTTTTGAATGCTAGTACTGAAGCAGTTGATGTTGTACTTGTGTTTGTTTCATCATCAGAAAGCATCAATTCTTCATGCGCTTCATCTGAATGGCTTGATGACACAGAAGGCTTAGGTGAAGGGTTTTCATAGCCTAATGATGTAACTCGTTTAGGGCATTTATTTAAATGACTTCTATCCGTTCAATTTTACCATTTATTTCAGTGTTACAATACTTCATATAACTTTATTTGTTCCTTCTACACTTAACACTTCATTCCATTCACCCTTACTTTTACCTGCTACACGTGGCATTTTTCTTTGTAAATAATATGTTCAATTTTATATTGTAACTAGACCTATAGTCTACTCATTAATTATAATAAAGATTTTTTTTATTAATAGCCTATAATTACATATATATATATATATGTGTGTGTGTGTGTGTGTGTGTGTGTATATAATACACTATAAAATTATTTTACATTCAATCTTACACACAAAAATATTAATAATTATAGCTGACAGCTATCAAATAAAATTTACTGTAGTGTACAGTATTTAAATAATAGTTACAATCAAGTGTGTCAAGTGCTGATGCCTGACACTATTCGTTAACAAACTCTTTTTCTCACTACTGGGAACCACCTGAATACTGTACATTGCATTATTTGATCCTTACTGACTAACCATGAAGTATGAACAGAGCACAACATGTTCAAACAAGTTACACAGATCACTCCCATGAATTGTCACCCTTTGGTAATTGGGTGGAAATCTGTTTGAACGTGTCTGCTGTCAGGGGTTGTTGAGTTTGCTAAATGAGTTGTGTGTTTATCTAAAATACAGTACATGAGTCATGAAATATTTTATAAATTAAATACAGGTGTATTTTATTGTGTCAACTGTATTTCTTTTATAAATGTTATCATCATCTTATACCTCTAAACCATTTAGCAGGTATAAAAAGATAAATAACCTTAATTATTATTGTAGTGGAGACTTATAACAACATACTTTTGAAAAAACCTAATTTTCCCCGATTTTGTCCAAGTTTTATTGAAAAAACCTGGGTGGGCTGGTTTTTTTCAATAAAGTGGGCAATTATGCCAACCCTGGTTCTCCGAGATTTTTATGCCAAATAAACTCCACTAGATAGGACTATAAGTGAGGGTGGGCAGTCCCACGGTGCTTCTTATTCCTCCATTTCACTGACCCCCAAATCCTCTCAATGCATTGCGTGCGCACTCCCGTGTTGGGGTCAATGAAGTTGTACTTATGATTGACCTTGAAATGCCTGGTTAGGTCAACTGAATGCCCAGTTAAATTAATTGAATGCCCAGTTAGGTCAACTGTACGCCCTTGATGATTGGCTAGGTTAAGTTGTGATATTTTAGTTAGTTTAAATGAAAATGACAAGAGCAAAAATACATCATAAACAGTTTGGTAGTCCCGATAATACGTAAGTACCCCAAAATGAATTCTGATGAGGAAGAGTATTCCCATTACAACTAGCTAATAGAACATTACAACAATATTACTGATGCACCCAAAAACAATGAAAATATTTTTTTTTATGTACGAAGGAGCCAAGGGCGAATGCCTGCAAAAAATGGCCCCTATATGAGAAAGAAAATCAAGGTCTCCAAGGCTCACTATGCCTTTTTTTTTTAAATTTTGAATAGATTGTGTTGTGTAAAATGCATGCATGTGTAGTGAAGAATGGATGGAGAACTGTGTTTGAGAGCATGGTGGGCTACTCACAGGGTAGATACAACCTGAAAAAAGATCAGCTAAGGACAGCAGTGACAAGAGGAATGGGAGTTCCAGCACTACCTATCTCCTGCCTAATGTCCCCTCTGGAGTACTTCGTTGATCGATTGGTATCCACAATCTCCTCCAACTAAATACACACACACACTTTGCTAAGGCATTTGATGAATGCAATTATAAATGAAATATCTGTGAATAGCAGGAAAAGTAGGAAAATGGATCTATACCTTCCTCAGAAAATGTCAGCAAATTAGTACAGTCCAGGGAATATCATCATCAAAATCTCAAGTTGCAAGTGGACTGAATATTGAAAATCTTAATAGCTATATACCACAATCGGATTAGGGCTAGGTGATAACACTTTTAATGGCCCACAATAATCGTCAGTGAATGGGTGGCTATTATTGCGATTATCACGATAAATAATATCTAATAATTAATGTCTAAAATTATACTAAAATTTATATAGTAATATAATATATTGGAATTGTATATACAGTAGACACATGATTCATATATCTGGATTGTGAATTTATCAGTTTAAATTGCAAAATTCTGAATGTAAGTGTTAACTTGAAATAAGTCATCCTTTATGCTTCCTCACTTTTTATTTATTTATTTATTTACTACGGTACTTATTATTATTACAAAAATCTTTCATGCTAATTACTGTTGCATCCATAACTAAAAAATGGCTTTTCTTCAAAATAATTCAGAGACAATACTCTTTACTCTTTAGATCACAAACAGATAACTAAATCTTTTACAACTTGGTAACTTAAGAGGTAATGTGCATTACACATCCATATCAACACAAAGTAAAATGAAAAATACATAATCAAACCCTAGTTATGTGCCAATGTGGTAACTTTCTAGTCCTGAGATTCATAAATCATGGCCAAGCAAAGTTGCCTGTGTATATTTACATTAGCCACACTCAATTTATTCATCTGTCACTCATCACCATGTTTTCAGCATTATTGTATACCAATGTATGCTATATACAGTATATTTTTTTTTCCCTTTGGGATTGACCACTGTTTAAAACCTAGACAGGTTCATATCATGGTGAGACTAAGTTTGAGGCTGGACAGGAGCCATGACAGTCGGAGGAAATCAAATATGGGGCTGACAGAGAAAGAGGCACCCTCAACAAGAATGGACCGAAGATACGTCGAGACTGGATGATGGGACTGTAACTCTGGGAAAAACTGCAAACAGAAGGTTGAATAAAGAGGGCAAAAAATAAACACATGTTCAACAGTGAGAGGAACATGACAATGTGGGCAAGCCTCAGAGAGATTTCTAGACATAAGGTGGCCAAGGGTCAAATGGGTGCAACCAATTTTCAGACGAGCCAATAGAACTTCCTTATGCCGAGATTTATGATACAAAGAAGACCAATGACGAAGAACAGGCTTGAGACAGTGGAGTTTGTTCATGCCAATGCCATCCCACTTGCTGCCACAGCAACCTGAAATGGCGGTGGAGGGAAGGAATGAAATCTGAGAAGGGCAAAGATTTAGGGGTAATAGGAAGAGAGCAAGGTTGCCTGGCCAAAAAGTCGACTTCCTCATTACCAGCAATCAGGGCCGCCAAGAGGGCGGGGAAGCCAGGTTAAATCCCCGGGGCCTGGAAAGAGGGGAGATAAAATCTAAAAATATTAAGAGTAATTGATTAAATAACAGAGAGGAAATAAAATTAATGAACATACATAGTGTAGAGATTATCATAGTCAAACTGAAACAGATAAAGTATTATCTGCAGTCCACCAATGCCCAAGACTAGCTTTCAATTACAATGGTTCCCAGATCTGTCAGTCAGTTAGCCCATACTTTAAATTTCATCAGAATCATATACCACTTTGCTAGAGAAAAGGCAAAGAAAGTACATTTCTAATTATGAAAATCTTGCAGTAAACAATTGTCTTGCCTGCATGGACTGGTACTGCATTTGTAAATTGTATGGTGATAGAATTATATAATTGATTTGAAAAATAAAATGGTCATGTTCTTCCGAGTTGTTTATTCATATTGGATGTTTTGAATAGTGACTTGGACATATAATCAGTTTGCTTGTTATGTATACATAAAACATTCATAACAAAATACTGAGTAAACAGGGGGGAGGGGGGGGGCCATATACCAATTCTTCCCCGGGGCAGCTCTCACCAACCCTGCCAGCAATACCCATATGAGAGAGGATCCAACAGAAAGAAATATATTGCGAAGAATAAGCAGTGAGAAAATGGACTAATTGCTGTATCCTTCAGACTAGAGCGTGTTTAGGGTCATAGGATTCTAAGGACATCAGAGCACTGCAGGAATCCAAACAAATAAACAAACTCGGGAGAAGAGCACCAATATGGGCTAGAGCTTCCAAAATAGCAAAGACCTCCACTGAGTAAATGGAAGTGTCATGAGGGAGATGAATACTCTGAACAGTCATCCAAGAGAGTTGGAAAACCACTGAAGCAGCTACGCCTAATGGAGAATGGGAGCCATCTGTATAGATATGAAGAGAGGAAGCATGACAAATGGTGTTCACAGGACAAGGACAACAGGACAGTACTAGGGATAGACTTTTTATCAGACATAAATCTTTGTAATAGATCGGATGTAGAATCCATGGAGGAAGGACCTGAAATGAGACTGGGAGGATCTGAGGTGGAGGAAGAGCATGATGAGAGAGGAAGGCATGGACAGTTGAAGTGATGTGCCAAGAATCATCTAGAGAAATAGTTGTATCAAGGGTAGTACAGAGAAGGGAGGAAGGAATCCTCTGAGCATGGTAATAGCTTTTTGTTTGAAGGTATGCATGATGGTACCGAAGGGGAGGGGAGTCACATCCCGCCTGAAGACTAGCCACTGGTGAAGAGTGAAAGGCTCCAGTAGCCAGGCGGAGACCCCAATTATGAAGAGGGTCCAGGATTCGTAATCAAGAGATGGAAGCAGAAAGACATATGGGAGAAATGGTCTAAAAGTGGAGAGCCTCAAATTCCTCAAATGAGGTACCCAAGTAAGACAGGAGTCAAAAGTGAGGCCCAAAAATTTAAGTGTCCCTTACCAGAATGGGATTACCAGCTAAAAATAGCGAGAGATAGGGGAAAGCAGTAGTCCTACATCTATGAAAAGACACAGTCTTGGCTGGGGAAAGATGGAAACCCATAGATGTTGCCCATCTTTCAACCACATTAACTGCAAGCTGTACCTATCTTGCAGCCACTCAGAGAACTGTCTGCACCATAAATAGCAAGATCATTTGCGTAGAGTGAACACTTTATGGAAGATGGTAAAAAAATGAACAACTGAATTCAAAAACAGAGAGAAACAGAATGCTAAAGACAAATCTCTGGGGACTCCTTCCTCTTGTGTGGTTAAATCAGAGAGAGAGCTACCAAGTCAAACTCCAAAAGTTTGGTTCTTTAAAAAATTAGTAATAAAAAGAGGGAGAAAGCCCATAAAAAATCCAGAGAATGGAGATGTCGGAGGACATAATATAGTACCTCCACATCGTGTCATAGGCTTTGTGGATGTCAAAAAAGATAGCCACATTAATTTGTTTGCGAGAAAACATGGTTTGGAGATCATGACTAAGGAAAAGTAGAGGGTCTAGGGCAGGGGTGGGCAACCTTTTTAAGTGAGCATGCCAAAATCGTCAAATCTTTGATGCAAACGTTAATCTTTACCATTTTTTAGCAGAAAACATTAAGTTAAAATATAAAACTCAGCGAAGAATTTGGATATTTATTTATTTTAATTTTTTTTAAGGTTAGCCCGGGGAATCGCGTGCCGGAAAAAAGTCATTGGCGTGCCACATTTGGCACACGTGCCAAGGGTTGCCCACCCCTGGTCTAGGGCAATGATGGTGAACCACTGACCTGCAGGTCAAGTACTGACCCACGAGCTCTTATTTAAATAAAATATGACTAATTTTTAATATTTTCTGCCTTAGTTTTAAAATTATTTTATTCTCCCACCGAAATAGCTGATACACATGGGTCATTCTCTGTCAGATCAACCAAAAAAAATTGAAATTAACACCCTCATCTCTCATATTTTGCTGAAATTTGGTTTATAGGGAATTTGTGAGCCCTGAATCCATTTCTGAAATTATAAGGTCAATCCGACCAACGGTTCAAGAGATATGACCTTGGGCAATTTGAGGTCACTCGCGAGGTTACTAACATTTGGCAAGCCATAACTTGGGTAATAATTGTCATAATTATATAAAAGTATATATATTTAGAATCAGAAAACGACAAGGAATCCAAATATGCAAGTTTTAGAACTCTAGGTTAAAAAATAAAAAAGTTACACTGTAACCAAAATTTGAGGTCACGATTTGACCTCTGGGGTATCAAATGAGAATTTTTTTTTTAAATGTAAAAAATGAAGGCATAGGCATTGGCTATTAGAATCAGCAAAAAAAAGTTTGTTTATGTTAGTATTTTTCATGTAACTAACATATAAGTGAACACCATATTCATAAGTTGTGCGTCAATTCTACCTATTTTTTCACACAAGCTCATAATTTGACCTATAGAAATTAAAATTACATTTTTTATAGATATAAAAAACAAAGTCAGAGTTCTTGACTAATAGAAACAATCATAAAAAGTTTGTTTATGTTGGTACTTTTCATGTAACTAACTTATAAGTGAACACCATATTTATAAATTGCTTGTCATTTCAAGGAATTTTTATATCTTAGCTATCAATTTGACCTCAAGCTCCAAGAATTTAATAAAAATTGTATTTCACTGCTAATCTACACTGGCAATAATAGTTATAATAGTGAAAGGGGAAGACTAAGCTCACATGTAGCCTAAACAAACCTGTTGAAACATGTTGCTACTTGTCTAAGTGCAGAATCAACACAGATAGTTGCAAAATTCCTTGTCTACAGGTTAGTACAGTTCCAGCCAGCACTGTGGGTGGCTGGTGGGTATGGTGTTTTAATGAGCCTCAGAGACTATCAAGGCCTAAAATATTAAGTGTGTATAGCTATATATTTTCTAAAAAATATATATTACCTAATTGTAAATCCTATATCTTAACAGATCAAAATACAATGGTTCGGCACTTGAAATACTGCCAGGACCCTATTCAAAAACACAAGAAACGCATAACAATCAATCTTAGAAAAGTGACTGATGTACTTGTTGAAAAATGTGCTGGAAGAGTGAAAAAAGACTCATTGTTGTGTGTGAACTGCTGGACACTGATAATGAAAAACCCCACTATACTTAGTACCACTGAAAACAACGAGTCTGAGCAGGATTCAAATGAATCATCTACTATCAGTGGCTTGAGTAACATCTCTTCAATTCAAGATCTGGACAATGACAGTGATTGCTTGATAAAGGAAAATCCTTCAACTTCAGTTGAACCAGTTCTAGCATTTCTGGACCAAACACCAGTTAAAAAAAGTAAGTAATAAATTAATATAATAACTTATACTTTACTACAAGGTCTGTTTGATCTACTATATAGCCAATTATATAGCATTTAAGGTACTATAATTAATATTTAATTACTAATATTCAGGTGTGTGAAACCTTTTTTCTGTTCTTTTCAGAAGGGCTGTCATTAAGCCAGAAAAAGCGCAAGGCTCGTGGTAAGCTATCATCTGCTCAGAAACACCTGAAGGAGAGGCTAGAACTCAGTTATGGTGTTCAAATTACCGAGGAGGTAAGTGATACTTCAAAACCTGAAACTAAATCTGAAAAACATCGACAAATTAATGAATGAATTGAAACAGTCATTCCTGGAGAGCAAATGTCACCATCACAAACTACAAATATTGACACTCTCACCATACACAATTGAAAAAACAGCTAGTTTCTTTCAAACTACAACATACATGGTGAAAAGAAGCCGTTCACTTAAATCAGAACATGGAATCCTTCCAAAGATTCCACTAATGAGCAAAGGAAAAGTGATATCTGAAGAACACAAAGATATAGTTAGAAGATTCTATGAGTCAGAAGAGGTTAGTCGTATGTGTCCTGGCCAAAAGGATTGCGTGAAAGTTATCAGTGCTGAAGGTGCAATGAAGGTGCAAAAACAATTGGTCCTTGGGAATTTAAGAGAGATGTTTGAACTATATAAAAATGATGAAAAGAATCCCAAAATAGGATTTTCCACATTTGCAAAATTACGGCCATCATATTGTGTGCTTGCCGGTAGTGGTGGGACTCATTCTGTCTGTGTCTGCACATACCATCAAAATCCAAAATTGCAGCTGGCTGCATTGGGAGAAAGAGGTCTTTCATACAAGGATCTTATGGATTACAGTGTCTGCAGTACAGAAAGAGAGACTTGCATGATGCAACTTTGCAATGATTGCCCAAGAGAAGAGGGTGTCCTGGATTTTCTTGAGTTACTTGACAGTGTGAAATCAGCTCCAAATGAAATATCTTACAAGCAATGGGTGACTGTTGACCGTTGTACAATGGTTGATAAGGTGGAGCCACTTCATGAATACTTATCATCCCTAAGCATGAAAATATCCCGCATGGTTCGTCATCACTTTGTTGCTCAGCAACAATCACAGTACTTCAAGCAGTTGAAAGAAACACTACCACCTCAGAGCGAGGTAGTTATAGTAGGTGATTTCTCTGAGAATTATTCTTTCATTGTCCAGGATGCTGCCCAAGGGTTTCACTGGGACAATTCACAGTGTACAGTTCACCTTTTGTCATCTATTATAGATCATCTGCAGACCAGGAACTTAGCCATTTTAGTGTCTGTTTCTTATCTGCATCACTAAAACACAACACTATAATGGTTTACTCATTCATATTGAAGCTTATGACATATGTTAAATTCAGATGCCTACAATTGAAGAAGGTGCACTATTTCTCAGATGGATGTGCTGGCCAATATAAGAACAGATACAACTTCACAAATCTCTGTTACCATGAAGAGGATTTTGGTCTGTCTTGTGAATGGCACTTCTTTGCTACATCCCATGGCAAAAATGCATGTGATGGGATTGGAGGAACAGTGAAAAGAGCTACTGCTCGTGCCAGTTTGTAGAGAACTACAGAGAGGCAAATTCTTACACCAGAACACATGTTTCAGTTTTGTGAAGAAAACTTGAGCAAGAAGATAAATTTTTTCTTTGTAACTACAGCTGATTTGAAAGATGCAGAAGAACGGTTGGAACATCGATTCAAGGATAGTAGGGCTATTCCTGGAACTCAGAAATATCATAGATTTGTTCCCCTAAACAAGGAAGAACTGATGGTGTATCCCATTTCAAGTGGCATTGGAGAAAAGAAAAGAATAAGGAAAAGTCATTTTACTAATGAACCTGCAATGCTTGGTAACCTAAAATGTGTCAAACCAGGAGAGTATGTTGGCTGCATTTATGACATGCAAGCAAGTTTGGTATGGAATTGTGGAGGAATATTGTGAAGAGTTTGATGATTTCACTGTGAACTTTCTACATCCCTCTGGGTCATCAGGATCAAGTGCATATTATTATCCATCAAACAAGGATTCATGTGCAGTGCGAGGACATCATATATTAACTGTAATGAGTTGTCCTACCCTAAGAGGAGGCAGCAGAATTCAATACATTTTTCCACAAAAAGAAATTGATGAGAGCATCGAGCATGCAAAAATTGTATTAGGCTAGCACATGAATCCTCTAAGTAGGTCTTCCCCTTTCACTATTATAACTATTATTGCCAGTGTAGATTAGCAGTGAAATACAATTTTACATTTTTTGCCTTTGTTTTTATATCTATAAAAAAATGTAATTTTAATTTCTATAGGTCAAATTATGAGCTTAAGTGTGAAAAAATAGGTAGAATTGACGCACAACTTATGAATATGGTGTTCACTTATATGTTAGTTACATGAAAAATACTAACAAACAAACTTTTTTTTGCTGATTCTAATAGCCAATGCCTATGCCTTCATTTTTTACATTTAAAAAAATTCTCATTTGATACCCCAGAGGTCAAATCGTGACCTCAAATTTTGGTTACAGTGTAACTTTTTTATTTTTCAACCTAGAGTTCTAAAACTTGCATATTTGGATTCCTTGTCGTTTTCTGATTCTAAATATATATACTTTTATATAATTGTGACCATTATTACCCAAGTTATGGGTCGCCAAATGTTAGTGACCTCGCAAGTGACCTCAAATTTCCCGAGGTCATATCTCTTGAACCGTTGATCGGATTGACCTTATAATTTCAGAAATGGATTCAGGGCCCACAAACTCCCTATAAACCAAATTTCAGCAAAATCTGAGAGATGAGGATGTTAGGCACTGGTTGATCTGACAGAGAATGACCCACATTGAAACTTTTTTAAACGTATAGTATATGTTTAAAAACATGTGTGTATGTATGACAACTTACAACTCATCCAATTCCCCCATACTACTATTCAATTTGAAGATCTTCAGTTATCAACTTTTTGATAATTCACCGTGTAACACAAAATTTGTCCATGAGTTAAAACTATTATTTTCTGATTTTTTAGGGCATAAATAAGTAAAAATGAGCAGTCACCAAGTTCAGACTTTGGTTCTGAGTTCATGAGATCGATTTATTGATTTTTTGCCATTTTTGCTTATTAATTTAAGGGTTTTTCACACTATCTGCTTTTAAATCAAATGAATCATGTTAAGTATAATTTTAATTGATGTTAACACGATTATTATGATAAATCAATGATGAAAAATGAAGTTCTCCAGGCCCCATCTTTAGAAATGAAAATAAAAAGAAGGAAACGAGTAGGGAATAATTATGTATTATAATATGTTAATACACAGACAGTGATACAGTGCAGTGATGCAGAGCGTTGATAAAGAGTATTGCTACGGAGAATTGATACAGAATTGATACAGAATTGATACAAAAATTCTAGCGTTATAGTTTAATCAAAAAGAAGTTTGTCTACGAGATTGGCGATTGTATTTCAGTTCACTCTCACGCAAAAGGTTCCAGATATAGTCCCCCATCATACTTTCATTGTACTGTCCCTTGTAGCGTTCCTCGAAAGAGCTGACATCCTGGTGAAATCTTTCACCTTGTTCTTCTGAGTAGTCTCCCATGTTTTCTTTGAACTCATCAAGGTGGACGTGTAGTACGTGCAGTTTCAGCGACATCCGGCAGCCCATGCTCCGGTACGTGTCCACAAGTTCGTCAACGATTTCCCTGTAGTTCTCTGCCTTGTGGTTTCCGAGGAAACCTTTGACTAGAGAAATGAAGCTTGTCCAAGCTGCCCGCTCAACCTCAGACAGCTTCTCAGGAAAGCTGTCAGAGTCAATAAGTCGCTTCACCTGAGGGCCCACAAATACTCCTGGTTTGATCTTTGCCTCTGACAACTTCGGGAACAGCTCCTGGATGTGCTTCAAGGCCTCACCCTCTGGATCCAGCTGTTCAAGAAACTGCTTAATGATGCCCAATTTGATGTGCAGGGGTGGCATCAGCACTTTCATTGGCTCCACCAGCGGCTCTTGCTTCACGTTATGGGCCCCAACCTCATAGCCGGTCCTGAGGGGCCAGTTCCTCTTCTCGTAGTGAAGGGCTGTATTTCGGCTATCCCAGAGGCACAGATAGCAAGGGAACTTGGTGAAGCCTCCCTGAAGCCCCATCAAGAAGGCCACCATCTTGAAATCGCCAATGACCTCCCAGCTGAATTGGTCGTACTTCAGTGCACTCAGCAGGATTTTGATGTTCTGGTACTCTTCTTTCATGTGCACTGAATGAGCCAGAGGAATCGAGGGCCACTGATTTGTGTTGTGCAGTAAAACAGCCTTGAGGCTTTTAGATGAACTGTCGATGAAGAGCCGCCAGTCAGAGGTGTTGCAGGGAATGCCCACAGCGTCGAAGAGTCCTCTGATGTCATGGCAGTAGCACAACCCATGTCTAAGAGTGAAGAACACTGAAAAGCCGCAATGCCGCTTCCTCTGGGAAGTAATTCGAACACTGTCATCCAGTAAGTCCTACTGCTTCAGTCTGGAAATGAGCAGCTCAGCGTTGGACTTTGTCAAGGCCATTTCCCTGATGAGGTCATTGATGTCCTCTTGGTTGGGGTAGTAGGGGCACCTTTCACTGGCCACCCGGCGTCGACAGCGCGCAGCAGATGACGCACCTTGCTCCTCCTCGGAATCATCATAGCTTGCTTCTTCTGCTGGACAAGATTGATCTCTCAAGGGAGGCTGACACAGGTAGGTCCATCGCGTTATGGGGAACAGGTGCAATAGATGACGGAATGTCAGGGTACTCAATGGGAGGTGCATTCTTCCCCTTTCTTCGTTTTGTTGGGTCCACCATACAGAAATAGCAGTCCGTGAGATTGTCTGAGGGCTCACGCCAGACACGGGGGATAGCGAAACGCATTGCCCTCTTCTCTCCTCTAAACCCACCTTCAAGAGTGCGGCGGCAGTAGTCACAGATGACATGTGGGGCCCAGCGTTTGTCTTGGTCACTGACTGGCATTCCGAAGTAGGCATGATAGGCTTCCTTTGCACGGGTGCAACTGTCCAAGCAGTGTTTTTTAGCCGTCTTTGCGAAGAACTCACCGCACATGTAGCAGAAGGAATCCGCTGGGTATTTGCAACCACGAGCAGCCATAACAGTAACTTCGTCACACATCACACGTCTGAAAAAGTAAAAATAATGGATTAATTTAACCCTATATGGACATTATTCTTATTTTTGTCTTAAAATTTTTTTTTACCTATATTAAACATTCATTTAGAGTACTTTGAACATAAATATGTGATTTTTAATGTAATATATATATATATATATATAATATATATATAAATAATATATATATATATAATATAATATATATATAATGTAATATATATAATACAAATTGGACAACCTTATACCACGTGGCAAAGAGGGCATGGATGTCAGAGCCATCAATATTGTTACGTTTCAATAAAATATTCTAGTGCTCAGTTTATCAGAATTGTTTTATATTACTTCAGCCACTCTAACAACATATATTGAGCAATAAAAAATTATTCAACTTACCTTTAATCAAATAAAGTGATAAAAAATAAAAAACGAACTGCGTAACCATACACTTTTACTGACGCACTAACTTATTTTTTTCATTAAAGCTCGGTTTTCTGCAGTAGGAGTTGCCAATTCGTGATATAAACTCCTTGAACTGTTACAAATTTGACGATATCGTCATTTAAGTTAAAATGTACTTGTTTCGGTAAATATATAGTAAATTTTGAAGCGTTTACAGATCTGTCGCAGATGTCCATATAGGGTTAAAAAATAATAATATTCTTATTTCAACAAAATCAATGTACTGACAACAAACCCGAAGTTTAAAATCACTGACAGCTTTTTTCCAGTGATTTGAAGCATAATGAATCAGAAAATAAAGGTTATTGCCCAGAAACAAAGAAAAAAATTTTTTTTTTGTTACACGGTGTATAATTAAAACCCACTCTAATAGGCAGAGTTTATTTCCACAACAGTTTCAATGCCAGTGAGCATCGAAACTGTTGTGGAAATAAACTCTGTCTATTAGAGTGGGTTTTAATCATCATATTTTGACCTTCACATAGAAAAAAGAAGTTTTTTTGCATTTATCAGCTTTTCATTGGCTTGACATTGGTAATTTAAAAATGGAATTAGTTGACTTTCAAGAAAGTGCAGTATGGAAGACTAAATGTGTCTTTGTCAGGCTTCAGGATAGGAATAACTATGGCCTTATGCCATTGAGAGGGAAACACACCCTCAAATCCAAATACGGTTAAAAACAGTAAGTAAAAAATATAGAGCTGAAATATGCATAGACTGCAGCATTGTGTAATGGATACCATCCGGGCCAGGCACAGAGTTTCTCCAGGAGGATGGGGCAGATTTAAGTTAGCGCATTGTCATCAATCGATTATAAAGTTCATTGTTCGGGCAGTTGAAATTAGTGATGCACTCCGGCTCCGGCTGAGCAGGAGTTCTGGCCATTTTAGAAAACCTCCTGCTCTGGCCAGTCTCACTAAACTCTGGCTTCTGGCCGGAGGTGCCAAGTACACCAAACTCAATTCTGACAACTTTTAGTTTTAATTCTATAAAACTATAAAACCTAATTTCTGCACCTATCTGAATATTTCAGTTCTTAGATGACTGTAATAATAATTTATTTTATGAGTGATCAGTGATTGTATTAATATTTCAGTTCTCAGTGACTGTAATAATAATTTATTTTATGAGTGATCAGTGATTGTATTGATAATTGATTTGATATAGGCTACTTTACTCAGCATTCAGCAAGACATCATAAGTTTCATAACCTGAGGATATTCTGTTCAATGGAAATTTTTAGAGAAATTAGTACACACAAAGCATAGAAAGTCGACTTTTATAAAGTTTAAGTTATTAAAGACTTAATAATTTAAAATAGCAGGACTATAATATATACAGGCAGTCTCCAGGTTACGAACATTTGACTTACGACATTCCATACATACAAACAGACTGCCGTAAAGTCCTATTATGGTAAAGTCTACAATGGTTCGTAGTAACGAATCAGCGCACTACTTACCTACACCACCGCCATTTTAAGTCAGATTTTATACTCAGGAAGACGTTCGTGTAAATTCATATTCAATTTCTGATAACGTGCAAACCCCTATCATGGCTCCTAAATGAAAATCTGATGCAAGTGCTGGTGGTGCACTTTAATTACTGTTACAAATTATTATCCTTTTTTGTTTGCTATGTTTTAGTAGCTTTTATAAATTGAGTATGTGTTTAAAGTGTTTAAATATACAGTAGACTCACAACGAAGAATATGGGGTTGATTGTGGTGGGTGTGTGAGCTCTAAAAGCCTATAAGAAATATGAACGAAGAATATGGGGATGTTTGTGGTGGATATGTGTGCCTAAAAGCCTATAAGAAATACGAATAAAGAATATGGGGATGTTTGTGATGGATATGTGTGCTCTAAAATCCTATAAGAAATACAAATGAAGAATATGGGGTTGTTTGTGGTAGGTGTGTGTATACTAAATGCCTAAGATATACACATCTACTGAGAAGTCTATTATTTTTATAATGAAATTTTAAATAGAATTAAAAGAAACCACAAAAAAACATTGTATGAAATCATTTTCTACCACTACCGACGACTCATTTAAACTGAACTCCCGCCCTACGGCCACAGCAGACATCCTACTTTTAAGCCTTTTAAGATGTTAAGTACAAACCATTTGTATGGGTTCTGACTTACATACAAATTCAACTTAAAGACCATTGTGAGAACAGAACTCATTCATAAGCCGGGGACTGCCTGTAAACCCTAAATAGATGAGATGATGGACCCCCCCCCCACACACACACACAAATAAATCAATTGGTCAGAACCTCCAGCTGGAGGAAAAAAACACTAAGCTGGAGGTTCCAGCCCCCCCAGCATCCAGCCAAAATCTGCCTCCGGTGCATCACTAGTTGAAATGGAGATCCTGTCTCTCCATTGCATCTTTCCATAAATGGAAAGTTGGAGAATATCCAGTGACACTTGAAGCTGCGGCAAACGAAGTAGCCAGAGTATTTGCCACTTCTTTTGAGTTAAAAATGTTCCTGACATTGACATGGGGGACTGGGGGATGAGAGGGAGTGAACTTTCAGGAGATGTGGTGGACCTGGTTCCAGACCTTGGCAATTAGGGTGATCCCAGAGATATATTGTTGCCAGGAGTCCCTCTGGGCTTGTTTATAGACTCAACAAGCCACTGCCCAAGCCCTTTGCATGACAATGCAGTTATCTGGAGATTTATGGCAGTAAAACCAATGAGTAGCAGTCTTATTCCAAACAGCCTCTGCACACTTCTGAGACCACCAACAGGTCAAATGAGAGGAACATTGTCTACTGAGAATTGTCTTCTCAGCCACATTCAAAATTCTCAAACTCAGGAAATCTAAACATCCATCCACTAATGAAAAATCGTGGGCTGTACAGAACACATAGGTAAGTCTACGATAGGACTCCCAGTTGGTTCTAGAAAAAAGCCAGTGAGAGGAAGGTGGCAGATTAGTGTCAGGAACAATAAATGACAGCCACACCATAGTCATCCCCCAGGACTTCCAGGAAAAGTCCAGAAGGGCATCAGTGGAACAAAAGGAGAGATCAATGCAAGAGAAGGTATCATTGTGAACATGATAGTAAGTAGGAGCACCTGAGTTGAGACAGTGTAGGGAGTGGGATGACATCAGGGAAATCAAGGAACCAGCCATGAAGGTGTACTGAACATCACCCCACACTGGGCTATGACTATTAAAATCACGTAAAAGAAAGGTCTAGTGAGTTGATCAACAACTTCCAATAGCTCCTCTTGAGAGACCAGGGTATGTGGAGGGAGGTAAATGGAATAGATAGCATACTGCTGAGACAAAGAAAGCCAGACAGCAACCACCTGCAAATGTAGATCAAAGTATGAGTGGGTGACAAGAGACTGATCTATGTACAAGGATGACTGAACCATCTCGAGGGACCATGAGTGGGCAAGGGGTTTGTAAAGGAGATGTTGCCTGTAGGAGAAGGCATAGACTGAGAACCCAAAATTGTTTCTTGGAAACAAACACAAATGCCGGGACAGTTCCAGTGAAGGATGGAATTAAAATTAGTCATTGTAATGGAGATATAAAAAAAAGTTTAAAAATGTAAAAGGGTAAAAATTAAGAATGTAAAATTAAAATTGTAAAAGAGAAAAATTTAAAAGATAAGTATGAATAGGTAAAAGTTAGCTACAGAGAGGTGAACTTTAAACATCATGAGAGGGAAAAAGTTAAAAGTTAAATATAAAAAGGTAAAAGCTAAAGAACTACCAACCAGAAACAATGGAGCAGATACAGCAGTTCTCCCCCAAGTCCGGGTCTGACCCAACCTGTTCAGCCTGAGGCCACAAGCGGGCATCAGACAGGCAATCAGGGAGAGGAGTAACAGGAACCTGGAATGCAGGACTTCCTAAAGCGACTGTGATGCACTGCTAAAAGAGCAGGGACAGAGGCATTGTTGGAACAAGGAGAGGTGGAGCCAGAATGAACTGTTGATAGAGAGCAAAAATATGTTGGGAGCATAGGGAGGAGTGAGAAGGTGTGTGTAAGGCTGATGGAAGGGAGTTCAACACCACAAGTTGGCTCTCCAACTGGTGGAAGTTTTGAGGGTAAGAAACAGGGACAGACAACCTTGGTGAGAGACTGATGAGGCCCACCTGCAAAGAAGGAATTGAGCCCCACCAGGACCCATAGTACATACAAGGTTCTGGCTTGGAGGAGGAGGGGTCACTGACCTGGGACAGAGGGATGAAGTAGAACCTCAGGCAGGGTCTGTAAGGGTACCAGTGGCAGGGGAAGAGTGTGGAGAGAGAACCAGATCCAAGCAATGGTGATGGCAGTGAGAAACTGGAGAACCAAGGGAAGTCTCCTCTGCTCCACACTTAATAACCCCCAACCAGCAGGGTCCCAACAAGGAGGCAGCCCCACAAACACTCTCAAAGGAGAGAATGTGGCACAGAGGCATTCGGGCCAGGGAAGGTCAAGGAGAAACACGTGGAGACTGCTGAGACTGACATTGTGGAGAGCGGAGCTGGACCAAAGTGAGCGAAGAGACGAGGCAGAAGGGGGTTTCCATAAATGGTCAGGTTGCAAATGAGAAATACAAAGAATGTCAGCAAATGAATAAAACAAGCATGGACCTGAGCTCAAGCCTCAGGGAAAGTCATGTGCACCCTGATCTTGAGAGTAACAAATTTAAACTTTTAAATAATACATGACACTGAGGAAACAGGATGGTTACCACCACAGTTGATACAAGAATGGGTGTTAGAACATGGCGCATCATGGAAATCCTGGCCACATTGGACACAAACATGAGTAGACCATCAACAACGGGAACCAGTATGTCCCAATGTCTGGCACTTAAAACAATGGGTAGGTGGAGGAACATAAGGCCATACATCAAAACGAAGCCAAGCATACCAAACATGTGGCTCGAGGTGACAGCTGGTCAAAAGCCAAGCGTAGGTGCAGGGTGGGCTGAAGACAGCCATTAACCCACTTCGTAAAATGATGTACAGAAGACACCTTCGACTCTACAAAACATGAGTGGAAGTCCTCTTCCAAGATGTCTAAGAATTGAGGGGCATAGATCATACCCTGGCAAGAATTCATCCTCGAGTTGAGGGCACAAGACACCAAACAATCGCCCAAGGTGGATATCATAGCCAGGGCACCACTCTGTTCCGGAGATTGAGATTTGATGATTAAGGACCCATCACAGAGCTCCGAAATATCCTCCCAAGAGACCTGGGCAGAAGCCCCAAGACTGCAAAAGATGTAACACAGTGGGTAAGCAAAGAACAAGAGGTGGTCAGTTTAATAATAAAAAAGGCAATATGGTTAGTCGAGAGGGATGGAAATGTTGAAGCCACGGAAATGGGCTTCCAAGACTGATGGGTTTGTCAGTGTTCATTGGGAGAAAGGGTACTCTGCAAGGGAAAACCCAAGGAAACCCATGAGGAGCATAAGATTCCAAAGTAGCAATGGTACATGTACAAGGGTGAGAACCAACCATCTTGGTGGAAGATAATGGCAAAGAGATCGAAGGAGTAGTAGTCTGGACAGGCCCATCCCCCAAAGAAACAATAGGGGCTAGAGAGGAGAGAGGAGTATCCAAAACCATAGTCCAAGAAATTGAAGCAGGGGTTGTAAGCTGAGGAGAAGCAGCCATAGCCCTCCCCCCCCCCCCCCCCCCCCCCCCCCCCCCCCCCCCAAAAGACACCATCCCCCACATGCATCCAGCCAGCCACCACCAACAAGGGAAAGGCAAATCATGGGCACACTTGGTCCCACTGCCAATAGATGTCACACAGGGTTGATACACCCATACCCAGTCCCTGTGCCTAAAGGCAGCCACTCTCATCCAATGCACAGTGAGAGTTGGCAGGGTCAGGGCTTGGGTTTGGTTTAAGGGCAACAAGGGTGAAGGACAACCACCTCCCTCACCCAAGGTCCAAGGGAAGGGTCAAATCAAGGTCCAAAACAAAACCAAGTATGAAAAAAAAAAAAAAAAAAAAGCCAGAGGGAAGGGAGGGGGGGAGGAGGAGGAGGAAGAGAGAAATATAAGCAGATCAGCCAGGTCCTCAGGTGGGTTGCATTCCCACATTGGCCATATAGGAATGCACCCCATAGCTCCAGACAAAGCAAAGAGGTTACATATAATGTATGTATGTATTGTATTTTTCAGGCTAAGTTCCAATCTTTATCAAATTAAAAGGTCAAAACATTTAGCATTTTAGTTGATAATGGCAGCAATGGCTTCTACATCAGAAATGGGTGAAGAGAGACTGAATTTATAGTAAAAAACAAAAATAAAATATAAAAAGTGATTATCACGATACCTAAAATAACTGAGGATAATTGCCATTTATATATCTGGTGATCGATTATCATGATTCTCGTGATTCTAACCCAGCCTTAAATCAGATGGGCCGAGACTAAAACCCTAAGAGACAAAGAAGTCACAGTAATTTTGTATAACAGGGGACCTGGTATTCATTTTTAATTTTTAACCTGGGATAGGTACACCCAGGTGGCCCACACCCAGGGTTCTACAACGATCATGGTATGTTCCGGAAGGGGTGTACCTATCTAGAGTTAAGATAAAGAAATTTCAACTATACTCAATAAATAAAGAGAATAAACAATATGCAGGAATATTTTTTTTAACAACTCAAACTACAGGAAACCTCAAAGTTTAAGGTTCTCATGTTACATAGCATATTTTCAAAGTAAGACTGCACTAGAATATTGCACAGGTTAGAAGCAAATGAAATTTATCACTTAATTTTCTGGTATATATCTTTAGTTTTCTGACTAATTACAAAGCAGGAATGAGAGAGAGAAAGCAAGCAGAAGAACATATAAGGTCACAATACAACTACTCAACAATGAAACCCAAAAATTTAACTTAATTAAAATTTATTACTTGATATTCCTGACTGAAGCTTCTGCGTTCAAATAAATGTTCTTCACAAAAACTTTTCTCATAGTGCTCTATCATTTCTTCTTTAATTTCAGTTTCTTCAGTTTTGATGCATATATTCCCTTTCTTATCTTCACTTGTGTCAATATCCATTTTGGAAACAAGATAATAAAAAGTTATAAATTATGATGTAAAATTTTGAAATGCAAATTGAGAAAGAACCTACATTGGAAATTAAAATTTCTCTGGAAAAAAAAAAATAAATAATAATAATATATAATATATAATATATAATATATAATATATAATATATATATATACACACACACACAGTAGACTCAAAACGTACGCAGGGGTTATGTTCCTGGGTCCCTGCGTAAGGCCAAAAACCATGTAAAGTCAGAAACCAAAAAAAATCCCCTAAATTGCCCTTAAATCACTATATATTGTAACTCTGTTATATGTATAACATACCTAGTATAACGCAAAAGTGATGCAATTGGCAATGTTGAATTCCTTCCAGCATGCCATAACACTCTTGTTAGTGCTGTCCTCCATGGCGTTGCAAATGCAGATGAAGGTGAGACGTGTGTACGCTGCCTTAAAGCAACGAAATTGTAAAATTATAACCTGCGTAAGTTGCGAGTCTACTATATACAATGACATCCTCAGGAACACTGAAGTAAATAAAGAGTTAAATATATATATATATATATATATATATATATATATATATATTATAAATATAGAAATAAAAATTATGGGAGGAGCATACAAATTTGTAAGGAAAACTACCAATTTTAGCACTTTGCCCTTCTTGTCTAAATCCATTCTGAATGAATTCAAAACAACAGGATCAAGTTGAAAAAGACCTTGGCTCATGGTAAAGTTATTTGTAAGTTGGATAATAGCAGACTCAAGAATATTTCTATTAACACTGTTGCTAGAGTGAAACAAAACTGAAGCATTATTCCAATCAATACAGTGGGATAACTGATAAATGGACAAAAAGGGCACTGGACAACTGTCCCATTCCAACAGAATATTGATGCTGTTTTACACACACGTGTGCAAATCCTTTCCCGTCTGACCAATGTAAAAGGAATCACATTGTTTACAACCAATTTTATAGATAATGCCTGAATTATTGGTAGGGCTATTTTTAACTATGATATTTCTCACAATATTGTTATATGAAATACTACATTAATATCCAAAAGTTTAAGTACATTAGCATTGCCTAAAAAGCCTGGGAAAAAGCCCATTTATCAGAGTTATCCCACTGTATTAATTGGAATAATGCTTCAGTTTTGTTTCACTCTAGCAACATTGTTAATAGAAATATTCTTGAGTCTGCTATTATCCAACTTACAAATAACTTTACCATGAGCCAAGGTCTTTTTCAACTTCATCCTGTTTTGAATTCATTCAGAATGGATTTAGACAAGAAGGGAAGAGTGCTAAAACTTTGGTAGTTTTCCCTTATAAATTTGTATCCCACTGTATTAATTGGAATAATGCTTCAGTTTTGTTTCACTCTAGCAACATTGTTAATAGAAATATTCTTGAGTCTGCTATTATCCAACTTACAAATAACTTTACCATGAGCCAAGGTCTTTTTCAACTTCATCCTGTTTTGAATTCATTCAGAATGGATTTAGACAAGAAGGGAAGAGTGCTAAAACTTTGGTAGTTTTCACTTATAAATTTGTATGCTCCTCTTACAATTTTTATTTTTCAATTTATTTTTATATATTTTTTTTATTTTTTTTTTGTGACCTATATACTGTACAGTGGACCCCCGCTTACCGATTGGTTCATGTTACGATTAAATCGTGTTACGATGAAGCCTCATTGAGAATATATTGCCTGTGTAATGATTTGTGAACGATTGCGCCAAATTCACGATGGAAGGAGATTCTCCTTCCAAGCAATAATTTTCTCCTCCAACCCCACGACTACCACCATCAATTTTCATCCATGTTACACTCCACCAACCTAAGGTAAATAATTTATTTATTTATTTCTTTAATTATGTTTATGTAATTGTTTTTATTATTTATTTACAGCAAAATAAGTTATAATACATTTTTGGTGTTAAAATATCATGTATTGTTAAAATATCCTTTTAAACATGGAAAATTAGTGTTTTTAAGTCTTGCAAGTGTATTTTCGAAAAATTTGCACCAATTAGGCCATTTACATGTTATAATGAGTTCATGTAATGATTTTTTCATGTACCGATGGTTTATTTTGCACCAATTACAATCGTTAAATGGGGGTCCACTGTATCATTGAGGCATTATCTATAAAATTGGTTGTAAACAATCCATTTGATCTTGTGTTGAATTCATTCATTCAAAATGGATTTAGACAAGAAGGGCAAAGTGCTAAAATTGGTAGTTTTCCTTACAAATTTTTATTTCTATATTTATTATATATATATATATATATATATATATATATATTTTCAACTGCAAAGAACAAGCAGTATAAATAACGTAAAGAACGACGCTTGTATAGGAGACATTCCACGCAAGATGAGGAGGGAGAACGAACAAATGAAAAAATGAGGTAACCACCCGGGAATCGAACCCGGGATCTTCCGATTGCCGGTCAGATATGATAACCACTACACCATGGTCCTCACTCGATCAGAAGTCGTAATTCTCCGACATACGCACAGAAACCAATGCCCAGAGGGGCACCTCCCGCATGCCGCACCAATATATACATTTTCAACTGCAAAGAACACGCAGTATAAATAACGTAAAGAACGACGCTTGTATAGGAGACATTCCACACAAGATGAGGAGGGAGAACAAACAAATGAAAAAATGAGGTAACTACCCGGGAATCGAACCCGGGATCTTCCGATCATTTGTTCGTTCTCCCTCCTCATCTTGCGCGGAATGTCTCCTATACAAGCGTCGTTCTTTACGTTATATATATATATATATATATATATATCCCCGCAAGGGGGTTCTAAGCTCGTGCTCTTGAGTGCTCTTTGTGCTCGTTTGTACGTGCTTGTTCCTGGAGGTTTCACGTGCACCCTCCCGGCCCTAGCACCCAAGGATGATGGGGCTCGACCCTGCAGTCCTTGGTCTTTTTCCACTTCGACTGTCCCCTCCACCCTTTCTTTTTCCTCTGTCTTTCCTCTCACTTTTTCTTTGTTTTTCCGCTGAGATATGCCCTTTAAATAGAGGCGAATCGGTTCTTTCTGAACTAAAAAAAAAAAAAAAAAAAAAAATTATATATATATATACTGTATATACACACTTTTTTTGTGACCTATATATAGTCTCAAACTCTTTATTTACTTCAGTGTTCCTGAGGACGTCATTAAACGAAAGCGTTTCAGCACCATTCTGTTTCCTTTCCTTCATGGTTTTATTCATCAGAAATATTTTTCATGTGTTACTTTCGTGAAATAATTTATATATATGTATATATATATATATATTTATCCCCACAAAGGGGTTCTAAGCTTGTGCTCTTGAGTGCTCTTTGCGCTCGTTTGTACGTGCTTGTTCCAGGAGGTTTCACATGCACCCTGCCAGCCCTAGCACCCAAGGATGATGGGGCTTGACCCTGCAGTCCTTCGTCTTTTTCCACTTTGACTGTCCCCTCCACCCTTTCTTTTTCCTGTCTTTCCTCTCACTTTTTCTTTGTTTTTCTGCCCTTTTAAATAGAGGCAAATCGGTTCTTCCCAAACTTTAAAAAAAAAAAATATATATATATATATATATACAGGGATGTACACAGGTAGGGGGCTATGGGGGCTTCAGCTCCCCCCAAAATAAAATTGTTGGTTTGATATTTCTATGCATTTTTTTTTAAAATTATAAGTAAATTATAAGCAAGTACGCCATGCCAAGTACCTTGAGCATATCTTTAATTATTGTAATACATTTATGAATGTGTTTTACTCATTTACACACTTCTAAATATATATTTTATATACATATATATATATATATATAATGAGAAGGTTCAGTTATTGAATATGTAGGAGGGGCAGTTATGAATTTAGATGCGGTAAAGTAGTTGAGAGTGGGTGAGGTATGAGAAAATCGCTTCCGCTGAGAAGTGGGGGCCTTCAGAGAGTATGGACTGAAGACTTTCAGATGTGGGGATGCGGGACAGGTAGGGAACCAGCTGTGGCGGAGATCAGACAGATTTGGGCATTTGACCAGGTGGTGGATGATGGTAATGTGGGTATGGCAGGGGGGGCAGAGCAGGGCTGGCAATTTAGCCATAAGGTGATTGTGGGCGTCATGTGTGCCCTAGGCAGAGATGGACTAGAACCACTTCTTTATGACAGGACCTATGGAAAGAGGAAGCTCAATATCCAAGGTGTGGTTTTATCTGCTGGAGTTTGTTGTCTAAGCCTGGTCCCAATCCCATTGCCAGATCTACAGAAGCTAAGGCTAACAAAGACCCTAAGATCCACTCTAAGGTTAGCCCAAGAGAAAGGAAAGAGTAGGGGGTTAAGAGAAGAGAATAAGTGGTTAAGTAAGGAGCAACACCTATCATTCGTGGGTTAACATTCATTCAGAAAAAGAGAAAAAAGACTCGCCATCATCATCCGCTGGCCACTGCCGACGTCAGAAAAATAGTCGGATGAAAGATGAAAAGAAGTGAAATAAGAATGCTTACAAACCATGCAAACACAGTCTTAACTCACAGTCATACCATGCAAACTACAAACATGCAAGAAAAGAGTTACAGACATGCAAAGTAAAAAAGTAGGTAAAGTTAAACAAAAAGTGGGTTAGTTTACACTACGAGCTACATCTACGTTCGTGTTAGTCTAGTCTATTTTTTTTTTTTTTTTTTTTTTTTTTTTTAAAAGAATTTTATTGCTGGCATCACACGCTGGCATGTCACAAGCTGGCATTCATCGTCAACAGACTCATCCTCGAGCACCACCACCAGAGCTCCTGTTGCTAACTTTGTTTTTTTTAAATTAAACAACGTTAATACTTTTAAAATGTCTGTCAAGACGGTTCTTAAACATATTAACGCTGGTAGAATGAACGACTGACGCGGGAAGATTATTCCATTTATCAATTACTTTAAACGTAAAGAAGTTTTTAGCGATATTAGTAATAAAACGTCTGCCACGCAACTTAAATCCGTTATTAAGAGTATTACTATCATCGAAAGTGAACAATTTGTCAAAATTTACGTTATCGATGTTATTAACGATTTTGAAAACTTCAATAAGCTCCCCCCTTAATCTTCTAGTTTCGAGTGAATACAGATCTAACTCTTTAATCCTATCTTCATAAGGCTTATTGCGCAATGACGGAACAAGTTTTGAGGCACGACGCTGAACCCTTTCTAACCTATCAATATCCTCACGCAAGTACGGGCACCAAAACTGAACGGCATATTCTAAATGAGGCCTGACTAGGGACTTGTAAAGGGGCAGTATAATATCCTTCGATTTAAATTCGAAATTACGCGCTATGAAGCCTAACATCCTATTAGCTTTTGCGCAAGACTCGAGGCACTGGTTCCTAACCTTTAAATCCTTAGATACGCGTACGCCTAAATCTACTTCCTCGTCAACGCTCGCTAACTCCCTATCATCCATCGTGTACATGTAATTATTGTTGCGAGAACCTATATTCAAAACTTTACATTTGTCTACGTTAAATTGCATCTGCCACTTATCTGTCCACTCCATAATCCTATTTACATCGTCTTGGAGCCTATTACTATCGTCCTCGTTAACAACCTTACCGCCTATTTTAGTATCGTCCGCGAATTTTGACACGTTACTAGTCAAACCTACATCTATGTCGTTAATGTAAATTACGAATAGCAATGGGCCTAACACTGAACCCTGTGGGACACCGCTACCTACAGTTACGATCAAAATTGTTCACCCCCCTCTCAATTGTAATGAATTGGTAGGAAATATATATTCCATCACTTTCTTAGATAACAAACACAAAAGAAGACATTTAATAGTTTATTAAGA
This sequence comes from Bathynomus jamesi, assembly GCA_023014485.1. NCBI lineage: Eukaryota > Metazoa > Arthropoda > Malacostraca > Isopoda > Cirolanidae > Bathynomus > Bathynomus jamesi. The sequence continues at coordinate 167,298 of JAJOZX010007366.1, read as the reverse complement.
CAAATAACAGTGATTTTATTTGAACTAAAAAGCCCATATACCAATTTTCTTAATTTCCCATAAATCAAAATTATTCACACCCCTGTAAGAAATCGCTCATTTTTGCCGGCTATTGAGTCAATATGACCATCACCGCATCCAAGGTCAACAGGTATCTTGCTAGTTTATCTGAGACCATATGATTTCCATACGTGCATTCAGTACTCGTCATTCGTACAAACACGTCGCTGAAGATGGCAAAGAGAACAGAGTTGCCCAAGAGGATTAGAGAAGACATTATTCGCTTACATAAGCAAGGAAATGGATACAAGAAAATAGCAAACAAGTTGAATATTTCGAAAAACACCATTGCAAGCATCGTACGGAAGTATAAAGCTACAGGTACAGTGGAATCGCTACCTGGACGAGGGAGAAAGAGGCTGTTCTCCCCAGCTGCTATACGCTTCATGAGGAGAAAGGTGGAGAAAAACCCTCGCCTGACCACCAAAGAGCTACAGCATGACCTTTCAGCTGCCGGTAAGGAGGTTTCGCTCGCTACGATACGGCGTATGCTACACCGCGAAGGGCTCTATGCAAGAACTCCGAGACGCACTCCACTGCTGACCGCTAAGCACAAGCAGAATCGTTTACGGTACGCCACGGCCATCTAGACAAGCCAATGAACTACTGGGAGAAGGTTCTCTGGACCGACGAGACGAAATTGGAGCTTTTCGGGGCAATGGACCAGCGCTACGTTTGGAGATGGAAGAACGAAGCGTATAAGGAAAAGAACACACTGCCCACTGTGAAGCACGGCGGTGGATCCATCATGTTCTGGGGGTGTTTTGCTTCATCGGGAACTGGAAAACTTCACCGCGTAGATGGAACGATGGATTCGCTCCAGTACCAGCAAATACTGGCAAAAAACGTTGGGCCTTCAGTGAAGAAATTGAAGCTCGGACGCAATTGGACACTCCAGCAGGATAACGATCAGAAACACACGTCAAAATCCACAAAGGAGTGGCTGAGGATGAAGGCATGGAACGTGTTGGAATGGCCATCGCAGTCACCTGACCTAAATCCCATAGAAAATCTATGGTGGGATTTGAAAAAGGCCGTTTCCCCACGCAAGCCCAAGAACCTAACCGAATTAGAAACCTATGCCCATGAGGAATGGGAAAAAATCCCAAAAGAACGCTGCCAAAAGCTTATAAATGGCTATAAATCACGGCTGCAGCAAGTTATTACAGCCAAGGGGTGTTGTGCCAAGTATTAACTATGTCTGTTTAAAAGGGTGTGAACAATTTTGATTTATAGGAAATTAATAAAATTGGTATATGGGCTTTAGTTCAAATAAAACCAAACTGTTATTTGTCTTAAACACAAAAGAAGACATTTAATAGTTTATTATGTTATCTAAGAAAGTGATAGAATATATATTTCTTACCAATTGATTACAATTGAGAGGGGTGTGAACAATTTTGATCATTACTGTACATCTAACCACCCCGATTCACTACCATTAACTACGACCCTCTGCCTCCTAGCACGAAGCCATTCTTCTAACCAGTTAGCTACCTGACCGCGTATACCGTGCGCTTTAACCTTCGCAATTAGTCTCCTATGCGGAACTGTATCGAACGCCTTTTTAAAATCTAAATAAATAACGTCAGCTGCTCTATGCCTATCGTATTCGCGCACTATTTCGTTATAAAATTCTAACAAATTAGTTAAACAAGACCTATGGCGTCGAAACCCATGCTGACTACTATTAATCAAATCTCTACTTTCTAAGTGTTCGATAATACGATCTCTAACTACGGATTCTAAAAGTTTACTGACAATTGACATTAAGCTAATGAGCCTATAATTGCTAGCTACAGCGCGGTCGCCTTTTTTAAAAATAGGCGTGACGTTAGCTAATTTGAAGTCTTCAGGAATAATCCCCGTTTCGAGTGACTGATTAAAAATCTTCGTTAAGGGGCCTACGATAACTTCTTTCAAATCTTTCAAATGTCTGGGATAAAAAGCGTCAGGGCCTGGAGCCTTGCTAACTTTTAGCCTATCGATATAATGCGCAATCTCAGCCTCGTAGTTATTTCATCCAAAATAGTCTCGCTACTAAATGGAACGATATCGTCCACGTCGGGGACATTATTTACGTCTTCTACGGTAAAAACTGTCGCAAAAAAGTTATTGAAAATACCCGCCATCGCCTGAGCGTCAGAAGCCAAGGCGCCATTAACATCCACTAGAGGGCCTATGTTATCTTTAACCGGCTTACGATTATCCGCAGCTATAAGTATCTCTAAATTACGCTTGGCATTCCTAACTGATCTTTTAACCTGACGTCTAAGCTCGATATATCTATTAAAGTTAGCTGCCGTGCCATTGCGCTTACTAAGTCTATACGCTCTATTACGCTCGTTTATAAACTCTCCTATTTCCCGTCCACCACTTCGGCCTACCACGATTTTTAGCGCGCTTGGGCCTACGAGGAATAAACTCCCTTTCAATATTCCTAAAACTTTCTTTAAACGCCACCCAACGCAAATTTGTGTCATTGCCCATAAGTTATCCCAGTCCACTACTCTCATCCTATCAGCAAAACTATCAAAATTAGCCCTACGAAAATCAGGGACTTCTATTACGTTACTATCCTGAGTATTTTTTATCGCTAACTTAAACCTAAGAATTTGATGATCACTACATCCTAAACTCTCGCCTACTTCTAAACCTTCGACTATATTCTCGCCGTTCGTCATCACCAAATCTAAAATATTGTCACCGCGCGTTGGTTCGGTAACTATCTGTCGTAAAAAGTTATCGTCCATAAACTCAACCAATCTCAAACCCTCCTCATTACCAGTAAAATTCTCGTAATTAACATTAGGGCAGTTAAAGTCTCCGACAATTATACTATTCCGATTGTCAATAAAATTACCAAGAAGTGAGTAAAATCTAGTATCTGTATCGAGGGGATGAACGGGAGGTCTATAAACAACAACAAAATTAAAACTAATACTACGCGCCCTAACTTCAACACATATCTCATTAATTGCTGCTGGAAAATCTAACTTAACCTCGATAACCCTAAGGGAATTACGAATGTACAGCAAAACGCCTCCACCAAACCTATGTAACCTATCATTAGTAGAGAGTTTAAAACCCAGTATATCAAGTTCCCCCAACAAGTCCCGAGTCACGGTATTTAACCAAGTTTCAGTGATAGCAACTATATCATAGTTGCCGGAATAAATTATCGCCTTAAATTCATTTAATTTATTTCTAATACTACGCGCGTTACAATAAAAGACGTTTGTTATTTTTTACCACGGGCCCGCGTTTTAAACTATTTATCACGTCGGGCCCGCGTTTCCCGGACCCACAACGTTTAAAGAAGGCTTCGACCTATACAGCTTTCGCACGTTTTCGTCTATTAACCTACCTAGCCTAGCATTACCTATTTCATTAAAATGCACCCCCATCTTTTATAAAAAGGCTAGGATCATTGAATTCGGACCACAGCTGTACGAAGGGTACATTTTCCTCAGCACAAATCTCTTCTAATTTGTTATTAAAAAAGTGTTTTTGACGTAATTCTAAGACCCAACCCGTGCCTAGGGGTAATACCTAGAACTAAAGACCTATCTGACCTCGCCTTCAGGGACCTAATTAACCCCCTATATCTCCAAAAGGTCAGGCACTCTCGTATCGGGCCTATACGAGTCGTTGCCTCCTACCATCGTCACCAACATTGAGTGACGGGAGGCAACGTCAATCCTATCCACTTCGTCTCTAACTCTGTCAACCCTGGCCCTTGGGAGACAGACCCTCCTCCTCTTGGTTGGATGCCGTTTAACGAACTCTTTGTCCATGTGGCGCACTAAAGAGTACCCGATTAAAACAGTTTCCCCCTCATTCACGTCCCTTTCCAAATGGGCGAAAGGGTTCGAAACCTCGATAGGGGGGAATTCCTATCACCTAACGTACGCGGCCTAGCTCCACCCTTAACCTCTCTAAATCCCTCGCTATCTACTACTCTCGGACTAACCTTAACCTCTTCCTCAACTCTATCTAACCTTCCTGACAAGCTACCTAAACTAGAAACTAGGTTACGCACCTCACCCTTCAAATTACTAACGTGTTCAACGTTAGTATTGGTTCGGCCTACGTCAACCGTAGCCCTACCCCTGCCCTCATCAAGCGTTACAAGTCTTTCCGCTACCTCACGTACACTGCGTTTGATGTCAACTAATTCCTCAATGAACTCGCAAAAGAAACAAACTGATCTATCGGTAATTGCTATTGGACCGCCGTTATAATCCTTAAATTCCGAATACCACCGGTTTACCCTACACCTAACACACGACGCTTTCTGCGACGGCATCGCGCAGTTAAAAATTAGTTTAAACTGTCACAGGTATAAGTTAAATTAAGCCGGCACGCTATGAAAACTTCATAATCGCTAAAAACCACTAATATTCAATTACTTAACTATAACAAAGTAAATTTAAACGCAAGTATATAAAATTCAAAACTATCCAAAAGCAAAATTCTCAGCAATATACAAAAGTAGATGCAATATCAGAGCTCAGGAAATGCGTCCGTTCAGTACAGAGTCTGGCTGACGAATGGAACGGAACGGAATGGAACTGAACGGAAGTGGAAGCAGAGTCGGGAAAAAATCCATGAAAGAGAGGGGTCAGGTGGAGACTAGCAATGAGCAAGTGGATTTCACCTTACGGTCCAACTCCTCATTACCCAGGATACCAACATTTGCCAGGGCCCAGCAGGTGACTGTCTTGTGCTGGGATGCCATTAAGGAGTGAAGGTTTGTTGGATGGTGCAGACGAGTGAGGGGGGGGTTAAATTTTTCAAGGGAGAGCAGTGCGCTTTGGAAATCTGAGTAGATGACATTGGAGTTGGCTGCACCAACCTCTGATCAGGAACCATCAGTATGGATGGGGACAGCAGCCAGGTGTCTGGTTACGTGTTCCTGGAAGAGCGACTTGTATACTGTAGCGGTCGTGGTAGCTTTTGGCAGGGCACATAAGTCCTGCAAAACTTGATAGGGGTGAGGAGCCAGGGAGGATGGATAATGATATGAGATGGGGGTGACTGAAGGAGGGGGCATGTTGGGAAGATCCAGGAAAGAACGGACCGCTTCTGTTAAGTGCCAGCTCTGACCCTGGGGTGGAGGTTCCAAAATCGCTGCGCACAGAAGAGACGAGGGCAACCTTTGCATGCAAAGGTAGGTCCGCATGAGGAGCAGACCCCGTCAGTGGGTGAGAGGGTCGTAGTTACATTCTGCTTAGAGGCTGGAAGCTGGGGAGGATTGGAAGGCACCAGTGGAGAGGCGGAGGCCCCTGTTAAGTACTGGGTCCAAAATTCAGAGGGAAGTGTTGGAGGCAGACCCGTATACAGCACTCCCATAGTCCAGCTTTGACTGGACCATGGAAGTGTAAAGACGGAGGACCGAGCGTAGGTCAGCGCCCCACATGGTGTGGGAAAGGTGGTCTAGGAGAGCAAGAGGATGCTGGAGCATGTGTTTCAAGTGCCTGAGGTGGGGAACCCAGTTGAGCTGTCAGTCGGTCATGCCCAGAAACTGCGCATGGGGCACCTCTTGCAGGGGTTCACCATATAGCATGACCGATGGGACAGGTATGGTTGTGGATCTTCTGCTGAAGACCATGCTTTTGGAGGTGGATAGGTGGAAACCAACTGATGTCACCCACCTCTCCACCCGATGGATGGCAAGCTGAATTTGTCATTGGATGATGGGCAGTTTCCGCCCCGCGAACCATATCGCAAGGTCATCTGCGTAGATGGAGGAACAGACGGTGGGTGGGTGGAAGGAATGTTGCTACTGTGTTCATTACCAGTGAAAAGCATATGACATTGAGGATGCTTCCCCTGTGAGGCCCCATCCTCTTGCTCAAAGGTGTCAGAGAGGACTGACCCCACCCATACTTGAAAGGTCCAGGAGGAGAGGAAGCCCCTGATGAGTGAGGAAGCTCACTGAAGATTATAAGTCGATGGGTGGTGTTGTAGGCCTTCTGGATGTCAAAGAAAGTGGACAGGACAAACTGTCCCCTATTGAAGGTGTTCTGTATATCTCGGCTGAGGAGCAGGAGGGGGTATGTAGTGGAGCAGAACTGTCTAAAGCCAGACTGGGTAGCCGGGAGGGAGTTGTGTTTTCAAGGAGAAAGGAGAGTCACGCGGCGATCATTTTCTCGAAGATTTTACAGGCACAGCATGTAAATGCAATTGGCCTATAATTAGTGGGGGCCAGGTTCAGGGATTGATATTCCATGGGCCTCTTTCCACCGAGAAGGGAAAGTGCCCTCATTCCATATAAGATTGTAGAGATCTAGGAGGAACAGTTGCATATATAGAAAAACTATACATGTTTACAATATGGTATAGTCATCTGGGGTGAAAAAAAACATAGGGCATGTTGGAGTGAAAACGAACAGGCCCCTTAAAATAATTTTTAATATAAAGAAAATTTTTAAGAAATTTTTTTCAGGTAGCCCACTATATCCTTCAAAAGTGTTGATAAAATGATGACTTTATGTTTGTTCATTTCCAAGAAATGAGCACTGGAAAAAAAAGTCAAAAATATGTAAAGAAAACTTTTTTGCATTTATTTTTTATTTGCTTGGCACTGAATTATTTTTCACTGTAGAATATTTATACTTACATTGAAAAGTGTGAAGATGTGTATCTTGTAATGCATGAGGAGAAATAAAACAGTCTGTGGCATAAGCCTTGTGAAGCTATGTTTTTTTTAACTGCATGCAGTTGAAGCCTCTTTGGGGTTAAAAAGAATCTATGTTTTATGTAGTAGTATGGATGCAAAATGGGAGAGTGCAGGAATGTTGAAACGCAATTGCAAGTGTTCAATGTTGCAAAGGGGATATGCAACAAAGGGGAAGGGCTATGCAACAAATCAATGCTGCAAAGGGGGAGAGGGGAGGGAGTTAAAAGGAACATGTTTTATGTATTAGTATGGGCGCAAAATGGGAGATTGCAGGAATGTTGAAATGCAATTGCAACTGTTGTGCAATGTTGCAAAGTGGTTATGCAACAAAGGGCTTATTATATCTCTGTAATTCCATTGACACCAATATTGTATGTTTTAAGGACCGTATACCAGAGTTAATGCTATATTTTTTTTCACCCCAAGCACGGCTCGTTTTCACCCCTTTCCATGGGATGAAAAAAAATTCAGTTTTTTTTATTTTACCAATTAAATATTTTGTAGGAAAAAAAATTCTATTGCCATGTTATTATGACACCTGGCCTTTATAATGTGAACATACAGGTTTGTGTCCATCCCTAATAGTAAAGTCTGTTGACCTAAGTTAAGGCAAATTGTTTTTTTTTCACCCCAGATGACTATATTGTATGTGGTACGTTCATTTCATAATTAAATATAAATTATTAATTAAATGAATTAAATATCTACAAAATTCCCTCAGGATTGGCAACATAGCCTATTGGGAATGAAAATAATTGCCATACATACATAGAACCACTAGGCAGGCATCAGGCCTGCATAATAAGAAAACCAAATTTATTGTTTCCTGTACATTTTTCATTGCTGACTCGTGAAAATTACTTTGAGAGAGGAGTCAATGAACTTTGAAAAATCAGCAAATAATAAAAGACAAAGATTATATTATAGCGGCTCACTCGGAGCTTGCTTATGTTACAGCGATATTTTAAGCAAGGAAGATTTACTTTATCTTCCTATAAGCTCTGAGTGAAATCCTCTTAATATAAAACCTAATAACTATACAAAGGATAGGCCTATTCATTCCGGTATTTAAATACAGTGACTGTTTATAATAATTACATCAAAGCAACTCTGTGTAACTCTATCATACCGCGGCCCTACATCAAAAAACATCATTGCATCCTACGAACAGAAGCGAGGCCCAACGAAATAATAAGGTAAGGTAATTTCTTTCTTCACCATTAAGCAGCACAAATATCAAAGGCAAATAAACATAAAGAGGTCCTTTGAAGACCTACACATAGCCTACATAACTCTAACGAAAAAACATAGGACTTTTGTCATTAACTCTCCACTGTAATCTGCTGGAAATTTCCAATGGATGAGGGTATCAGGCAACCAACCCATAGCCCTATATAGTTTTTTCATATGGTGGCCCATTTTTGGGGAACTGACCCCTCTAAAATTTACACTGACACAAACAGTGGCTAGGCTTAGCTCATTAGGCCTAACCCTAACTTCACCCTAAGCCTACTTAGTAGGCTCAACATAAGCCTACTTAGTAAGCCCACCTTACATAATAGGCCTACCTCTCAAAGTAGGCCTTACTCTTTACACTCAAGGCCTATCTTAACTAAAAACATTGTAAATTTTTAATTCAACCTGTGGCACAGGTTATATAAAAAACTTATTACAGTAATTTAACTCACTCATAAAACTCTTCAACATCATAAAATTAAACTCAGAACTTTAACACCAACAACAATTACACTGGGTAACAAAATTTGAAAAATTTTCTGTTTGTTGTGATTTTTCTGTTGTTTCTTAATGATTAAGGGGCACTGATTCCAAAAACGATATTGGTTTTGCTCTATCATCAACTGTTTCAAAAATATAGGTTATCACACTTTTCATATGGCAAAGTATATAACGAAGGCTAGCATAAATATTTTCTGAAAATAAAAACACAATTGGAAATTAATATTTATTGAGCCAAAATTGTTTGACAAACCCAAAATGGTGCAAAGGATATAATATATATCATGAGGAGAACCAATAAGAGAATAACAAGCCTCGTTATGCAGTGCGTGTTCCTTAAAAATGCACTGAAGAACGCAATTTCCACGTATGAACATTCTTATCCTTTCTGATCAGCGACCATACGTAATCTCCCATCATGGAAGCATCCCAATGGCCCTGGTACTTTTTCTCCATCGTTTGAATATCTTGATGGAATCTTTCGCCATGTTCTTCACTCACATCACCCACGTTATCACGAAAAAAGTCTAGATGTGAATGCAGATAGTGTAATTTTAAAGACATATGGCACCCCATTTTGCCATAGCACTCAAGTTTGACACTAACTCCTTATAGTTTGGTGATTTATGTTTGCCGAAAAAACCCACGAACCACATCACAGAAAGCACACCAAGCCTCTTTTTCGATTGGAGTCATCTTGGCTTCAAGGTTCTTTGAATTCAACAGTGCCTTGACTTGTGGTCCTACGAAGATGCCAGCCTTGACTTTGGCCTCAGAGAGTTTAGGGAACATGACCCAAATCTGTTGGAAAACTTCCCCTCCAAAATCTAACACAGTTACAAACTGCTTAATTAGACCCAACTTAATATGGAGGTGGTAGCAGAACTATGTCAGGCTTCACAAGAGGTTCCCTGAGTACATTGTACTTTCCTGGTTGCAGTCCTTCACGTGGAGGCCACTGAACTGTTTTATAGTGCTCAGTTGAAGCCCTGCTATCCCACAGGCAAAGAAAACATGAATATTTAGTAAACCCTCCTTGTAAACCTAACAGGAAACCAATCATTTTGAAATCACCACACATGTCCTAGTTATATTGTTCATACCTGATTTGAGTGAGCAGTTGTTTGACATTTTCATAGTCCTCTTTCATTTGAACAGAATGTGCAACTGGTATAGATGGATATTTGTTCCCATTGTGGAGTAGAACAGCTTTTAAACTCCGAGTTGAACTGTCAATAAACAGGCGCCACTCTGAGGGTATATGTGTCAATAGCTGTGAATAGACCATTAACCTCACTGCAATAACAGAGAGAGCCATTGACATTGTAGAACCTTGCAAACTCTTCATGCCGCTTTCGGTATACACTGCTCTTGCAGTCTTCCCCAAGCAAATTCCACTCTTTGAGTCTGGAGGTCAGAAGCTCAGACCCTGATTTCGTCAGACCCAAATCTCTAATTAAGTCATCCAATTCCCTCTGACTTGGAAAGTGAGGGTTTGTACTGAAAGTTACTGTATATTCTTCATCATGACTGTCCTCACCAGCCGACATCTCAGATGAGCTAGCTGCATCCTCATTTTCAACCTGCAAAGCAAAGAAACAAAATATAGGCATAGCCATATATGTAGAAGAGCATCAGCACTAAGAAAAATCGACACATAATGACCCACAGTCTGTAAATACAGAAGGTAAAGTAATGGATAGATACCTGTTCTGGTGGATGTGGTATTGGAAGACCTTCGCCATGTGGTACAGGAGCTATGGACAAGACTATGCTTGGATACTGAAGAGTCTGCCTTCCTTAATTTCCTGTACTTAGAAACATCTATCATGCAGTAGTAGCAATCGTCGTGGTGGCTCTTTGGTTCTCTCCATATTCTGGGTACCGCAAAGGGCATTGCCTTGCGTACTCCCCGCAGGCACCCTTCAAGTGTGGAGTGGCAGCTTCCACAAATCACATCAGGTGCCCAGGGCTTATCTTGGTCACCCATAGTCATACCAAAATAGAGCCGATATGCAATCCAGAACTTGGTGCCTTTCACAATCTTGTGTGATACTTGCTTGGGGCCTATGTAATACCCACAAATGTAGCAGAATATATCCGGCGATTGTTTACAAGCTCTAGTTGCCACTCTCTTTACCAAACTGTACTACATTAATCATAACCTGCAGATATAGAGAGAGAAGTTATTAAATCTGCAACAGATTACAGATTCCAGAAAAAAAATGTATTCACAACACTGAAATAATGCTCGCAATAAAAAAGGATCGATAACACTCAAATCATCAGCACAGAGAAGCACAGAAATACAGTACCTCAGTGCTGGTAACCATCAGACAGACAACCTGCTTTCTTTGTGTGCTCACACTTACTGACTTCTCAGACTCTGCGCTCTTCTTTATATAGCACAGTGGAAGTTTCGGGCAATTTCTAGAGCAAGAAAATGTAAACGAACATCTGGATTGTTCTCAACAATTCCTGATTATTCTGATATTGCTGCACCCATAACATTATTATACTGGTAAAACATGAAAAATGGATTATCTCCGAAACCATTGATGATACACACAAACCAAGGCCAGATTTGGACTCAGCACCCACAAATGCATATAAAAACATAAAAAATTCTATATAAACAGAATCAGTGTTACACAGTGTTATGGAAGACTTGGACAAAAGGGTAAAAAACCCAGACCAAGAAAACAAAAACACACCTTGGAGCTACGGCACCATCTCAAAACTACAAAAAATTAATGAGAAAAAAATCAGCACAAAGGTGTCATCACCAAACTGTACAATGATTACAAACAGAAAGAACCTACAAGATATGATCTTGAAACAACATTAAATTCTATTACTCGTTACAAACAAGAAATTCTCATACTAGATGAGAACATAATTACAGAAATTGGTGACACAATGAAACTAACAGATGATGAGTATTCTACTCTCCTACTTGACACTGAAAATTACATTACAAAAATTAATTCCAATATTTCTGAAATTTAAAACCAACTTCAGTACAAAAAACAAGACACAAATGAAAGCTTCTTAGAAGCTGTCCGAAATACTTCACTTAGCTCTCCCAATGTGGCTGAGGGCAATGAACTAAGATCAAAATTGCCTACACTTGAAGTACCCACTTTTGAGGGTGACAGAAACATATTTCAACCTTTTATTGAAAAATTTCATAGCCTTATAGGTAATAAAAACATTACAGATGTTGATAAATTTAGTTATTTTGTGAACTATCTGAAAGGCCCTGCCTTAAGATTAGTGGAATCACTGCCAGCCATAGGTACTTCTTATTCTGTGGCAACAGAATTAAAGGGTGTTTCAAAAAGAGTTATACAACTTTAATGTCCTGCCATTTCTTTGTTTTTTAATCTATACCCTTTCCTTTTTCAGGTTTTGGTGTTGGTATTCTGATATTTGTTCTCTGGAATTTCTAGCTCCCTAGCTCAACTATGCCATTGACAGTGGAGCAGAAGACAAAAGTGGTGTTTCTGTGGTATGAGACAAAATCATATGTAGAGACCCGCCGGAGGTTCTGCCAGGAATTCAATCTCAGAACACGTGTTGGACCCACAAATTGTGACATTCAATGTGTTGTGAAACATTTTGAGGACAAGGGTACAGTGCACAACCAGAGCAAGGGCAACAGTGGCAGGCCAGCATCAGTAACCAAGAGCCAAGCCAACAACGTCATGCAGGATTCTGTAGTGGACAGTCCCAAGAAGTCCCACTGCCAGCACTCCCAGGAGCTGGGCATCAAACCAACATCAGTCTGGCGTATCCTCACTAAGGAACTGAAGCTTTTCCCATACATCATCTCTATTAGGCATAAACTGACTCAAGATGACATGAGAAAGAGAGTTCACATGTGCAATTGGCTCAGTGACAGCACTACTGAAACTGGATCAACCTGATCTGGTTCAGTGATGAAGCCCATTTCCATTTGAGTGGTGCCATCAACAATCACTAACATTTTCTGGGGCACAAAACCACCTGAGGAGATCACTGAGAGGTGCCTGAAAGGGCCTAAGGTCACATGTTTCTGCATCTTCAATGTCAGATGGGGAATGCTAGGGCCTGACTGGTTCAGGATGACCTGGTTAAGGCTGGTTTATGCAGGATGGTGCCAACCCACATACAGCTGGTGACACCATCACTATCCTGGGGCAGCTCTTCAGAAACTGCCTCATTTCCCTGGGTACTGCTCATGACTGGGCACTAGGGGGGGGTCAAAACATATCAAAAATTGAGTTTCTCCAATTCCACAGTATGCACATACCCCTTTCATAGCATCCCCCCATTTTACTCTCTCTACAGATATAAACCCCAAATGTGACAATCATGCATTATATTAAGTCTTATTAAGTAGATTAGATTAATTTGGATAGATTATTTAGATAAGTTTTACATAGATTGAATAGATTACATTGATTAATTTAGATAGATTAGATAAATTATATAAATTATTGTCACGTTTTTTTTGTTTAGTTTCAGATTGTTATTTTCTGATTGTTTATGATTGAATGAGTTATGATTTAATTACGAATGAGTTATATTAAATTCAGATTGAATGATTCAATTGCTAGAATTTAACAATTAGTTTCTTGTTATTAATGCTACTGGGCCTAAATAAGTGAAATCATGGCAACAAGAAGCAAAACGCACATTTCAACACTTGGTCACCCTGCAGAATTTCCACCTTCAATGACTCCTTCAAAGGCTGACATACTTAGGCATTATTTATTGGTAAGAAAACGAGAAGAACTGATCTCAAAAGGTTCTAGAACAGCAAAAGAATGTTACAGAATTGTCACTAAAGATGTGGAAGCCATTTGGGAGAAGTTTTCCTTTCCACATATAAGATTTGAAGGAATAGCTATAAAAGTTGAATGATTGATAGAATCTGCAGCAAAGCTAAATAAAGTACCATTAAAACAAAGAAACAACAGTTTTCAGCACAAGGTGGACACATTCGATGAAATGTTTGATATTTGCACTTGTACTTGTACTTATGATAAAAAAATCAGTCGAACAGATTGCAGATGTGATATTAAAGTTCCAATGATTGAGTGGGAGTCTTTTGTAGGGCAGAAACAAAGAAAAAACTAACTAGGACCAATCGACAGAGTAACGACTTCCACAAGAAAAAGGACTCACAATAGAGTTAAAGGATTAGAAAGAAGAGCCAAGATAAGCCTAGATATGAAAGTCGCCTCAACCAGCAAACGGGACCCTTTACATATTATGGAGGATGAGAGCATGGAAATTGATGATGACAGCAATGATATTGACTTTGTTCCGGATTTTGAGCTGAAAGAAAACCATCAGAACAGAATTATTTATGATAAAGTCAGCCAGACTCTGTACTGAACGGACGCATTTCCTGAGCTCTCTGATATTGCATCTACTTTTGCATATGGTTAAGAATTTTACTTTTAGACAGTTTTGAATTTTATATACTTGCATTTATATTCACGTTGTTATAGTTAAGTAATTGAATATTAGTGGTTTTTAGCGATTTAGAAGTTTTCATAGCGTGCCGGCTTAATTTAACTTACACTTGTGATGGTTTAAACTAATTTTTAACTGCGCAATGCCATCGCAGAAAGCGTCGTGCATTAGGTGTAGGGTAAACCGGTGGTATGAGGAATTTAAGGATTATAATGGCAGTCCTATAGCGATTACCGAGATCATTTTGTTTCTTTTGAGTTAATGGAGGAATTAGCTGACATAAAACGCAGTGTACGTGAGGTAACCGAAAGACTTGCAACGCTTGATGAGGGCAGGGGTAGGGCTACGGTTGATGGAAGCTGAACCAATACTAACGTTGAAGACATTAGTAATTTGAAGGGTGAGGTACATAACCTAGTTTCTAGTTTAGGTAGCTTGTCAGGAAGGTTGGATAGAGTTGAGGCAGGGGTTAAGGTTAGTCCGAGAGTAGTAGATGGGGAGGGATTTAGAGAAGTTAAGGGTGGAGCTAGGCCGCGTATGTTAGGTGATAGGAACCCCCCCTTATCGAAGTTTCGAACCCTTTTGCACATTTGGAAAGGGACGTGAATGAGGGGAAACTATTTTAATTGGGGACTCTTTAGTGCACCACATGGACAGAGTTCATTGAATGGCATCCAACCAAGAGGAGGAGGGTCTGTCTCCCAGGGGCCAGGGTTGACAGAGTTAGAGACGAAGTGGATAGGATTGATGTTGCCTCCCATCACTATGTTGGTGACGATGGTAGGAGGCAATGACTCATATTGGCCCGACACGAGAGTGCCTGACCTTTTGGAGAGATATAGGGGGTTAATTAGGTCCCTGAAGGCGAGGTCAGATACTGTAGGTCTTTAGTTCTAGGTTTTACCCCTAGGCACAGGTTGGGTCTTAGGATTATGTCAAAAACAATATTTTTGAATAATAAATTAGGAGAGATTTGTACTGGGGAAAATGTACCCTTCATAAAGCTGTGGTCCGAATTCAGTGATCTTAGCCTTTTTATAAAAGATGGGCTGCATTTTAATGAAATAGGTAATGCTAGGCTAGGTAGGTTAATAGATGAAAACGTGCGAAAGCTGTATAGGTCGAAGCCTTCTTTAAACGTTGTGGGTCCGGGGAACGCGGGCCCAACGTGAAAAATAGTTTAAAACACCAGCCTGTGGTAAAAAATAACTTAAACGTCTTTTATTGTAACGTGCGTAGTATTAGAAATAAATTAAATGAATTTAAAGCAATAATTTATTCCAGCAACTACGATATAGTTGCTATCACTGAAACTTGGTTAAATACCGTGACTCGGGACTTGTTGGGGGCACTTGTTGGGGGAATTTGATACACCAAGTTTTAAACTCTTTACTAATGATAGGTTACATAGGTTTGGTGGTGGCATTTTGCTGTACATTCGTAATTCCCTTAGGGCTATCAAGGTTAAGTTAGATTTTCCAGGGTGGTTAGATGTAGGTAGCGGTGTCCCACAGGGTTCAGTGTTAGGCCCATTGCTATTTGTAATTTACATTAATGACATAGATGTAGGATTGACTAGTAACGTGTCAAAATTCGCGGATGATACTAAAATAGGCAGTAAGATTGTTAACGAGGATGATAGTAATAGGCTCCAAGACAATTTAAATAGGATTATGGAGTGGACAGGTAAGTGGCAGATGCAATTTAACATAGACAAATGTAAAGTTTTGCATATAGGTTCTCGCAACAATAATTACATGCACACTAGGGTGGCCCACTTTTCAATTTTTTTTTAAAAGTATAGGTGATCGTGGTTTTTCCCATTATTTGGCACTATACTAGCACATTGGTACCATTTTTACAAAAATTGATCAATATTTAGGGGTCTCGCATCGACCTTGAAATTACTAGTTTTTTTTAAAAATGTGTACTTTTTAACTTTTTACTGAATAAGATAAATCATTAAGTAGGGATGTTTTCTGAATCCTCTTAATGAGAGAAGTCGTTTGGTGTGCCTGCCAATGTCATACGACTAATGGTTTAAAGGTTGTGCCTGTATACAGGTAATACCAATGTGCTAGTATAGTGCCAAATAATGGGAAAACCCACGATCACCTATACTTTTAAAAAAAATGAGTCACCATACCCAGGTGGAATGTATATAGGTAATTAGAAAATGCACTATGCCTGTGCCAGGTACCTAACCTATTTCTTTTTTTGCAGATCATAACATTTTGAAATTCTGAGTTCCTCATCCTTTGTCATGGACAAATCGATGGCAACCATAACTGGAAGAACTCTTGAAGCTACAAATAGAGAGTCATCAAAAGGAAAGGTGAAAATAACATCGCTACCTTCTCTAAGATCGGCCTCTGAAATTTTTTTAGTTGGCCAACCGTCATCCTCCATCAGTGGTAGCAAATTGCCAACAACATGGCAGGTTTTGCAATACTTCTTCAGTGTTATCCAGTACACTGCTAACAGGAAAGACGCATTCAAAGAAACCGTAAACAACGTCTTAAAGTTTTGGAACATGGCCCGCATTAAAACAATCACAAAGCTCAACTGCGAATGGAAGCTAAAGGCATTGTGGAAAGAGTGGCACTTACTCCAAAAGAGCAGAAAACGAGAAACTGATGCCGGAAAATGGCAGAAGTTTTCGGACAGTGTGGACAAGCTGTGGGATATCGGAGCATCTGACACTGTCGAAGATATAAAGAAGAATCGACTGCTGTCCGACAAGGACAAGAAAGAAGACATTGACTTCTACCTCGATCAACGTGGTACTTGGGTGGCAACGATGAGCGGGAACGATAAAGTTTTCGCTGTAAAAAGAAAGCTACAGGAAGGAAGAAAACGTCCTCACCAGGAGCCGCAAACCTCAAAGTGTGCATATGAAACCGGAGATGAGGCCATGGAGAATGATACTGGCATGTCAGGAGAGTCGGAGACAGAACTAACGTTCCCCCTGCCAAAAGAGCCAAGTGTGTCTGTCAATCTTCCTCACCACATCCTTAGTGCACCTGCTGTCATGGAAGTGGCTGATTGTTTCCGCATGTCCAATAATCAGGTGCGTATTGTGTATAGTATTCATCGATAGCATCAGTTTTAAAGTGTCCCATAACCCACATGTATTCTTGACAGTTTCCTTTCCACTTTCCATTCTCTACATAGGTAGTAAGCATTGAGGCTGCTATCACACGTTCGGCGGATCCACCAGCAGACCTCAATCAGTTCAGCATCTCGAAAGAAACGGCTCACCGGGGAAGAGTGTCACATTGCCATGAAGTGGCAACGGCTGTGAAGGACTCCTTCACACCACCGAGGCACAGTGTTGTCCACTGGGATGGCAAAATGGTCAAGGTCAGTTGATTAAGTTTTCATAGCTATCAATTTAGTAATGAGATTCATGAAGCATAATGTCAATTAAAAAGAGAACTGAATGTGAACAAAAATAGGTTACTTTACAACCATGAAATTGAAATATATGGCATGTGTTTCAGAACTTCCATGGAACGGCGGAGCACCGCCAAGCAAATCTCATCTCTAGGGCTCCTCATTGCACAGAAGGAAAGTTGCTGTCAGTCCCAGCTGTTGCTGATGGCACCAGACTGTCGCAGGCGCGGGCAACCATACATGCTCTCGAAGATTGGGGATGTGAGGAGAGCGTCATCGGACTCTGCTTCGACACCACTTCCACCAACACGGGGAGGGTGCAGGGTGCAGTTGTCCGGCTGGAAAACATGCTCGGGCGACCGCTACTCTAGTTGGGATGCCATCATCACGTCCTAGAGCTTATCATGGGGGCAGTAGCTGTCACCCTGCTCGGAAGGACTATGGCACCAACTGATCCTTTGTTTCAGCAGTTGAAGAGAAGGTTAGTTCATTTTTTGTGCAAGATAAAGTTAGGACACACATGATATTATTTGTCTGCTATTTGCTGGTTTTTTTGAAAAGTATAGGTGATCGTGGTTTTTCCCATTATTTGGCACTATACTAGCACATTCGTATTACCTGTATACAGGCACAACTTTTAAACCGTTAGTCGTATGACATTGGAAGGCACACCAAACGACTTCTCTCATCAAGAGGATTCAGAAAACATCCCTACTTAATGATTTATCTTGATTTGGTAAAAGGTACGCATTTAAAAAAAAAAACTCGTAATTTCAAGGTCGATGCGAGCAGGGTTGTGGAGTCGGTCCAAAATTTTCCGACTCCGACTCCACACATTGTCAAAAATTCGACTCCGACTCCACACATTGTAAAAAATCTAAAAATCCGACTCCGACTCCTCACATTTTAAATATACGACTCAGACTCCTCTAGTGTTTCACTCTATAATTATCATAATAATAAGACATTTCATCACCACCACACTAAGTGTGAAATTTTATATTTTATATTTAAATAAATATTAATTGTATATTCTGAAAATGTAAAAAAAAAATATTAAAAAAACTTAATCTAGGGGCTATCAATGAATAAGGTTTATTGACCAAAAAAACTAAATAACCTAAATGTTAGTATTTAGGATTTAGAAATTAAGGGTGACACAGGACAGAAATTGGAGTCGGAGTCGGAAGTTTTTTACCGACTCCGACTCCACCCTGAAACGTGCGACTCCACGACTCCGACTCCACAACCCTGGATGCGAGACCCCTAAATATTGATCAATTTTTGTAAAAATGGTACCAATGTGCTAGTATAGTGCCAAATAATGAAATAATGGGGAAAACTACAATAACCTCTATACTTTTAAAAAAAAATTGAAAAGTGGGCCACCCTAATGCACACGATGGATGATAGAGAGTTACCGAGCATTGACAAGGAAGTAGATTTAGGCGTACACATATCAAAGGATTTAAAGGTTAGGAACCAGTGCCTGGAGTCTTGCGCAAAAGCTAATAGGATGTTAGGCTTCATAGCGAGTAATTTTGAATTTAAATCGAAGGATATTATATTGCCTCTTTACAAGTCCCTAGTCAGGCCTCATTTAGAATATGCCATTCAGTTTTGGTGCCCGAACTTGCGTGAGGATATTGATAGGTTAGAAAGGGTTCAATGTCGTGCCACAAAACTAATTCCATCATTGCGCAACAAGCCTTATGAAGATAGGATTAAAGAGTTAGACCTGTATTCACTCAAAACTAGGAGATTAAGGGGGGAGCTTATTGAAGTTTTCAAAATCGTTAATAATATCAATAATGTAAATTTTGACAAGTTGTTCACTTTCGATAATAGTAATACTCGTAATAACGGATTTAAGTTGTGTGGTAGACATTTCATTACTAATATTGCTGAAAACTTCTTTACGTTTAAAGTAAATGATAAATGGAATAATCTTCCCACACCCATCATGAACTCTACCAGCGTTAATGTGTTTAAGAACCGTCTTGACAGACATTTTTAAAATATTAACGTTGTTCAAAATAAAATATAAAAAATTAGCAACAGGAGCTCTTCGGGTGGTGGTCGAGGATGTCTGTTGACGATTAATGCCAGCTTGTGATGCCAGCAATAAAATTAAAAAAAAAAAAAATAGATTAACACGAATGTAGATGTAGCTCGTATCGTAAAATAACCCACTTTTTGTTTAACTTTACCTACTTTTTTTTTTTCTTATCTCCTTACTTTGCATGTCTGTAACACTCTTTTCTTGCATGTTTTTAGTTTGCATGGTATGACAGTGAGTTAAGACTGTGTTTGCATGGTTTGTAAGTGTTCTTATTTTACTTCTTTTCATCTTTCACCCCTCTCCTATTTTCTCTGACTATTTTTCTGACTTGTCGGCAGTGGCCGGCGGATGATGATGGTGAGTCTCTCTTCTCTTTTTCTGAATGAATGTTAACCCACGAGTGATAGGTGTTCCTCCTTACTTAACCCCTTATTCTCTTCTCTTCTCTTAACCCTCCACTCTTTCCTTTCTCTCAGGCTAACCTTAGAGTGGATCTTAGGGTCTTTGTTTGCCTTAGCTTCTGTAGATAACTTAACAATAACAGCAGATAGATACCATGTAAGTTACAGAGCTACTGCAGCTATAATAAATGCAGCTTTGAAGGATATGGGAATATTAGATGAAACCAATATGTTGGACAGGAAAAAAGTGGAAAGAGAAAGAATGTGTGTGTGAGTAAAAAGAACATAATCAAAGTGAAATCAGAGAAAACACAGATTGAAGGCATCGGATTTGATGGTAGAAAAGATCAAACTAAGACAAAGAAGGGAATGGAGTACGAAGAACATTATGTAATAGTCAAAGAACCTGGTGATGTTTACATGGATCATATAGCTCCAGATAACAGAACTGCTTGTTGTATTGCAGATGAAATAATAACTTTCATAGTTGATTCTAATAGCAAAGAATCCCTCAAAGCTTTGCTATGCGATGGCACCCCAGTGAACACTGGCAGGATTGGTGGAGTGCTAAAATTGATTGAATTATATCTGGACAGGCTGGTACAGTGGCTGATTTGCCTTTTGCATGCAAATGAACTGCCCTTCAGGCACGTATCTGAAGCAATTGATGGAAAAACTTCGGGACCAAACACCTTGAAAGGTTCTCTTGGAAATAAACTCAGGGGATTTGACCAAACTGGATATAGTTGATTATACCCCTGTAGAGGGCAACATTAACCCTTTACGGACGAGTCCGCAGCATATGCGACCACTCTTGTTACCAGAACATATAGGTTTTATTGTTACTGAAAACTAAATATTTTAGTAACTAGTCACTGAAATGATACACATTTTGGGTTCCTTTCCCGACAACTAAATGACATCTGTATATAAACACGTAGAAACATTTATAGAAACGAGGCATTGTAGTACAATTTATATTATTATTTCTGGTGGACCTTAAGGTACCATCCGTCGTTAAAGGGTTAAAGAAGCTTTGGCCGATATTGTTAAAAGTTTCAGCAGTGACCAAAAATATATGTATGAAATGTGCATTAGCATACAATCTGGATGCATCTCACAAGTGTTAGCCACCAGATCCCCAGGTGCCCTCCATCATGCAAGATGGCTAACATGAGCAAACAAGATCCAGCGCTTATATGTCTCTACACGGAATCCAGACAAAAACATTCAAGACCTAGTAAAAATTATAATGCTGGTTTATGCTCCAGGCTAGTTTTGGATAAAGTCTCATCCAAAGGCAAATGAGGGAGAATCTAATTTTTGGTATATCATGCACTTGCTTAAAGACTGAGATAAAAAGCATCAGATGATTATGGAGCATGTCCTCAGAAATAATTCCTATTTTGGCCACCCAGAGAATATCTTACTCTCAATGATAACAGACACAAGAGAAGAGGTCAGAGAGCTGGCTCTTCAGCACATCATTCAAGCAAGAACTAGGAGCACCAATGCGAGAAATTTTGAGCTGCCAAAAACCCTGAACTTTGAAGCAGATGATTATCCTAACATGATCGACTGGGACAATGAAACCATCACCCCTCCACCTACTTTACAGAATTTGACAACTGATGATGATCTTAAAGTTCGAAATGAACCACTTCAGCTTATTCCTTTTCCCTGTCACAGCCAGGGAGTAGAACATGCTGTAAATATGGTAACAGAAGCATCACAAGATAGAATTGGTTACGAAAACAGACAAATTTATTTTGAATGTACTGGAGTCGAGAAAAAAGCTACCTGTGTTCCAATGGAAAGGCCAGTAGTGTCAGTAATTTACGATTTTAAATTTCTTAAGGTGAATATTTTGATTTTAGTATGCTTCAATTGATTCTTTAAGTAATATATGGAGAAAGATTTCTTATTATATATATTTATAAAACTTACTTTAACTTTACTTATATCATTATTTACTTTAATCTTTGTCATTTATCAGGTTTTTTATTCAAAGAATTGGTTTCAATTTCATTTCAATTTAAAAAAAGGGGGTGCATATGCAATGGGTAAGGGGGGGGTGCGCATAGCAGTGTAATTATAGTATGTTGTTTAGGGGCCCAAAGGAAACTCCAAGCAGTGTGTAGAATAAGAATACAAAATTTTGACCCCCCTACTGGGCACCCTATAGCCCAGACTTGAACCCTCTGGACTACTGGTTCTGGGGGCTGCCAAGGACTCTGTCTACGCCAACTACCCTGCCACACTGGACAATCTGAAGCAGAAGGTATCAGATTTCCTCCAGGAAATGCCCCCTGAGACCTGGAGGAAAGTTGGACAGAACTTAGGAGTCAGGATCAAAGCCTGTCTGAACTGGGGTGGGGCACAAATCAAGAATGTCAATTACAAGGATTTTGCTTAACTCCACATTATGCTTAATTGCATTTTGCTTAAACTTACTTCCAAAAAAATATGATTTCATAAGCTTTCAAAAAAATGTTTTGTTCACGTTCATGAGGTTTCTGGTTCTTTGTAAATAAATGTTTAAAATTGTATAACTCTCTTTGAAATGTCCTGTACTAAACAGAAATTACATGAATAAGGATGAAATTATACATGATTTGACTCCTAAAGTAATGAACATGTGAACCCCAAAAGACAACTATGGTGACTTCTTTGACTTTTACTGAGAGTTTGAATGTCTCATGGGACAACTTAAAAACAATAATTTAAACATTATTACAGAAACAACTTGGATCATTCAAGCTGTTGTTTTTGAAAAACTCCCTTCTAAAGTCAAAGAGATATTTCATCAGAGAACAACTGACATATACCCTAGCCTTAATAAACTAAGAGAAGATTTCCCAACTGTACTTGCACTTTACAAATCAAGTTACACACTCCCAAAATTCAACACAGCACAAGAAAAAAACCAACAATGCAGAAAACCAAAAACCTAACAAAAGATTTCAACACTTACCAATTACATTCAAACACAACCGCAAAACTCAATTTGCAGAAAATGAAGTGACAGAAAAAGATTCAAAGACCCCTACTCTACAAAACTTTAATGTAACTACTTTTGAGTATAACCCCGTACCATGCAAATTTTGTTTTAGCAGTGAACATAGTTCTACAAATTGTTCCAAATACACAGACTTCACAGCAAGGTCAAAACGTTGTGAACAACTAAACTTATGCAAAAAATGTACTGGATCAGGGCACCATAATTTAAACTGCAAATCAAATTTGAAATACAATTGTAAGTTTTGCAACAGTTTTGACCATGTTACCTCCAGTGATGTAGTCGAGACCACCAAGTCCGAGACTGAGACCTGATCCTGTGAGACCAAGATCAAAGGTTCGAGATCGAGATCTACCTTCTGAGATCGAGACCCTTAAAATTCGAGACCGAGATTGAGACCAAGCTCATGCCCTTTCAATTTGTTTTACACTACTATGGAAATTAGACTATGTTAAGTATATGGGACGATAATTGTTTTTATCATGCCACAGAGGTTGACATGCCGTTTGGCAACACTAAGTGGCCTTATAATATCTACTTATATATATAATATATATAATTCTCTACTTAGTGTTTCCATTTTCAATAAAATTAATCTGACGGGGGAGGGGGGGGGGGGGGGGGGGGGGGGGGCAAATGTTTTTGTAGCGCTAAAATTTTTTGCTTGCAGTGCCTTCTTAAATAAGGTGTTACCGCCACCTTTGAAGCATCACCCCAATGCAGCTTCGCGGCGATGGGCTTTGTATTTGCTAGTTATAATGCAAATCATAATTAGTTTTTATTATAACTAGCCTATACAAAGTGAGGACAACCTCAAAACTATATATATATAAAATAAAGCTAAAAATTAACACTTTATCTATAGTTGTGAGGTCCCATCGTTTTTTTCCTAATTAGAAATCATTGATATAAGAGCTTTTTAAACAAAAATAAGAAAAGACAATTTATGGTATATTTAATAACAAAAAAAAATCAGCCTCTTCTAAATTAAAACAATCTCTGCAAATAAAAATACCTAATCTATCTGTTAATGAACTATTCTTTACTGAGTTTCATTCTTTTAAGAGTCTCTTTACTAGGATCAGGAATTAGTCTTCTATTCTCTTCCACAATTTGCAAAAGACCTTGAAATTCTTCTTCATTTTGACATTTGTCATGAAAGTCTTGAACCAGCTTGATTCCTCTTTCAGCGGTATCATTGACTACTCTAATAGATGAAAGAATGTTTTTTAGTTTGTTGTAGTCATCGACCTCTTCCCATGTTGATGCTGGTTTCTTTATCCATGAGTCTGGTTTTGACCCACAGCATTGAAATAAATGCCATGAAATTGGACCTACTAGCTGATGAAGCTTTGTGTCTTCCTTTAAAATGGGGAAAACAGGTTGCCCACATACATAATTTTCTGGAACTGGATATTTGTTTAAGGATTTTGCGATCTTATCTTTTTCATCATTACTTAGCGATCCAAAGAAACTCAAAGGGACCACTTCCTCCGTCAAATACCAGTAATGATTGGCAAAATATTTCAAAGCAGCATTTGCAACTTCCCTATCTTCCTTCTTGTAATTCACCAAATCATGATAAAACTTCAGATCATTAGCTGGACTATCTAGTGAATTACAACATAAAAGCCAGTATTTTCCATAAATTAATGCATTAAATAGACACATTCTCTTTAATTTCTTAATCAATGATTCATCATATGATGCTTGGTGGGCAAAAGCATACATTTTATTTGTATACAAAATCATTGCCATCCACCTGGCACGGTGCATTGCACCAGGTTTCCGCCAATGACTGTTTTCTCTGGAAACCTCTCCTAAAAGCATTAAAGTTGTTTCAGCAACTTCCTTATAGTCATCACGTGTATGGAAAATTTGGGAGTACCGAAATGGAAGACCCACCTAATCTTGGATAAGCCATATTGACATTAAAATAAATAATAATAATAAAAAATAACTCAGAAGGAGAACATGAACTCTTGCTGAGAAAAATTAAATAAACACCAACGAAAAAACAAATATGGGATGAAAAGAAAAAAGATCCCATGGCTAGAAATAGCAACACGGTTTTAAGAAGAAGAAGAAAAAGATCGGGATAAGCAGAATAACAGGGCGAGAAGCTGAATAAGCATAAGCTGATGAAGCATAACAACAGCGACGGAAAAAGCTGGAATAAAAATGTTTTAATGGTGTCAAGAGATAAAATTAATAACAGTTTCAAGGTAAGAAGTTCATAAATTTCCCTTCGGTTATTAAATTTAGGTTAAATAAGCTGACATTTCAGCTGTAATTGTTTAACAAAAGTGTATGGAAGTCCTGTTTATGGACAAATAGTTAGGCTAGTTCATCTTTGGCCTAGGTCTTCCATCTCCAACGTAGCCTAGGTTGTGTTTAGGCTAATCTGGTTGGAGCAAGACCTATTTTTTCCATAACGTGGAAAGCAGTCAGATTTTCTTAAACATTGGGTCATAAATTCTACACATTCTTCCTTTAGGCCTCTTTGATACCTTGATTTAACATCAAGAACATTGTATGTAGATTTCGTATTAATTTTCTTCCATTTAGACTCGCGAAATTCTTTGAATAACTCAAACTCAGGAGATTTACTTGGGCCAAAAATGGTTTCATACACAGCACACAAAACTCTTTCAGCCACATGATGGCGGCATGCTAACCAAATCAATTTCTTTTGCAAAAGTTCTTCAAGTAACTTACAGGAACCTTTCATCCATCCTGAATTGGATGCAGTGGTATCAAATGATACTCCAAAGACATTTTGCTTCAAGTTCCATTTTTCAATACTTTGAAATACAGAAGTGGCTTAAGACAATCCAGTGGAATCATCTATTATAGAAACTGATAAAAGTTTTTCTACATTTGGGTATCCAGTAACAAGTATTGCAAGGCGGTCTTCTTGTTCTGAACATGATTTAGTAAGCAGCTTGCTATCCCAATGTACTAGGCAGTGATCAGGAGGAGTAAAATCCTTGATGCAAGTTTCATATTTTCGTTTTCTTGTCTTTCGAGCGGCTCTTGCAGATGTGGTCCTGGAGAGAGACAGTTTTTCAATATCCTTGCCACACCTAATGGCTACTAGCTGCAACAGCAAAAACAGTCCGTTGTCCAATAGAGAGATTAAGTCTGTCTGCAGTGGAGGAAACCAATGGCGAGGCAAGAATATTTTTGGGGCTGGAAGCATTTGAAGGTCCTGCTGTATGTTCTGTCGGAAACTCTTCATAGCTGTCTGTCTCAGAACTGGTCATGCTAGAAAGAAGGGTCTCTGATGTTCTGGCTGTAGCACTCACTTGCTTCTTCACTGATTTATGTTTCTCTTTGCATTTCTTCTCTTTCTCTAATCTAATGTACTTGCGCTGTACTTTTGATGCATAATCTGCATCTAGCAAACCTAAACATGTTTCTCATTTTGTTCTTTGATCTTCTAAGAATGAAATATCATATGCTTTCTGAGGCTCAGTTCTCATGCGGTCTTTTTGGATTAATTCAACGGCATTTTGAGAAGAGATGTCAAAAAGGGAATCCATAATTTTCATGAAATTAGAGAGTTCATTTTCAAAGCTTGCTCTTTTTTTTTGCTTGATTAAATTATTATGCATTTCTTCTAGATTTACAGCATCTTCCTGCCTTTAGGGTTTTTACTAATATCTATAGTAGGAATGCATGCTTTTTGCCATATTATTAGTAGCTTCTGTAGAACTTCATTAACAGTAGAATCTTTTGTAACTTTTGGACCCTTATACTGCATTCTCCGTAAATAAATAAAATGGCTTAGAACATCTTTATTGGATGGTAAATCAATTTTAGATGAACTCATAATATCAACCTGCAAGCAACCAAGAATAAAGTCATGCTGTTTTGTAGCTGTTTGACTCATTTTTTATTTATTTTTCAAATAAAGCAGTCTGAAAAGAAACAATAAGAGTAAAAACAATGCTTGTTTATTAAAATTCAATGTAAAAAAGGATTTTTAAATTTGGATTATACTCACAATATACTCATAAATAATGTAACTTAAGCACCTTATTTTATATTAATACAATAAGGTGCTCTTGGACAAAAGAAAATAAAAAATTTCAAAATTACGTAAATTTCTATCTTAATGAACTTTTCTAATAGAACGTTTGATTCTAAATCATTTTTATTCTATAACATTTTTCGATAACGTTGATAGTTGTTTAGATATATGGGGTTTTTAGGAAAAGGGGATGGGCAAAATTTCAAGGGGGGTGGGGGGGATTCAAAATTTGTTGGATTAGAAAATGCTTGTTAAATTCGTGTTTAGGACATCATTTGGCACAACATTAGACTCCTGAACCTTGACTTTTTGAAAATGACCCAAAAATGGTACACCCTAGGGTCCCACGAACCCTGACGGAGCTGAGAAAAACTTACTGGCTACCAAAGGGTAGAACTGAAACGAAGAAAATTTTAAACACATGCATTCCTTGTAAACGTATCCATTCACAACCCTTTAAGATCCCAAGCCCCTCCAGACCTACCTGTGGAACAGGTAACATTTACTCAGCCATTTGAAACCACGGGTATTGACTGCACTGGAGTGGTGAATGCGAGTTTGGGAGATAAAATGGATTCAAAGGAATACAAAGTGTACATTGTACTCTTCACCTGTGCTGCCACATGTGCCATATGTCTAGACATAGAAGATTTGACAGCAGAAGCTTTTATTGCTGCTTTCAGATGATGTTGTGCACACAATTCTGTACCCAAAACTATATAGTCAGACAATGCCACATACTTCAAATCTGGTGAAAGAATTATTCATCAGATTTGTGACAGTGAAACAGTACAAACTCATTTAATCAAACACAATATAACCTGGAAGTACATTCCTGTTAATACACCATGGTATGGTTCCATTTGGGAAAGAAACACAGACTGTAAAGAACTGCCTTAAATGAACTCATGACTATTCTGTCAGAAATTAAAAACATTATCAACAACAGACAGGGATGGGGTCAAATACAGATACAAATATTCGAATTTATAAATCCCCAAATACAAATATAAATACAAATATGAAGCTTCAAATACAAATAAAATGCAAATACAATTTTTACTGTATTTGCAAATTTCATACCAATTTCATCCTAAATATAAAGCGGATAATATTTACTTGACTTCGGCTACCCCTCAAGTAAGACAATACTGGTATAGTACTTATTGTATAAAACTTAACATTGCAATACTTTGGCTCTTATCAAAGTAGACTTCATTTTCACACCAAGGCAAGAAAAGTAACAAATTCCTCTTGTTATTATTTTTATTAGAGAAAGTTCATATCAATTTGTAGTTATATGCAGTTATATTACATTAGTGTATTTGACTGTATATGAAGCAAATACGGCAAATAAAAGGCTCAAATACAAATTCAAATATGCAGCTTTTTAAATTCTCAAATACAAATACAAATGCAAATATCCATTTTTGTGTATTTGTAAATACAAATACGAATACAAATACGTATTTGACCCCATCCCTGACAACAGACCATTAACTTATGTGGGAGATAGTATTAATGAGCCAGAACCTCTCACACCAAGCCACCTAATTAACCCTTTTGCTGCGTCGCAGTTTGGAAATAACTTACTCCTAACAGTGCAGTTTTGATGGTAAAAAAATAAAATATGAAATTCAAACATTTTATTACATTTTTGCAATTATAAACTTACATAGCATTTGAAAAGTAAAATAAAAATATTAAAAAATTAAAAAATAATTAATTACTTTTTAATTCTTAAATGCGGAAGTCGACTATTGTCGACTGTATTACAATTTTCAACAGCATCACTGCAGTGAGCGACTTTAGTCACACCCTTTTTCTGACCTAGTTATTTGTTTCAGAACAGCTGCATACCTTTTTGTATACTTTCTTTGTGTGAAAAATTTCATAATGCTGGTGTTTGAGGGCATTTGTTGCAAACATATGAGGTTTGTTTTCTTTTACACTCTCCCTTTCCTTTTTTGCTACATTTACTTGGAAGTATACTGCAAACAACACAGTTCGGCTTCATTTTTTTTGTCTTCATTGCATACTGGAAAATGCCTCTCAACTAACCTATTTGCCATTGGTGTGTCCTCACCTTCCTTTTTCCTTTTATTTGGATTGCCGGGAGTGGCATAACCTTCTAGTATACCATTTACTACTTCTCTGAATTTTTGGGGCAACATTTTGTCATTGGGGTTTTGAATATTATAACAGTTGGTCGAATTTATCTACTCCTCCCATGAATTGATTATAAGCTTGTTGGATAGTAGGTTTATGAACCACTTTCTTTCCTATCTTTGAATTCACTTCAACTGGAGATATTCCTGTGTTGCCTACATTTGAAATCATGTTCACCTTTCCTGTATCTTGCCAGGAGGTAGCAATAAGTGATTTATTATAGTTTATCCATGTGGTGGGCAGATCACCTTTTTTTCCTTCCTTACATTAATTTTTTTCCATTTTAGTGGGCCTCCTACCTCCTCACCAGCATCTATATCAGTAAGTTCATCCTCTTCAGAATTCTCATTTGAAGAATTTGATTGTTCTACTTCTTCATCCTCTCCGTCTGTAGAGGAACTATCTGAGTCAGTAGCAGAAATCAATGCTTGAATCATTTCATTTGAAAGGCTTTGCTTTTTCATCATGCTGGGGTATAAATCTGTAATATGAATGCAGTAGTTACTCAAAATGATTATTGAAAATAGTTTGGGAATGGTCAAAGTTTATATAATATATAATCATAAATTATATAAAAGCTTCTTCAAACTCGTTATAATAGGACTCATTTCAGAGCTAGGCTAACGTGTCTGCTTTGTACATGAAGTGAAATAGTTTATAAAGTAAATGTTAACAATTGGAAAGCATAATATAAAACTATATAAGTATGATATGAACATGTAAATATATATAAAATGTAAAATGCAATAAGTATTCATTATAATAATAAAATAAAAATGACATAATAGAAAAACATGAATGCGAACTTACAGCGAATCTTCGCTCACAATGACAGCTGCATACTGCCTCAAATCTAGCAAGCACTGACGTATATACTCCGAGCAAACAAAAAAAATGACTCAAATCTGAGTCGTGAGACTATTGTCGATTGTAGCACTGAAAGGAAAAATTATTTCAGCAGTGTGGACTTTAGTCGATTGTCACACTGAATGGTTAACTCTATTTGGGCGACAAATGTCGATCACCGCAGCAAAAGGGTTAAGGGAGAAACAGTAAACATGTTACCAGAATATGAACATAACAGTACAGAGGATCCAGACTGGGTAATAGGACACAAAGAACTCAACACAAAATACCAACATTTGACACAAATCAAAACTCAGTTTATAACAAAATGGAGAGAAGAATACTTAACAAGTCTTAGAGAAAGACAAACAATTAACAAAACAAAATTGGAATGATTCAGTCAAAATTGGGGACATTGTGTTGATACATAACAAGACTCCAAGACAACATTGGTCAATGTGAAAAGTCTTAGAACTCAAAACTGGTGAAGACGAAATTCCCAGGGGTCAGTTCCATATGAAATCACCCAAATTTTGAACAACAATTCTATCCAACTTATGCACAAATCCCAAGTTTTAGGTCAATATTACTTATAATTTTTGAGATACAACAATTTGAAATTATGCTTTTTTCCTTATTTTTTGGCATTATTGGCAAAATCACACAAATGTCCAACTTTAGGCAACCATATCTTTTTTGTTTATCCCTTCACAAGACTAATATGTGGTATTAGGGTGTGTCGAATTTTTCAACTTTCAAATTCCAAATATGAGGGGTGCTAAAAAGTTGCAGCATGACTTAGGAATTCTAAAGATATTTTTGTTAATTTAATATAATTTAGTTTTGCTTGGTAAGAAGCTACATAAAAATAGTGACTTTTTTGACTTTTTTGTGGAATTATATAATAATTATTATATAAATAATTATATATGCTGTATATATAATGCACTGCTGTTTTAGCTTATTTCACAGGTTGAAACATATTCATCAGTGTGCTGAAGATTACTTGTCCATCAGTGCTACCATCCTAACCAGTGGGAATTGACCTACAATGGCTTCTAAAAGGAGGACAAGACTGGGGACATTCATACATATGAGCAACCTAATTGGAACTGGTAGAGAGTTGTTGCCCTCTGAACTCCCAACTCTGCGAGACATTCTGAAATATGGGCTACTGCTAAGAGAACAAAGTGGTGAGGATGTGAGAAACTACCCAGCAGCCAGTCTTGCAAAGGACATTTACCCTAAAGTGCTTGAAAAGTGGGAACGAGCAAACAATTCTTTTGTAGTCCCCATTGTAAATTCATGAGTCACAATCTTAAACAAGATCCGAGAGAGCTGGGAGCAGGCCAAAAGCATATCTCTTGGGAGAGGAAAGCTACATGTCAAAGAGGCTTTCATTGCAAAACTTGACAAGCTTTTTGACATCCTCAGTTGCAAGTGTAAAATTGTTCTCTGCTCTGAATTTGGCAGCCTTGCAGATGCTGGTTGCAAAAACGAAACTCACATTAACTGTACATTAGGGTTATGACTTTAATTTTATCATAAATATTGTTTCCTGTATCATCAATCGATGAACTTTTGCTTGAAAATAATAAAAAATGGCCTAATTCTTCAGAATTAAAAAAAAATGTCACCCTGAAAGCAAATATAGTATACAGTATTAGTATATTCGAGACAGCTGCATTGCACCATTCTAGATTGGTTACCTAGTATTTTCTTGAATATTCCGGAATATACCGAAAAGCACTAAATACTCTGGAAAATCACTGGAACAGAGACCCATCTGCAATAGCTACACCAAGGAGCAACCAATGTGCGGAACGTGCCATTAAGGTGATGCAAGAACTTTACGTAAACTGTAAAAATAAAGACAACCTTAATCACAGGTTTATTTTAAGCAATAAGTAAAACAATTAAAACAATAATAGAGTAAATGTATAATATTGTATTTGTATAATTAATATGTATTGTATAGGTATAATGTTGTATAATATAATATATGTTTATGTATAATAATTGTGAAATAAACATGCAAATTTCTATTTATTATTTTTTTATTTTTTATTTTGGGGTGAAGTTTTTTCAAAATATATCGAAAAAACTGTTATTTTCATTGTCAGGGGGCAAAAGTTCATCGATTTATGATACAGGAACATGAGGTTATAAAAATGTCATAACCGTACTGTACATGCCCTAGGGAGATGAAGATCCCTGTGAAGGAACTTGCTTTCATTAAAGGTCAGAGAGACAAGTCTGGTTCTATTGGACCATATCAGATTGGCTTGCCAGATCAACCCGAGCACAACAGACAAGTCAAAAAGCAGAAGCGGCAAGAAGACGAAAGAAGGAGGCTTGCTGAATATAAGCAGACAAGCAAGCAGGATGTTTCAATGCCATCAAATGAAATAATTTTCTCTGATGATGAAAATGAAGAACAAATAGCTGATGCTCAAGATGGAAAGGATGGAAGTTATGAAGTGACATTAGAAATACCAAGCATGTCTTCAACTTCCAATAAAAAGCCAGAGTACAACATATCAGAAATACCTAATGTTGCTATGCATAGCATCAGATATGGTGTTGGCCTGCGTGCCACAGCTGCCTTGATCACTGAAGAAGACAAGAGACTTGTAGTTGATCACAATAAAGTCAAGAGGGCCCAAGAAAAAGTTATGAGATCCCTGGATCAGGAATTTGATGATCTTTGTAAGAAGGGTGAAATTGACTGCATCTTCTTTGATGGCCGTCAAGATACAACTAAAGTTATGCTGAAAGCAGACAATTCAGATTGTCAGTTCCCCAGCATCATCAAAGAAGAGCATTATTGTGTGTGCAGTGAGCCAGGTGGAAGATATCTCTACCACTTCACTCCTAAGAAAGGCTCAATGAGAAAAAAACCTGCTGAAGTTATTGCTGATAATCTTGTAGATTTCATGAAGAAGGGCATTGATAAAAGCCTGCAGGCCATTGGAGGTGATTCTACAAATGTATACACTGGCTGGGAGGGTGGTTCCATGCATTGGGTAGAGGTCAAGCTTTGCCGTAAGCTGATCTGGTTGGTTTGTGCCCTCCACACTAATGAGTTACCCCTGCGACACTTGATCACAGCACTGGATGGGAAGACCTTGTCTAACAAGTGGACAGGTAACATTGGCAAGATGCTAGACACTGCAACCGAACTTGAAATTGATCCTTCATTCACCAAACTCTCAATTGGAGAGCCTCTTACTTCACTGAGTGACAATGTCGTAAAGGATCTCTCTACTGATCAAGCGTATGGGTATAGGATCACACAGGCCATAAGGACAGGAGAACTTCCCACAGATCTGGCCCTTCTTGAAATTGGTCCAATGAGCCATTCAAGGTGGTTGACAACAGCAAACAGGCTTTGTCACATATGGGTTTCAAAACATGACCTTAAAGGCAAAACCCTTAACAACTTAAGACTGATAGTGGAATACATTGTTGGTGTGTACTACCCCTGTTGGTTCAACATCAAAGTAAAACACTCTTGGGTGGAAGGCCCACGCCACATCTTGTTTCAGCTGCGGCTAGTTAGGCTGCAAAAGAAGGCTGTAGTGGATGCTGTTTTGCCAACCATCAAGTGCTCAGCATGGTATGCATTCAGTGAAATGATAATCCACACTCTCTTGTGCTCAGATGACAGTGAGGAGAAGAGAGCTGGTGTCCAAAAGATTGTTGACATGAGGGGTGGAGATGATGACACACTTGGAGATCTTTCTGTACATCCCAGGAAGACACCTTCCATCAACCCCAGTACTTCTTCCGTGTTGGAGCTGACAGACTGGTCTGATAGGGTATTTGAACCTCCTTTGACATGTAAACTGACTACAGCGGAAGTAAAGAAGTTCTTTGACAAGCATATGCAAGTTCCACAGTGGCCCTGTCATGCTCAGTCAATAGAGAGGTGTGTGAAACAAGTCACAGAGGCAGCAGGCAGGGTGTATACACATGAGAAACGTGAGGGCTATATCAGAGGCCAAGAAGCAAGTCGGCGGCTGATGTCCAAGAATGAATCAAAGCAAGGCTTGATGAAACTTGTTTAAATATTTTTTTTTACTGATGTCATTACTTTCTAATGTTGTTTTATGATTACAAGGATATGTTTTATGATTACTAGGATATGTTTTATGTAGAGAAACTAAAATTTTTATAGCATTACCTGACATTTTGAGAAGCTAAAATTAATAAATGTTGTTTTCCGAGAGCAATTTATGTGCTTTTTAATCAAACGTAGATTTACCAAGCTAAGTGTTGAGCAATCACAAAAATAATAGCAGATTTGAATTCTTCACATCCAAAAACATTTTTAAAACCCCTCAGTGAAGGAATTGGCAAAAATTAATTTTCACCTCCCAAATTGACACACCCTAAATTGTGGTATATATGGTAAACAGTAGTCATAGAATCCATATTTGATGTCAAATCAAACCTCTCTTATAATTTGCCATCTACAAGGCTTCAAAAATCAAAGAAAGCTTAGAAATTCACTAATGGTTACCTTCTTTTCACTGATACTGATAAAAAACTATCCATACTTGAGAGCTGAAATTAATTTTACAGTTTGTCAATGTATTTGTAGTCAGAAATGCCTTCAAAAGCTCTCTATTATCTATAGAATTGGAAACAATAAATAATAAAAAAATTGGAAAATTTTATTTTTGCAAAGAGAAGCCTATATTCATGCCATTATTACTCCATCAGGACAGTTAGCCATCACGTTCATATTTTTACCATATGTTCATATACATTTAGGCAAACTACAGTCACAGTTTGGTTTTGGTGTCAGCTTCCTTCAATTTAACTTTTTTTAAAATTACCATAATTTACACAAAAATGCAAAGTAAAAATATCAGAGTAACATGAATATATTTCAGCATTACACATACATATATCATGAAAAATGATCATCTGAAACATTCAAGAATTACAGATACAACTTTATATTCTTCTGTCATTTAATAAGGGACCTGAAACTGGAAAATATTTCTGAAATCAAGATTCCAACTTAAATATTCAATTTGTTATATTCACCATGTCCTCAATTTAGTAAATATGTACTGCTTAAACATGTGTTAAAAGTGAAGTTCCTACAAATGAATTACTTGATTACTCAACATTCATCTCATACTTAAAGCACTCTAAAGAAATGTAGGAAATAGTGTTTGAATTTTGTTAAGGTCACTTGGATTTAGGGTATAATGATGAGCACCTCTTCCCTGGACAGTTGGTGAACTTACTACACAGATAACATGTTGGAATGGCACCCAGCATTCATCTGTTCTTGATATTGCTGGCCAAGAAAAAACACTTTTGTGTGATCTTTTCATGAAAGTGACTAAAACATCAGAATGTTCATCAGAAAGATCTTTTATATTACCCACATACCAGTTTCCATCATAAACACATGCTACATATTTGCCAGGCTGGCAAGTTTGCCATTTGCCTACATTTTGATCTGAGATCTGCATCACCACCACC
This sequence comes from Bathynomus jamesi, assembly GCA_023014485.1. Taxonomy (NCBI): domain Eukaryota; kingdom Metazoa; phylum Arthropoda; class Malacostraca; order Isopoda; family Cirolanidae; genus Bathynomus; species Bathynomus jamesi. The sequence continues at coordinate 131,916 of JAJOZX010007366.1, read as the reverse complement.
ACCAGTGCCTATGGTCGCAGTGGTGTAAGAACTTTGTCCTTGTCACTCTCAAATTTTAGAGGAGAACAGTCCAGGACACTAGCACTTGTGTTCAGTTCCTGACAAAGAACTACTACTGGCTGAAAATCTTCAACTGATCCACAAGACCTACTGGTACCTGCTCCATCATCCAGTAGAGGCTGTAGGCATTGTTCTTCATATTGTGTGGGGCACTTGCTGCACTCTGGGCACAGATTTTGTCCTGGTTTTATATTCATCATCCTGGGAGTGTCACTGTCTACAGTGTGTAGGGATTCTGATAATCATAAAATACAATTCTAAATCAAATTTTTCTCAAAACTCACTCGCCATAAGATAAAAAACTACAAATGTTATAAATGAGTATAAACTTACTGGTATTAGATAGGAATGTTAGAACAATGTAACTACAACATTCAATAATAATGTAATATATAGGAAACTTACTTCTGATTTTCTTTCTGTGAACTTTTCTTGGATCTGCACAATAGCATTGAAGATTTTCGTAATGAAACAAACATTTTCTTATGATGAAAACACACAGTATCACTGTTTGCCAATAATATATCACATCTCCATGACAGCAGTGCTTTATCCTCACTGGTTAACTGATCCAACATGAGTATACCAAGTTTTTCTCAGTAAGTCCTTTTATGACATACATCATGTAATTTCTGTCCAATAGAACAGCTTTGTGTAGCCTCCAACTCCATTTCTGTAAGTATGAGAATTCATGAGATTGGGACAGCTTATATATAGTAGCAGGATTGCACAAGATATGTAAGTTCAGACAAGATTAGGTCATCATATTCCCTGTATGTAATATTGCACAATACTAATATTTCTTGAACAAACTCAAACAAGTTTACTGTTTGTTAAACAATGATCATGTTAACCCACTGTGCGCCATAGATGGGGGAAAATGGGGGTTAATGGGGTTATCATATATATGGGGCTCTCACCAAGCCATATACAGGGCTATTCAAAATGATTCATCCGATTTCAACTGAGAATACTTCCGTACCTATCAACCGTGCATCAACTGGGCATACACCACATGAAAGAGGAAATCTCTGAGTTTTACAAGATCACCGCGAGAGGGCTCCAAAGTCACGCCATGGCCTAGCCTAGCAACAAACAGTCAGTGTGAAAATGGTGTCCGCACAGCAGAAGGCATTTTGTGTGTTGCAGTTTTTGAGCTGTAAATCAGTCGCCGGATCTTACACCGAGCAACTTCTTCCTTTGGGGGTACGTTAAGGATACTGTGTACGTGCCACCGTTGCCCACATCTTTGGATGATCTCCGAACTCGCATTGTTACTGCCGTAGAGTCAGTGACAACGGACATGCTGGAGCGAGTATGGGAGGAATTCGACTATCGTGTCGACGTTGCTCGTGTAACTAGGGGAAGTCACATAGAGCATTTATGAGGTGAGACAAAATTTGGACAGGTTTTCTTTTGGTTGATGTATCGCAAATCACACTGTATTTGTAACATTAAAAAATATTCTCATTTGAAATCAGGTGAATCATTTTGAATAGCCCTGTATATGAGAAATTTGAGGACACCCTCATGGCAACAGCTCACAGAGTGCTGGACCAAGAAGTTACATCCATTTTTCAGGACATCAGCTTGAAATTCTGGCTCAGATCTGATCAAAAGTCATTTGACACCCCCCAGGCTCGATGCAGTGAGGGTCATATGACACCCTCTGGCCGATGCAGTGAGGGTCATATGACACCTTCTGGTTGATGCAGCTTAAATATTGAAGGAAGCTAACCACCAAAACCAAACTTTGACTGTAGTTTGCCTAAATGTATAAGAACATGTGGTAAAAATATGAAAGTGATGGCTAACTGTCCTGATTGGGTAATAATGGCATGAATATAGGCTTCTTTTTGCAAAAATGAAATTTTTCATTTTTTTTAATAGTTATTGTTTCCAATTCTATAGAAAATAGAGAGCTTTTGAAAGCATTTCTAACTACAAATACACTATGACAAACCGTAAAATTAATTTCCGCTCTTAAGTATAAATAGTTTTTTATCAGTACCAGTGAAAAGAAGGTAACCATTAGTGAATTTTTAAGCTCTCTTTGATTTCTGAAGCCTTGTATGTGGCAAACTATAAGAGATAGGTTTGATTTGACATCAAATATGGATTCTATGACTACTGTTTACCACATATACCACATATCAGCCTTGTGAAGGGATAAACAAAAAAGATATGGTTGCCTAAAGTTGGACATTCATGTGATTTTGCCAACAACGCCAAAAAATAAGGAAAAACACAATTTCAAATTGTTTTTTCTCAAAAACTATAGGGTAATTCTACAAGAAATAGACAAATGAAGTACACGGTAACCTCTTCAAAATTCATGAAACTTGGTGTGAGGGTTGGTTTAGGTCCAAATTACAAATTTCTGAATTTTTTTGAAAATTGGTCAAGTTGGTCAAATTTTATGGCTTGACCAAATTTTGGTCAAATGAAAAAACCAATAATTTTCAAACGTAAATATCTCGGCTCCTAATTGTGATAGTGTAGTAAGTCTTAAATGATAAAATATGTAAAATTAACTGTAGTTTCTAAATACGTATCATTTTTCTAGGGTAACAAAAATAAAATTATGATTTTTTGGAAAAAAAAAAAAGATTGCGATTTGGCAGAGGATATCATTTTTCGAAAAAAAGACCAGGAATAAAAAATGTTTATTTGATGTATGTACACCATAATAAGTAATAAAAAGTCAGCTTATCGACGATTATGAAAAAAAAATGACAAAAAAAAATCCTCCAAATTTTAACGATTTTTTGCTTTCTTTCCAGATTTTCAGTATATACCTAATTTTCTAGTATACGTAAATTTACCTAACCCTTAAAATGCCTCAAAACACAAAATTTTGTTGCGATCCTATGAAAAAAACCAAGAAATTTCTGTAACATCAAAAAGTAAACTCTGCCATGGCAGCTGCAAGCTATGAATTTTGTAAGAAAATCAATTACTATGCAGCAATTGCTATGTCACAATTAAAAAGAAGCCAAATGTATTAGAACATGTTCAACGTTCATCCAGAGAGCCGAAACCTGCACCAATACCTGAGCCAGACATACTTAACGAATGTATGGAGCGAAGCAGTAGCGATTCCACGAATCCACCACCATTTGGAAGAATTTGTCATTCAAGACAGGCAATTCAATAAAGATTTGCTCAGTGACAATATTTTACCTTTATTTGATGAAAGCCCTATTAAAACAGGTAATAAAACAATAGAGACTCCATTCAGGACATTTGTTTCTTAATGCCAAATTCGTAGTTTTCTGTTTTTAAATATTAGCATCAGCACTTGAATACACATATACAAAATATTTGATATTTGATTATTTCACGCAACCTAAATTTATGAATTTGTTTTACAGCTGGATTGAAGCCGGGACAAAAACAGATAAAGGCTTCTACGAAATTCAGATCGACAACGGAAAAGGTTAAACGAAGTTTTGAAGCTGCTTATGGGGCTCCTATTGACTATTCTGAAGCTGGTCCGTCCAAAAAAAGTTGTTTGGAAGATGATTTAGAGAGGCAAGACTACTTTTTGGACATAGTTATTGAAATTTGACATTTTAAATTAATTTTAATACAGTCATCGAAGTATATACTAAATTAAGTTTTATCTGTTTACATTTTTATAATCGGACAATATAATACATATATTTTATGAAAAGTTTAATTAAAAATATACTAATTAAACTTTATGTCAAATACACTTTATTTCAGGTATCAAAAGGTTATGGAAGAATTAAAGGAGAAATTAATTTCAAGCAAGTAACAATCGCAATCTTAGGTTACAAATACTATCATTGTATCCCTATCCCATTGAAAAAACTGCTGACTTCTTTGGAGCAACAAAGTATATGGTGCGTAAGAGCCGCAATCTTCAAAAACAGTTTGGGATTCTTCCTAACATGATGAAAGGGAAGGTCATCACATCTGAAATGAAAAAAAATCATTCAGGAGTTTTATGAAAATGACGAATATAGTAGGATCTGCCCGGGAATCAAAGATTATAAGTTTGCAATAAATGAAGAGGGTGAAAAAATAAAAAAACAAAAAAGACTGGTATTGTGTAACTTGAAAGTTATATGCTGAATATGCAAAAAATGATGAAAATCCCAAAATAGGCTTTAGTACCTTTGCTCATCTTCGACCATCATGGTGCGTGCTTGTGGGACAAAGCGGAACTCACAGTGTCTGCGTATGTACGCATCATCAAAATCCAAAACTACAAATATCAGCGTTAGGCATTAAAGATTTAGACTACAAAAAATTAATGTCTTTATCCATCTGCAGCATGGACAATGAAGATTGTATGATGCACCGATGCAAAAGATGCCCGCGAGAGGTCGGAATCAAAAATCATTTGGAAAGTTTGGACTTCATGGCGATGGAAGAGAGAAAATATAAACAATGGGTGTCCGTCGATCACTGTATGTTAAAAGATATCACCGAAACTCCAGAGGAATACGTGGAATCACTCACCAAAAAAATTGCACAACTGACAAGACACCACTTCACGAATAAATGTCAGTCTAGTTACTTCAAAAATCTAAAAGAAACTCTGCCCGAAAATGAAGGTGTTTTGGTGGGCGATTTTGCGGAAAACTTCTCATTCATCGTACAAGATTGTGCCCAGGGGTTTCATTGGGAGAACTCGCAATGTACAGTGCACCCATTCATTTATTATTCCAAAAACAATGCAGGAAAACTAATTTGCAAAAGTTACTGCTTCGTTTCAAACCGTCGCAGGCATGATACAATTCTGGTTCATAGTTTTCTCAAAAAATTAATCCTGTGCATCCAACAACAAAATTCAAACCTAACTAAAATTCATTATTTCACAGATGGATGCGCGGCTCAGTATAAGAATAAAACAAATTTTCTAAATTTATGCCATCATTTCAAAGACTTCAAAATTTATGCCGAGTGGAATTTTTTCGCGACATCCCATGGGAAGAATGCCTGCGACAGTATTGGCGGAATGGTAAAAAGAGCAGTTGCCAGAGAAAGCTTACGACGGCCTCTCGACCATCAAATCTTAACAGCTGAGGACTTCTACAATTTCTGCTCTCAAGAATTCCTAACCGCTATTGACTTTTTTTACGTCTCTGAGGCAGAAGTTGTAGATGTAGAGCTTTCTTTGCAAAAACGTCTGAGTGAACCTATTACTTCTATCAAAGGTATTCAACAATTACATCACTTTGTCCCAATTTCCAAGAATTCGTTGAAGGTTTATCCACTCTCTCAGAGTGCACAGTCAGTCGAAATAAGAGAGCTCATTAGAGTTTCTGCTTCGGATCAAGAACATAATACTCTCTCTCAACACAAAATTGAAACAGGCTCTTTTGTGAGTTGTATGTATGAAAATAAACTATGGCTCGGATTAGTCCAGTCCTTTGACTGTGAATATGATGATTTTCTGATAAAATTTCTCCATCCTTCGGGCGTATGTCCCTCATACATTTTTCCTGCGCAAGATGATGTTTGTCACGTTCCAACAGAAAATATATTTGGGAGTATTGAAGCAAGTTTACGAGGAGGAACAAGAATACAATACATTTTTCTGCTTCAAGAATTAAATAACTTTTCAAAGAAGATAAAATAAATTCTATCGAATGTATGCTATTTAAGATTGTCTATATAATATTTCTAAAATTTTTATCTAAGATTTGTGTATCTACTTAATAGTTATAAAAATCTTTTCAAATTCTTTTTTCTTATTATTATATTATTAGTGTCTAAAATTTGGATTCACTGGATGAGAATACTGTCTATTAATTCATTCTCAAAGACTTGTGTACGTGTAGTATTAGGAAGAGTATTTTATACTCTGATAAGTGCTTTATAAATTAAACATCATTTTTGTCAATATATTCTGTCCCTAAATATAAGAGAGGTTATGTATGTACATTAGGGTGCATCAGCCTATAAGGGGTGAAATTTCGAACTTCGGATATTGATTCGGCCCTATGATATTGAAACGGGGGCACGATGCCGGTAAGTGTATCTGTGTAAAGATGCGTTTGCGTTACTCACCTACCGGATACTCTGTTAGTGGGGTCACGGCAGCTGCGGCTGGTTGCGGAGATGGGAGATTTAGCTGCCAGTGAGAACCACCCAGAGGGCCTTAATAAAAATCATTTGACTCCAGCACCACCTGCACTGCTAAGAATGAGAGAAATGAGGTGAGCAAGTTACCAATTTTAGTGTGGTTGAGATTATGTCAGATAGGCAGCTCCTACCAATCTGAAACTGGGTTCTCACCTTTAAGATCTCTGGAGCATAGCCAGTCTGCCTCTTTTAACGACTTACTCTTCGGCTTATGGTGGGAGGATTTAAGAAAAGTAAAATGTCCTTTGCTTAATTTAATCAACGAAACAATAATAACACTTACAAGGTTAACTGCATCAGCAGGCAAGTTTTTACAGGTAACTAAAGAAGATCTGAACAATTTTATTGATCATACACCAATGTGTTTTCAGAACCAACTAAGCACTTGAAAAAAAATTATTACTACAAAACAAAAGAAACAAACATCATTAGTCCCATACCACACACAAAAATGTCAACATAAAATAAAACCATTAAATTATTGGCCATCACCAGCCCATTACCACACAAAGGAGACAAGACTTACAGAAAAAAAATAACTTACATAACTAATGCAAAAAAACAAAGAATATTAGTTACTAGGGTAAGGTCAATGAGTGTTACCCAAATTGTATAAACCTGATAAGTCCCAGATGTGTCATTTTAAACTCCACTTCATCTCACAATCATTAAATGTATTCTTGGCTCAATCAGTACAACAAAAGCAATGTTTATAACAAAAAAAACTGTGAACACTGGCTTCAGCATTTGTGCAGGCATTGGGGAAGAAAAAGCTTTGTCCAAATTCACTTCAATAAGCAAATGTCCCAGCCAAAAACAAATCCCTGATAAAGAAAAAAAACCAACAACATTTAGAGATTATCCCCCTAGCACTGTCATCAGTGGACTCACAGGAATCCATGAGTGCAATGATGCCAGAAAAGGGAGCAAAACTGACAATGATAATTAATGGTCTAAAATTTTGGGATATGTATTTGCATTAATATGTTGCTCATAAGGCAGTTAAAGGTACAATTTAGTTCACAGCCTGAGAAAGCTCAAAATCCATTGTGATGCATATTGATAACTGAAGTTAGGTTTTTCAACACGGTCTTTATAAAGGAAATCAGGCATTCAGAAATGATTATGATATTTACATGATAATTTTAAGTGATCCAAATATGTGAGACATGGTTCTTATAGCTAATGGTTAAGCAATACAAAACACCAATGGTAAAAACAAGACTGGATCACCTACCACACCATCAAGGAGAAGTGAGATGCTTTCCCGTCTCTTGAAATGGACATATGATTGCCTCAAGCTGCTTCTTGTTCTCTATACTGAGAGAGTTTCAAAGCTTTTATACTGAGGCATATGATTGCCTCAGTTTTTAACATTCTCTATATTGAGAGAATTTCAAATCTGTTATTATCAATTAAAAAGAGAAGAAAAACATTTTTAGTTAACCATACCATCTCACTCCTCCCCACTTGTTGTGGGGTGCACAACACAGGTATTTTTATCTCTAAGTATATAAGTAGTGATGAGTGATAGTATGGGACTTTAATACACTTTACAAATCATATCTTACCTTAACCTAATCAGTAACCTTACTTTTAGTTTTCCTCTCAAGTGGGGAACTTTGTACCCTAAGCAATTCCTGAGATCTGCCCTGTGACCTTGTGAATGGTCGGTTCCCCATCTTCTTGAGGGTACCTACTTGTGTAACAACTGGTAAAGGCAGGTTTTGAGATTCAGGTGAGAACCCTCTAAAATCAATTTTTGAAGGTGTCAATGATGTTTTCTTTACCCACTTTAATACACCAGAGAATGGTTCCAGAGTGAGGGACCCTCGTCGCCTTGCGTGAGTTGGCTGATCAGTTGGACTCAGTCCTCCTCCTAGGCCACTAAGTTCGAACTCACTTGTCATTTCTGAAGATTCTGGAGATTGTGTCACTGCAAAGTCTGTTTCAGGTTCCACAGCCACTAAATATGATTGATTATTGGTAGCAATAAATCGAAAAGACGTTAGGGGACTTTGTTTCACTGGCTCCAATTCAGAGGAAGGTAGTTCCTGCCCTGAATCAAAGGATGAGATTGCTACTGGGCATCTATTCTCTATGTCCCCATTAACTTTATCCTCCCCACTTGTCTTATCTTGTCTCAAAGAATTTCTGCTGGGAGGTGGCTGTTCATGAAATCTCTCTTCCAACTGATACAGGTTGTGGAGAGTCTGATCTAGAGTCTGCTGAATTTTTCTCAGACGCTCCACAGGTAATGGGTTGAAGCGAAAACCCTTAAAGAATGGTTCATCATGGCTTGGTTCTTCAATTAGAGATGGACCCTTACTCATCTCTACAGGTGTAGGTTGTGGTAGGAATTCAACCTCATAATGGGCATCTCCCAAAAGCCTTTGGTAGTAGCGGTTCTGTTGAAGATATGGTGGAGCCACATTCCACTTTTTCAGATGTTTGTGGTGAACTTTATAAATAGTGGGTTCCTGAGGGTTCATTGACTGAACTTGATAAGTAATTTCATTTGGGTTCACTTTAATTATACAATATGGTCCAGCATACCGAGGTTTGAATTTATTGATGCTCAGGTTGCCAGGATAGTGTATTTTCAGCCCCACCAGCTGGTTTAAGTGATAGGGTTTGAACCGTGGATGGCCTTCATCCCGATATTGAAGCTGATGGTGGTCTATCCTAGGGCCCTGAGGGAAGATGTGAGCCTGGGATAAGAGACAGGCTGCTGGGGAAATACCAGTCTCCTGATGCTTGGTATTGTTGTAAATGGATACCACCCTGGGCAGATGGTCATCCCAGGTCTCAACCTGGTTCAAACTCATCCGCAAATATTGGGTTAGTGTCCTGTTTACTCGCTCAACAGCCCCATTGGATGTGGGGCAATAGGGAGAAGTCCTTACATGGAGTATATCCAGTTCAAGCAAGGTATCTTCAAATTCCTGGGCTGTGAACTCAGGCCCATTATAGCACTGAGCTTTTCAGGCAGCCTGGGCAGAAATGGATATACTCGAGTTTTGAATGCTTGTGCTACAGTAGAGGCCCGTTTATTGGGCAGTGGGACCACGGACAACCACTTAGAGAAATGGTCAACCACCACCAATGCACAAACATTCCCCTTTTGAGAGATAGGGTAGGAGATAAGATCTGCTGCAATCAACTCAAAAGGATGTTGGGTTACAATCTTAAACACAGGTGGTGTGTGGAGAATATTGGTAATCTTTGCTCTCTGACACTCCACACAAGAAGTGACTATCTCAGTCACTATGCGATGCAGCTGTGGGTACCAAAAATGTTCCAATAATAGGGCAAGCAATTTATTTCGCCCTAAGTGAGCAAACTCCTTGTGAAAAATGACAGCCCAATCTATAGCAACACCTTTGGCAACAACACAACGCAAGTGGTGGTCTTTTCCCCTATGGTAAATGATGTCATCAATAACTACCAATTGCTGATGATCTCGTTTATATGGTTGTAGGTTTCCAGTATATCGTTTCGCTGTCCATTGTTGCTTAATCCCCTTTTTAAGGCGACATAGGTGAGGGTCAAGTTTTTGTAAGGTTATGACATCTTCCAGGGACAATGCCCCTCCTTCTTTTGGGAGTTGTTCTCCTTCTCTCAAAGGAATCACTGGACAGATGTCCACCACAACTGATGTCAGTTCCAATTGTGGTGTAAGGTTATCAGGTGGTAGATTCCCCTCCCCACTAGCCTCTGTGTCAGGTGCAAGGTCCTCCTCCATGCTATCATCAAGCAGTGTAAATTCTTCAAAGGGGCTATCAGTTTCCCTATTCACATTTAGAATTTCAGGGGAAGGCTTATCATTTGATTGACCAGGTAGGTGTATAGGGTTTAACCAATTGTAATGGATCCCAGCGAGGCACTGCAGATAACACCGATCATGGTAGTTGTCAGAACCATACTTTAAGGGAGCTCGATCTCCATGATATACCCAAATCTCTACCTTATTCATATCACTATAAACTTGGATCAACCGTGGGGTTGGGATCTGACCAACATGTTTCATCAGATTCAGCTGACGGGTGATAGCTTTATCAGAAGAGATCCCATACTTATTTCGCCTGTTAATTAGTTCTGCTACTGTTGCTTCTCTGATTTCCCTATGATGATCCATTGTGCCACTACTCCACAAGGATAGACAATAAAAGAGGGAATCTCCTCCCCCTGGGACTTCAGTCTTTATGAATCCTTTTGGAGTGGCATTTGATCGGTTGTCATATTGATCCAATGATTCTTGACAATTGTCAATTGGAGACCTGGATAGTGCATCTGCGATACAATTCTGTTTCCCAGGTATGTACACTAGCTCATATTCAATGCTACTCAGCTCTTCCAGTGTGCGAGCAACTCTGTTATTTACTAATGGCATATTGTAAAGGAAGGTTAAAGGTTGATGATCAGTAAAAATTTTAACTTTAATTCCATAAAGGAAGGGTTTTAGGGTCCTCACAGCCCATCGAATAGCAGCTAATTCTCGTTCAGTGGTTGAGTACTTTTGTTCAGCCCTATTGAATGTGGTTGAAACAAAGGCTATGGGCCTATTATTTCCTTCCTGCTCTTGGGACAAGCAAGCCCCAGCTCCAATGTTAGAAGCATCTACATGGAGCTGTAGGGGTTTAGCTTCCTTTGACCTATCAGGGTATGTCAACAAGATCGGACTAACTAAGGCCTCCTTTAGTTTATCAAACGCAGTCTGGCAACTCGCTGTCCAAGTCAGCGTCTTGCGGCCTGTAAGTTCACTAAGAGGCTTTGCTATCTCTGAGCAATTTTGGATGTGTCGGCGATAGAAATTAACCATCCCTAAGAATTGGCGGAGTCTTCTGATGGTGTTTGGGATTGGAAACTTGGCAATACCTTCTAGGTTCTTTACCAGTGGGACCATCCCCTTGGATGACACCTGATGTCCCAGGAATGTCACTTCCTCTTGGCAAAGCTCAGTCTTTGAGGGTTTGATCTTAAAACCATTAGATTCCAAGGCATGCAAGACCTTTCCCAGAATTTCAAGATGTTCAGGGAAGGTGCGGCTTACTACCATTATATCATCAAGGTAGACCATGCATTGAGTCCATGGGATCCCAGATAATGCCATCATCATGGCTCGTTGAAAGGTAGCTGGACCATTTTTCACCCCAAACGGCATTCTGAGAAATTCCCAATGGGAAAGAGGGGTGGAGAATGCAGTTTTCTCAACACTGGATTCCTCCATCTCAACCTGATAATACCCTTTGACTAAATCAATGGTAGAAAAGTATTGCATTCCATGCAAATTGAAGAGAGTGTCAATCAAATTAGGTAATGGAAAGCAATCTCGTTTTGTTATTTTGTTGAGCTCTCGATAATCAATGCATAACCGTATTGACCCATCACTTTTCTTAATTGGCACGACAGGTGCAGAGTATGGGGAGAAACTTCGTCTGATGATACCATCTTCCTCCAGCTGTTGGCAGTGCTCTTCAATGTCCTGCAGTACAGGTCCTTGGACTCGCCTTACTGGGATATGGACTGGAAGCCTGTGTTCTGTTTCAATCTGATGCTTGATAATGGTTGTGTGGCCAACATCCCCATCACCATGACTAATAGCTCCTTGGTGGCACAGCAACAACTGGACTAACTGGTCCTTTTGTTCTGCTGAGAGAGATGTATTTGTCAACTCAAAAGCATCAACCATCATTTGTGAAGTCCAGTCCTCCTGATTTTTAGAAGTTTTTGAACTGTCAGTGAAGTCCACCAGATGTACTAGTGAGTCCTTACCCTGCAATTTCATAGCCTTCCCAATTAAGTTTCCTCTGGAGATCTTCTGTGAGAAGTCTCCAAGGTTAATACCAACCAAAAAGTTGTCTTCTGTGACATTCATTAATCCAGGTTGTATAATCAAATCTTTTACAGAGGAGTTACTTTCCAAATAAGTTAACTCATGATCAGGGTTGTATCCTTGGAGGCGGAAACATGCCTCTATCATTTGACAGGTGCGGGGCAACTTCAACATCTTCCACACTTTCACATTCAAGGCTGGTTGGAAGTGGCTGTTGAGCATCTTGGGCAACTGTGATAAGTTGGCTTCCCTTCCGAGTGAGGAGTTCTCGTTTAGCCAAGTCAGGAAGCAAACTATCAGTCTGTAACATGTTTACCCCACAGATCAGATCAAAGTCTGAGACATGGTCTCTCACAACCACAAACTCAATTGGTTGTGTTTCAAAATTGGGAAACATGAGTGTGACTGTACAACCACCCAGAACTGGTACAATGTGTTTACCTATACCCCTAATCCCCTTGAGAGGTACTTCCTTTAGTGGGAATTTATCAGAGGGAAGTTGATGGTAACATGAAGCTGACATCAAACTGACTGCAGCACCTGTATCCACAAGAGCTGACAATGGGCCTGTGTGGGGAGAGCTTTTTATTCTTGGCCGGATGACTAAGGCATTGCTTGATTGCTGCTCTTGTCTCAGGTCCAGAACTTCAGCCAATTCATCTTCAGTGTTCACTGGCTGCTCTTCATCCCTCTCTAGGGTTCCAACTTGTTCAACATCTTCCACTGTCTCATCTTCAGTCTCACTCTGGGGGGCCTCAAGGTAGTTGTGTGCAATCTGACTTGCTAATGGATATGCCTGATGGTGTTGCTTCCTGGGAAGCAATGATGCCTCCAAAAGACCGTTCATTGCTAGCATGCTGGGGTAGCTCTGGCATGCGGCCTTCCATGACAGAGCTATCTAGTTTCCCAATTCTGGTGCTAGTTCTTGTGGTGGTGGGACCAACCCTTGGTCACTCATACAATCTTGACCCAAATGTGGTCCTCCACAACTTGGGCATTGTGGCCTCCCATTAAATAGTTCTTCTGAGTAGGACACTGTGCAGGGCTATGTCCATGTTGCTTAAACGTATGCAAATTTTCCTGGCAGTATAGCAATCTTGATGGAGATGACCCGCTTTCCACACAATGACATAAAGGACGCGAGGGACATTGACCCTTTGTATGCCCTGACTGCTGACAATGGGTACATGTCCTGTGGTCTCTCGGTGCTGCTGCAACTTGCTGAAAGTTATTGGCTGGTGGGTGAGACTGACCCCTAGGGAAGTTTGCTGCAGTTCTCACTTTTCTTCCATTGGGCCCCCTTAGCCTTCCTTGACTGTTTGTTGCAGTAGACTGAGGGGCAATCATGGGTAGTTCTTGCTTTAATACAACTGGTGGTGAACTCAGATATGGTGTGTGTGTTGACTGGTGTGGGATTTGTTCAATATAGTTAGGTGGCCAATTCCATGAAGAAGGTGGATAAGCACACTGATTCAATGGGGGTACTGCTTGAGCTGTAGGAAGGGCTGGTGCTAGATGTGCCACATTGGCCATTTCAGGTTGGGGCTTCACAGAGGATTGGGATGTCTGCCACTGACCCACTGGTGGGGGTGTTTCTTGGGTGCCTCTAGTGGTGGTTCCAGCTTGACCTGCCAAGGGGGACTCTGTGGAATTTAAATCTGCTAGTGCCACAAGCTTCTCCCACGAGATCTTCATTCCTAGTAAGGTCCTTTGGGTATGGATGATCCTGGTCAGCTCCTGCCTCAACTCTAAGGGCAACCCAGATATAAACCTATCTTTAACTATACGGAGTTGAGTGACATCCATATCAGGGAAGCACTGACAGGCTAGGGTTATTACTCTAAGGGCATAAGCAGAGACAGTCTCATGCGAGTGCTTGGTAGCCTCCATAAAGTCCTGACTCTGACTTTCTTCTTTCTTTCTTTGCTCTTTCTCATACCAGGATATTAAATGAGCCTTCAGTGTCCCATAATCACTAGTAGACTTCCGCATTACTCGATAAATTTCTAAGGCAGGGCCATCGAGGTAATTAGCTAAAAGGGATCCCATCCTTTCAAGGGAACCTGGATATTCTTGCTCAAAATATTTCTCAAAGGTTCTCACAAACTCATGAAAATCATGTCCTTCACTCAGGCAGTATTTTTCCGGTGGAAGAACCTTAGGTGTATGGCTATTAGCCAGTATTTGAGACATCATGGCCATGGTCTGAGCATTCTGCATAACCATTTGCTGAAGAATTGCCAATGATGGCTGGTCAATGCCCCCATCCTTAGGAGTTCCTGCCATAGGTGGTGACGGACATGCTGGTCTCTCAGGGCTTGTTCCTATTGGCTGTAAAGTAGCATCTATTTCCCTACTGCCACCCATGTCATGGTTATATGGGAAATTAGTGCCAGAAGTCAAGATGGGACTAGCTATTGTGCTTACAGTGACTGTTGATGAAGCCACAGCAGTGGTGATAGTGGTGGTAAATTGACTGGCAAGACCTGTTGTGTCACCCATTCTCTATTGTTCGCTCTTCGTGTGAATAATTCTGTTTCTCAACTGTTCTTGTGCAGTGTGGTGAGTGCTGGGAATACCAGCAAGAGAATAGGGGCTTCTAGTCAATGCTAATGCTCTCTATTGATGTTTCCCTTCAATCTTCCCGGGTCTGGGCACCAGTGAAACGGGGGCGCGATGCCGGTAAGTGTATCTGTGTAAAGATGCGTTTGCGTTACTCACCTACCGGATACTCTGTTAGTGGGGTCACGGCAGCTGCGGCTGGTTGCGGAGATGGGAGATTTAGCTGCCAGTGAGAACCACCCAGAGGGCCTTAATAAAAATCATTTGACTCCAGCACCACCTGCACTGCTAAGAATGAGAGAAATGAGGTGAGCAAGTTACCAATTTTAGTGTGGTTGAGATTATGTCAGATAGGCAGCTCCTACCAATCTGAAACTGGGTTCTCACCTTTAAGATCTCTGGAGCATAGCCAGTCTGCCTCTTTTAACGACTTACTCTTCGGCTTATGGTGGGAGGATTTAAGAAAAGTAAAATGTCCTTTGCTTAATTTAATCAACGAAACAATAATAACACTTACAAGGTTAACTGCATCAGCAGGCAAGTTTTTACAGGTAACTAAAGAAGATCTGAACAATTTTATTGATCATACACCAATGTGTTTTCAGAACCAACTAAGCACTTGAAAAAAAATTATTACTACAAAACAAAAGAAACAAACATCATTAGTCCCATACCACACACAAAAATGTCAACATAAAATAAAACCATTAAATTATTGGCCATCACCAGCCCATTACCACACAAAGGAGAAGACTTACAGAAAAAAAATAACTTACATAACTAATGCAAAAAAAACAAAGAATATTAGTTACTAGGGTAAGGTCAATGAGTGTTACCCAAATTGTATAAACCTGATAAGTCCCAGATGTGTCATTTTAAACTCCACTTCATCTCACAATCATTAAATGTATTCTTGGCTCAATCCGTACAAACAAAAGCAATGTTTATAACAAAAAAAACTGTGAACACTGGCTTCAGCATTTGTGCAGGCATTGGGGAAGAAAAAGCTTTGTCCAAATTCACTTCAATAAGCAAATGTCCCAGCCAAAAACAAATCCCTGATAAAGAAAAAAAACCAACAACATTTAGAGATTATCCCCCTAGCACTGTCATCAGTGGACTCACAGGAATCCATGAGTGCAATGATGCCAGAAAAGGGAGCAAAACTGACAATGATAATTAATGGTCTAAAATTTTGGGATATGTATTTGCATTAATATGTTGCTCATAAAGCAGTTAAAGGTACAATTTAGTTCACAGCCTGAGAAAGCTCAAAATCCATTGTGATGCATATTGATAACTGAAGTTAGGTTTTTCAACACGGTCTTTATAAAGGAAATCAGGCATTCAGAAATGATTATGATATTTACATGATAATTTTAAGTGATCCAAATATGTGAGACATGGTTCTTATAGCTAATGGTTAAGCAATACAAAACACCAATGGTAAAAACAAGACTGGATCACCTACCACACCATCAAGGAGAAGTGAGATGCTTTCCCGTCTCTTGAAATGGACATATGATTGCCTCAAGCTGCTTCTTGTTCTCTATACTGAGAGAGTTTCAAGCTTTTATACTGAGGCATATGATTGCCTCAGTTTTTTAACATTCTCTATATTGAGAGAATTTTAAATCTGTTATTATCAATTAAAAAGAGAAGAAAAACATTTTTAGTTAACCATACCATCTCAATATTATGGTTACAATCCCCAACAAACCTTCAGTGTCCACGTTTCAAGCTGTTCTGACAATATTTAGTGGGTCCACCTTGAAGATGAAAATTTGACAATTGTGGAATTTTATGGTTTGACTAGAAAATCTTATGTGTGAGCATTGTAGATTTTGTTTGAAAAAAAATTGTAAATATAGTTAGTTTTAGGCAAGTTTTAGCCTCAATTCATGAAATTATTTGTCTTTTTAGACTTTTTTTTTGTATTATTCTGAGAATCATGAAGTGAGTTACCAGGATGTGGGATGAGGACCCAACTTGCCAAGCATCCCACCAACCACCTCCACCTATTAAAAATGGTATTTCATGATAAAATACTTGTAAAAATTGATTTATTGCTTATTGATATCTTAATTATTCTTCTTTTGTCATTTTTTCTTCTAAAACAGATGATAAAGAAGCTTGTCTCTTTCTCAGATTAGGAGTGGCTTTTCTGTCAGCTTCTACAACTTGGATAACATTTTGAAGATGTTCTTCAGTCCTTGCAGCCTCATAAAAGTCACTACATAGTTTTACTGCCCTCTCAGAGCCATCATTTATGACATTTATAGCCAAAAGTTTTTCTTTGGAAGATATAAATGATGCTGTTGCTTTCCATTCAACAATCTCAACCATTAAAAATCATAGTCTAACTGTAGTGAAGAGAATATGAACCATGAGTTTTTGTCAACCAAGTCAGTTAGTGTGGTTTCCGATCGTAGATTGGTAAGGAAATTAGGCTTTCCAAAACTAGATCCATGTCTACCTTCTGGAACCACTGTCTCAATCTTGTGTGGTTTATAGGAAAGTAGATGGTTTGTTATAGCACGAAGTTCATTTTTTGGAACCAAATCACTGAATAATACAAGAGGAATCATCTCTGATGAAAGGTACCAGAGATGACATTTCAAAGATGTTAGAGCACTTTTTGCTATTTGCTTGTTTACTTCCTTGTATCTAAGAAGCTTTTTGTAAAGCTGCAAATCGTGCCATGGTGCATCAAAAACTGAAGAGCAGGTCATCCACCATGGGTAGTAAATCAGTGAAATGAAGGTTGCAAAGTCTCTTAGTTTCAGAATTTGTTGCTTGTTTGTGATTGTTACTGAAGGTAGTTTTGAGATATTATCTTCTAGTAATGCAATTTTTAGAGCATATATTGCTTTACTTATCCATCTGGCTCTATGTATAGCACTAGGTTGCTGAAGGGTTATATCCTTATCACTAGGTCCTGCATTTAAGTATAACACAACTAAGTCAGAAAATTGTTTGTAGTCATATCGTGGATGTTGCTTTTTTATATTACTTATTTGAATTGCATAATCAGTCCATTCCTGAAGAATCTCCTGGACAGCTTTGGAGTACTGATTGAAGTCAATTTTTTTCAATTTTTCATCCTTGGAAATCCACAAACTTTTCTCGAAATCTGTTAAAGACATTAATTTCTGGTCCACACTCGAAGTTTCTACTTTCATGTCCTGAAACACATGACTCATAATAACTTCACCAACATGATGCCTGCACGCAGACCATAATAAAGGCCATCCAATCTCTTGTTGGATAGTTATGCATGCAGCGCTCACATGTCCCATGTTGGTTGCTGTAGTGTCGAAAACCAAGTTCACTATTGAATCGGAGCAGTTCCACAATTTCAGTAGCTTCATAACTTCTTCAGTCAAGTTTTTCCCAGACTGGCCACTGCCACCAGCACTAGGATGATATGATGGAATACCAAGTAGTTTGAGATCCATTGAATTTCCAACTGATATGGCTAATCGTTCTTCTGTAACATTTATCCTGCAGAGTAGAAATTATTTTCGAATCCCAATGAAGAGAGGCCAATTTAGGAGGATTCCAGGATTTTTGAATGGAACTTGAAATTTTTTGGGCTACTTCGTGTCTTGCTCTATCAGCTGTAGCATATGAAGTTGCCACTGCCTTAGTATTACCACCACATTCTTCAACAAAAGCTTTTGTGAATGCAGCCTGTTGTGCCGGAGTCATTTTCATTCTTGATGCCAAAGAAACAAGTTTCAGTCTTTTCAGAATGTCATGAGGAATGATAGCTTGAGTACCTAAACAGACTGTTGACTGTGTGGATTTTCCATCTTTTTCAGCTCCATCATTAGCTTCTGACTCACTCTCAATGGTAGTTGTATCGCTTGTGCTACTGCTTTCTAATTCAACATAACTGCAAGAAGCTTCAGTGTCTCTCAATTCCTTTTCTTTTCTCACATTTTCTTCACATTTTCAAAAATTAATGCGCTTCATTTTGGATGCTAAAGTTTAATCATGAGCTCCAAAAGAAGCAATTCTATCCCCTTGCATAGATTGAAGAAATTGTATATCTTCTGGATTACTCATAATTTTTTCAGCATTTTTAATCCACAGTGGAAAAGTCATTTTAAGTTGCATTTCCATATCTTCTAGTCTTGTCTTTGTACTTTGTAGCTCTCTTCTTTTCAATGGAATTTCTCTCAGTTTCGCATTCTTTTCTGACAACGAAATTATTTTCTCACATGCTTTTTTCTCAGTAATCATTGGTATGTTGGCTTTATTGTAGAATGGTTGAATTTCTGTTAAAACAATTTTAGCTATATCTCGCTTAGTTCTTCTCTCTTTTAGACCCTGATGCTGGTGAAATAGGAAACATCTAAGAACTTGTTCACTTGTTGGCAAGCGACATCCTACAATCTTTGCATCATTATTTGTGATGCCAGGACATAATCCAAATATACAGGGTTTTTCGTGTTTTTACATCAACTTTATCTGCACCACTTGAACAAGTTTTACCACTAGAAGTGGCTTCACTGCTTTACCACTATTATCCATTACATCATATCAACTATTATCACCAACATATATCAAAAATTTACCTGTAATAGAAACAGATTAATATTAAAGTAGTCTACATGCCTGAAAATAAGAAAAAATAGCTATAGGTATTTCATGATGGCAAATGATGTTTATTAATAGTAGCTATGGCTTAAACACAAGCAAACTAAACATACTAGGGTCTATAGTACCTTTAAGGATCATTCAATTCAATAAAATAAAGGTATATGTGAAAAAAATAATTTAAGGCAATTTATCCCAAAAATTGTCATTTTTGTAAAAGTTTAGGAGCTAGGTGGACCCAGTAGACATTAATCAATTGACCTGAAATTTTGCATGTGAATTTTTTTTAAGGAATGTAACCATAATAACGTAGGGCCAAATCAATTTTTGAAAGTTGCCATTTTTGATGCACCCTAATGTACATTGTACATATATTTTAAAAGATTTTTCTCCTTTGGTTTATCTACATGTATTTTTTATATGATTTGAAAATTGTCTTTTTTTGGACCAACAAGTCTGTAATAAATCTTCGTCGTCTGAAAAAAAAATTTTATTACTTAATTTCAAACTCAGTTTTGAGCCTTATAATAAACTATAAGCCGACTTTTTATTACTTATTATGGTGTACATACATAAAATAAACATTTTTTATTCTTGGTCTTTTTTTCGAAAAATGATATCTTCGCTGCCAAATCAAAAAAAAAAAAAAAAAAAAATTGACATTTTTTCCAAAAAATCAATTTTATTTTTGTTATCCTAAAAAAATGATACATATTTAGAAACTACAGTTAATTTTACATATTTTATCATTTAAGACTTATTACGCTACCACAATTAGCAGCTGAGATATTTACGTTTGAAAATTGTTGTTTTTTTCATTTGACCAAAATTTGGTCAAGCCATAAAATTTGACCAACTAGACCAATTTTCAAAAAAATTCAGATTTTTATAATTTGGACCAAAACCAACCCTCACACCAAGTTTCATGAATTTTGGAGATGGTGGAGTGTACATTTGGCACTTTCATTTGTCTATTTGTCCTGGAATTACCCTTAGGTCAACTGTACACCCTTGATGATTGGTTAGGTTATCATGATATTTTTGTTAGTTTTAATGAAAATATCATGACTTAACCCAACTAACAAAAATATCATGACAACCTAACCAATTGTCAAGGGCATACAGTTGACCTAACCAAACATTCAATTAACCTAACTGGGCATTCAATAATTCATTTGCACAAGAAATGAAGGTCAGATTTGAATAAAACACCAAAATATACCAGAAAAGCCTATTCTCATATCAAAATCGACCTAAAGGGATAAAACAAATAATTACCATCATACGATTTCAATCAATTTTAATCAATCCAAAAATTGCTTATGTCTCTGTTAATACTGATTTGCGAATAAAATGCTATACAGCAAAGCATTCTCTTTTTTTTTTTGCTCTATCTCCCTGTATAAAAACCAATATACAGTTCTGTTCATGTACACTAACAAATCTTTACTATAGATTGTAAATACTATATATTCTTAGCTTAAATTATGAAGGCTACTTTGGTAGTAGTAAAGAGTTTTATGTTAAGGTGACCAGGTCCAAGAAATAAAAAAGCAGGACAACAAAAAAAAATTTTAATTCATAAACTTTGTGAAATAAATAAATGAATTTAGTTTTTTAGTTCAATAATCATAATACTATGATAATACTATAATAATAGGTACTATTGTAGCTATTTTTAAAAATCATAAAATAAAAGAGGTACCGTAGTTACTACTTACCTTTCCAGGTCCTGACGTATATTCCAACTAAAATAACCTTTCTGGGTCCCAACATATATTTAATGTAAATCTACAATTGTGAGTAATATGTATTTGGTGAATGAAACTATTCATTCTAACTTCTTTCGGATCTTGTGGGTTATAACCTATCATTTTTGACAACAATTAAAACAAAAATATCATGACAACCTAACTAATCATCAAGGCATACAGTTGACCTAACCAGGCATTCAATTAACTTAACTAGTAGAAGTAGGAGGAGGTTAAGTGAATGCCTAGTTAGGTCAACTGTAAGCCTTGATGATTGGTTAGGTTGTCATGATATTTTCATGATATTTTTGTTTGTTTTAAGTGTTGTCAAAAGTGATGGGTTATAACCCACAAGATCCTTATATAAATATATATTGCTGAAGTTAATTTACAGTTTTTTATTTGGGACCCAGAAAGGTAAGGTTGGGTCATTGTTGGGACCAAGAAAGGTAAGTATAGTACTGTACCTAAAAAAATTAAATTTAAATTTATTTTTAAAATGTGTACTTTTAAAATGTGTAATAAGTGTAAAAAAATTTCAGCAATGAAACTGAATGAAAAGAGAAATTATTCATGATTTCATAATTTACTTCCAAAATAATGATGCGCACACAACTTCCAGATGCACAACAATAATGCTTTTGGTATATATATATATATATATATATATTTTTTTTTTTGGTTTCAAAGTATGACCGCTCATGGCCACCAAAAGAAAGGTGGATAGCAGAGCGAACACAGGACGAAGACTATGAAACAGCGAATGGAAGTGAACAATAGACGGGGAGGAGGGGGGGGGGGGGGGGGGAGTAGCAGTCACAACCTGTAAAGAAGTCGGGAGCGAAGGAGGAAGGAGAACAACCCGGTTACCGAAAAGTAGGGACCTTCCGATAGAATAGCGCCAAGCCTATCACAAGGCCCGACACTCTCCAAAAAGGGAAAATACTCTGCGCGCAGCGCAGAGTAAAGCGGACACTCCACCAGCAGGTGGGCAATTGTGAGTAAGATGTTACAATCGGGACATCGGGGCACCCGATCCCCGGCCATCAAATAGCCATGGATCAGGTGGGTGTCGCCAATACGGAGGTGGGCCAAAGCCACCTCCTTATGGCACGACCGATGGAAGGAAGAGGCCCAATATCCCAATTTGGGTTTAATCTTGCATAGTTTGTTATTTGTGGCACCATCCCAGCGACTCTGCCACCAGGAGCGCAAAAACCTACGGAAGCCAGGGATATAATCGGAAAAGGGGAGGGACACAGGTGAAACCTGTAGTCGGCACGCGGAACGGGCAGCTCGATCGGCAGCCTCATTTCCAGCCATGTTAACATGTGCAAGAACCCAGCAAAATACCACCTCCTTGCCACCAGAAGTGACAAGGATATGGCACAGTAGCTGGATTCGTCGGACCAGTGGGTGGACAGGGTCAAAACACTCCAGGCCATCCAGGGCACTGCGGGAATCTGAATAGATGACAAACAACCCGTCCGGATGCTCCTGCACCACCTCCAGAGCGCTCAGAATGGCATAGAGCTCCGCCGTGAAAACGGAAGCCTCATCAGGGAGACGGGTACATCGGGGAGCAAGGACAAATGACTGGGGAACAGCCATGGCCCCAATGCCCCCTGACGACCTCGAGCCATCTGTGAAGACCGCAACACATGCAGAGACCAGTATAATGGATGGAGGAGGAGTGCCCATACCATCGAGGAGGGAGGTCACCGTGTCAGTGAAATACCAACCCCCATCCCGGCAGAACGCCCTCTCAACCACCTGGAACAGAGGAGAGGTGGGAAGATGGAGGATCCAGAGATAGTGCTTAGCAATGAGGACGACCTCCGATCCTCCAAGGGAGGGGTGTCGCACTCAACCTGCAGACTATCAACCAGATATCCAGTTATCACCGGATACCCTGTATCCGGCCAGATATCCTATCGGATATCCGGTATTGCAAATAATACCTGATGCATATGTTAAAAGCTCACTCGTTTTACCTAGTACCTAGTCTTAGGGAACCTTACTATTGTTTCTTACTCCAGGCTGTACATTACTAGTTTTCTTGTTCATTTCAGAAAAATTGTGAAAATATAGACTTTCTAGTCGTTAATATTAGAAATAAAAGTGAATTATGTCTTCTAAATCAAAATCAATTATTTGGAAGTATTTTAAAGTCTGTGGTGTGGAAAATGAACATAAAGTGGAGTGCAAATTATGTGATGTTACAAACAATGGGAGGTACATCGTGCGTGGTAAAACACCTCGGTCATATTCAACAAAACCATTGTGGAATCACATTCAAAGTAAACATCCTAGCATTAAGTTCAAAGCACTGCATGAAGAGAAGACCGAGTCTGTAGCCACTAACGATTCAGCATATTCGACATATTACATGTTAGAACATCTGCATGAACAAAGGCAGGTAGTGACAGCATATGCTGCAGAACAAGACATTCCAACACTCACCGCTTATAACTAGGGTTTGGTGGAAAATATTATTCGAGTGCTACAACCACTTGAAGAATTGACCAAACAAGCAAGTAAAGACAGCGAACTGATCAGTTTTGTAATTCCAGCAGTAGCTACACTACATTCTTATCTTTCAAAAAGACAAAAAGATTGTGGGATCCAAACTGTCAAGCAAAACTTGAAAGAAGCGCTGGAAGACCGTTTCATGAAACCGACATGCAGTAAATCTGTAAACCTCGAGCAAAACTGCTTTACGGTGGCTACCCTTTTAGATCCCCGCTACAAGTCGCACTTTCTGAAAGATGCCAATGGGGTGAAACAGCAGCTTGTGGCAGAATTAGTTGAGCACGAAAAACTGCAGAAGAAACATTCTACTAGCCGGGCTGAAGCAGAAGTCGAGGAAGCAGAAGTAGAAGAGGTCGGTTTACCAATGAACTTGGCTGAAGAAACTCATGAGGACATATGGGCTTGCTTCGACAAACTTGTGAAAAAAACTTCAGTGGATCAAGAAGACAGCAGCAGTGCAGACGAATCATGCCAGCTACCCGATGTTTCTCAAACTTCAGACTCATCCAATGCAGTGTTCTCTGCTTCATTGGCATTCAAAGGCTAAAAAACTCTGCCTCTTCTACACTTCAAAAATAGATAAGTATCTGTCACTACCAAACATACACAGGACTGACAACCCAATGAAATGGTGGTGCAACAATGTCAATCAATTTGAAACATTGAAACCAATGGTCCTTAAATATTTAAGTGCACCACCAAGTTCAGTTGCCTCTGAACGGTTATTCAGTGCAGCGGGTCAGGTATATGCAGACAACCGAAGCAAATTATTGCCAGCTGATGCTGAAGAACTGATCTTCTTGATGAAAAATATGAAATATAGTGAATCGTAAATACGTACATTAAGTCTATTTTCATTTATTTTTCAACACATATTGCCATACTATTGATTGCTTGTCTTCATTTTTTCTATAATGTGAGATATCATGATATGTCAATGTTACAGATGTATTTAAATTTTGATCTGTTTAGCTCAATTTAATTCTCAGTTTCTGTTTATTATTATTGTGTTAGGGTGGTTGTCATAACCACTTCTTTGGATCCCTTGATTATTAAACTTATTTCTTCTCTCTTTGGGTCGCCATTGTTGCAGATAGAGAGGTTAAAACTAACTAATATAGCTAATAATAAATAATAATACTAATAATAATGCTATTACTTTGTAGGTACATATAAAAATGTTTATTAAGGATTCATCATCTAAGATATTTAATTAAAATTAAAAGTGCCGGATATCCGGCCGGATAGTGCCACTATCCAGCCAGATACCGGATAGTGCAAAAAGTGCCGGATATCCGGAAAAACTGGATCGTAACCGGATATCCGGCACATCCCTAATCATTAGTTAATCAATTTGGCCTATAAACTCATAAAAATGAACAAGAATTGTGTATAACATCATTTGTCAAAGAAAATGAATTTAGATCTGGATATACCCACAGAGAATAAAACAACAAACACAGAAGCAGTAGTCATTAAACAAGTTGGTCAACAAAAATTTAAAATACCAAATTTAAAACAAGTAATACAACAACTTGAAAAGCAATATAAAATTGCAGATAGAAATTTAAATGATACAATAGATAATGTTCAAATGTTAATTGGAGTTGATTATATTCACTTAATTCAGAAGGGCATAGTCAGAATAGGAGATGGGATAGCTCCACTGGGACACATACCGTAGATAAATATAAAATAACAATGAAAAATAAAAATATATGACTAACAAACTCGCCCTATTATGACAAGGTCTTACACAACTCAAATAAGGACATAAATACTGAAATATTAAATAAATCATTAAAAACTGAAGAATTAGATAAAGGTGTATAACAGCTCTGGCTATTAGAGTCAGTGGGGGTGCAAGATGGTTGAAAATTTTGAAAATACCATCATGTATGAAAATGGCCATTAGTCAATTGAACTACCTTGGAAGATCAATAGTCCAAAATTAAATGATAATCTAAAGGTAGCTAAAGGTCATCTCTATAATTTGATGAAAAGATTAAAAAATGACAATAGAATTAAAATGTATGATGATGTTTTCAAGGACCAGTTAGAAAAAGGCTTCATTGAGGAAGTTAAAGATCACCCCTTTAAAAAAGACAACTGCCATTATCTTACTCACACAGGAGTCTATAGAAAGGATGCACCCACAACAAAACTTAAGAGTTGTGTATAACTGTAGTCTTAAAGATGGCAATAAGCATAGCTTGAATGACTCTCTCATAGAGGGGCCTAATCTTATTTCAGACCTTGTAAGAATCCTAAGATTTAGATTAGATGACTATGCAGTTCAAAGTGTTATAAGCATGCTTTTTTGAGAAGTCATCTGAAAAATGACTATGACAAAGATCAACTAAGATTCTTGTGGTTTAATGATCCATATGACTTAAATAAAAGGTTTAAAACATTTAAATTTAATGTGGTTTTGTTTGGGGCAAATGCAAGTCCTAGTTTACTGGCTTTAACCATCAAACATCACTTAAATTTGTATGAAAATGATTTAACTGTTCAATTCTTGAAAGATCACTTCTATGTAGATAACCTTGTAGGATCAACCAAAACAGAGTCAGAATTAAATGAAGTTTACATAAAAGCGGATAAAATAATGAAAGAAGGTAATTTTGAATTAAGAGAGTGGATCACAAATAATGAGAGACATCAAAAAATAAAATCAGAAGACAAAGGATTGACAGAACCAACAAACAGGGTGAAAATATTAGGTATGATCTGGGATTTGAACTCAGATTCTAAAGTTTATGACTCACTCTGCACAAAAGGTTACACCTTAGATACAACAGCTAATACAAAAAGAAAGATCTTATCCGAAAGTTTAAAAATATTTGATCCTATGGGTTTACTCCTTCCTTCTACTATCAGTTCCAGGGTTCTTTTACAAGAATTTTGTAAACAGAAAGTAGACCGGGATGATCCTATAACCAATAAATAACAAGATGGCTGGAAAAGGTTAGCTAAAGATCTCAATAAACTACAAAACATAAATATACCCAGAGTTTGTGGACACAGAGATACACCTCAAACCTTGCATATATTTGGTGATGCCAGTGAAAAGGTGTATGGCTGTTGCACTTACCTTGTAGGTGAGGATGGCAGTCATTTGATCTGTGCCAAGGGGAAAGTAACAACTTTAAAACAAAAGAAAACTATTCCTCAGCTTGAACTACTTGCAGGTTATCTAGCTGTAAAAATAACAGGATTTCTCCATGAAATCTACCATGATGTAAACATCACAAATACATATATTTTACTTGACAGTCAAATCTACTTGGCATGGATCAACTCTGATGAGTTAAATTCAAAAAACATCTTTGTCCATAACAGATTAAGAGACATAAAAGAAGCTAGACAAAATTTGGACATAACCTTCAGATACATTCCAACCAAACAAAATCCTGCAGACTTTCTTACAGTCCTGAGGATTATCCTGTAAATTACTAAAATTGAACAAAAATTGGTTTCATGAACCTGAATTGATTCAGGATGAAACAATGTGGCCAGCAGAAATCAATATAAAGTTGAGCCACTATTAGATTATAACAATTATTCTGACTTTGGCAAACTTGTAAGGGTAACATCTTACTGTCTCAGATTCATTCACAACTGTTTAAAGAAAATAAATAAACAAAGAAATAATGATAATGAAATGTATACAAATCTAGCTACCAAATATTGGCTTAACCACATACAACAGAATACAAAAATGAAATAGATTTTCTAACAATTGGTAAACAAATGAACAAAGTACCCTCTGTGGTAATAAACTTGAATCTCTACATTGACAAAGATGGCTTATTAAGATGTAATGGTAGATTAAACAAATCACAAATCACATAACAGTAACAACCCTTCTTCCTAGGTTCCATCACATTACAACCCTAATTATTAGAGAGAAACACAATGAACTTTATCACATGGGTGTTCCACAAACATTAAATGCCATTAGAAAGTTGTAATGGAGACCCAAAGACAGAATGACTGTAAAGACAGTTTTGAATAACTGTGTCACCTGCAAAAGGATTCATTCCAGATCTTTCAGGAAGACCAATCCTCCTGATTTGCCAACAGAGAGAGTCACCTTTAATAGGCCTTTTGAAACAGTTGGCATAGACTATACAGGAAGTTTGACTGTTGGTCTGGGAACAACAGAACAAAAAATGTACATCATACTTTACACATGTTCAATTGTTCATCTTCTAGAGCAGTCAGCTTAGACATAGTGAGTGATCTCTCTGCAGAATCATTTGTCTATAGCTTTAGAAGATTTTGTGCTAAGCATTCTGTACCAAAATTGTTTGGACAGATAATGCAACATATTTCAAGGCTGATGAAAACCAAATAAATGACATATTACAAAATTCACATACCATATCTACAAAATAAAATAAAATGGAAATACAAGCCTGTTGCATCACCATGGTATGGAGCAATCTGGGAAAGGAATATCCAAACAATAAAGAATTGCCTAAAGAAATCAATAGGTAAAAAACAAATTGAATTCTTTGAACTTCTCACTCTCATAAGTGAAATTGAGAATGTTGTCAATAACAGACCTCTTACTTATGTAGGGGATAATATTAATGATGTAGAGTCTCTCACCCCAAATCATTTGATTAAGGGAAAAGTCATTAACCCTCTACCTGATTACAGTATCTCCTTGGATGATCCACCTTGGAGTGATGATAATCATGATTTGCAAAATTGATTATCACAAATAACAAATATAAAAACAAAATTTAAAAAGCAATGGAGTGATGAATACTTTGTTGGGTTGAGAGAAAGGCATAAATATATATACAAAACAAAGACTGGGTTAATGAAATCAAGGTAGGAGATTAGTTCTAATTAGACAAAATACACCAAGACAGTGTTGGCCATTAGGTAGGGTTTTAGAACTAAAAACTGGGGAAGATAGATTAACCAAGGTTGTAAAACTTAAAACTGCTTCAGGTGAAACTATAAGAGATGTATCACTCTTATACCCCCTAGAAGTAGGACCAACTACTGTTAATAAAAATTATCATAAGATGAATCTATAATAGATTCTGATGATAATCAAAATTTGACCCAAACTATACCAAACCTAACCTGTTCAATAAATGATGTAACTAGTCCTACTACTACAATAACCTATACGGTCTAGGGTTGCCAACCATCCTTTTTTGTAGATTTTTGTCCTTGTCCTTTCTTGAGTTTGGAAAGGACGCCATTTGTCCTTTTCTGATAACAATCTTGTTCCAAACAACAGTTTTATAACAAAAATTTTGTTTAAAAGGAAATAATTATAAAGTCTTAAGTCAAGTAACATTTTATAAATTCATTTCTTCACTTAAATGTTAACGTTCCGTGTAGCGGAAAAGTATAAATTTAAAAATAAATATTGTTACCATAAATTTTGTCAATGCATGACTCAATGGGTCAATATCTGTATATCACTAAAAATATTTACTTTAAGAAAATATGCAATAAAAAAGCATGCAGTATAAATTGTAATAAATTATAAATAAAATTTTACTTCTTTCCCTAACCTTGTAGACAGTTTATTGGAATTGATGTTCTTGTCCTTTTTTTCAAACTTCATGGAGTTGGCAACCCTACCTATACCACAAATAGTAGACCACAATGTTCAACTGCCCTACAAGCTAGGCAGATGTTACAACAAAAGATAAGGGCTGGAGTATTGTAATATTTCCTATAGAAAATAAATTAAAATGCAACACCCTTTCATTTTGGAAAGAGTGAGGAGGACTTTATAAAATGCAACACCCTTTCATTTTGGAAAGAGTGAGGACTTTATAAAATGCAACACCCTTTCATTTTGGAAAAAGTGAGGACTTCATAAAATGCTACACCTTTTATATTAAAAAGTGAGGAAAAACAAAAATGGAATAACAAATAAAACATAAATTATAGGTAATCTAAGATGGGTTAACATATATTAAAGAAAAAAATTGAGTTTTACATGCAATTTTTCCTTTCTGGCCAGCCCCAATATGCAGAAAATTTGGGAGTACCAAAATGGAAGACCCACCTAATCTTGGATAAGCCACATTGACATTCAAAAATAATAATAAAAGTAAATCAGAGAGAGAACTTGAACTCTTGCTGAGAAAAATTAAAAAGGCACCAAGGAAGGACATAAGAAATTTTTATAGTGGGCACACTAGGGGCAACTTCAGCCCATCAAGGTGGCTCCACTATGGGTCATTCCACATCAAGTGGACCTGTGGTCCCCACCTCACCATGTCAGATTTTGTTCTAACTTTGTTCACAGATTCCTTTAAGCCTTAAAGGAAGTTCTGCAATGTTTTAGTTCCATATCTTTTGTGGTTCTGTCACTAGGGCTCCAAGAGCATGGGCTACTTTGTCCATCACATTGAGTGCCAAATTATTTGTGCCATTTTTAGCTAGTCAGCATTCCACAGTAACAAATCCTTCTGCTCTGAAAATTTGGTCCTTGGGTCAATATTTACTGTAGATTTCAAAACTTGCATTACTAGAGCTCTAGGAAGTATAGATTTTCCATAAAATATCCCCAAAGTAGGCTTCAAATTACATTTTGATTCCTGGGAAGCCACTTTTAGAAAATTATAGCTCTGGATCTACTTGATTCTGTGAGCTTTTGTTAGAAACCAAGAAAGTACTGCCCATATGCTACAAAATGTTTCAATCCGGATCTTCCTACCTGTTCTAGTTGCTGAGTATAAGGCATCAAAAATGGCCAAAATTAATTTATGTGACAAAAATGTCCCATCTTTAAAGCTCAAAATGATCATGTGGGAGCTCGCACCATACTCTAACAAAAACCAATGAAAAGCATGTCCTGAAATACTAGGGCCTAGTTTTTTATTTTGGTGTCTTGCTTTTTTGTAGGTCTAGTAGAGCTTTGAAATTTTGTTCCTGTGATGTTTCTAGCATTATATTTGTTAATTTATTTGCACTCCTGTTGGTCCATGGTGGCTAAGCCACTGCCAATTTCTCTAATTGATAACTATTAAAGATAAAGATAATTTATTAATACAAAGGAGTCTGTTTCAGTTTTTTGAGAAATTGGCAACCCCATCGCCAAGGGGCCATGCCTGATAGCCGCAGGTCCAGCCACAGGTCCCACCCACCCACCAACTCATCTTTCCTTGACTTTCTAACTGGATCCAGAACTGTGCAACTCCTTTTCAAAGCTTTCAAACAAATTTTCTATAGTAGACAAGGTATTCCCTGGCAGCATGTACCCTCTTCCCATGGCACTCGGTGTAGGAGCAGGAATAGTTGTCAAGATATGCTGCTCTGGAATCCAACAAGTGTCTTTTCTAGATGGCCACTGAAACTGTCGTGCTGGCCCATGAGGGTGCATAAATGTAATTAATGCATCTTTTTCTTCCTCACAGACTTCACAAATGTTTCCAAGCCACCACAAATCATCATAAATGCATGCCACATATTGGCCTGGTTGCAGTTTCAACTGTCATTGATCAATGTCACTGTATATTCCAACATTGGCCACAAAATAACATGTAGATCTTGAAACTCGGCTAACTTGAATCTGTTTATCATTTACTGGAACAAAATGATGATTTTCTCGAGTTCCAGCTACTGTATGCCCATGATTAAATCTTATTTCCTGTGCTTCTCTTCTGCTTCTATTTCATCAGTTGAAACAAAAAGAATGTAATTCCATGCACATCTTTTTGGCAAAATTCAGAGAGATCGGTAGGTGTGAGAATCTGACCAGTTACTGGTCTTTGCAAGCTGGCACGAGCTGCCAATCTTTTCACAGTGCCCCCTACACCATCACATGCTGATTTTCCATGGCTGGTAGCAAAAAAGTTCCATTCTGCTGTTATCCCACCAAAATCTTTGCTGTGCCAACAAAGGTTCATGAAATTTTTGTAGTTTTTGTACTGGCCTGCAGCACCATCACTGAAGTAATGAATGTGCTTGATTACTTCAAAATTTTCTTTCAGAAATCCAATCAACTTCTTCAGAAAGACATGTACTGCAACAGTATCATGCTTCAGACAGTCACTGATGACACAAAAACATTCACTTCTAATTTCATCTGAAACTTTGTGATACATTACAAAAGGATGCAGTGTTGCTTGGCTGTTGTCCCAGTGAAAACCTTGTGCTGCATCTTGTACCACAAAAGAATAGTTCTCTGCAAAATCCATTAAGATTATTGCTTCTTCAGGTTTTATTTCCTCCTTTAGGGACTTCAGGTGAGCACTTTGGTGATTTGAAACGTAATGATGACCACAAAGGAAGATAATTTTTGAAGTCAGTTCTGTGATAAAATCCTCTACTGACAACTGTTTCATAATCAAGGTGTCCCTGTCAGTGTGAACCCATTGTTTATATTCAATCATTTCTTGTGGATCCATTTCTGCTTGTTCTGTAAAAATAGCTGAAAGGTGATCTTCT
Source organism: Bathynomus jamesi (assembly GCA_023014485.1). Classification (NCBI taxonomy): domain Eukaryota; kingdom Metazoa; phylum Arthropoda; class Malacostraca; order Isopoda; family Cirolanidae; genus Bathynomus; species Bathynomus jamesi. The sequence continues at coordinate 100,011 of JAJOZX010007366.1, read as the reverse complement.
AGTGCTGGTGCTCCAGGGCACAGTTCACACTGTTGTAGCATACAGTCTTTTGACTCCAAATTGCAAACACATTTTTGCATCAGCATTTTGTAATCCTCATGAATATCAGCTCCAGCCAACATCAGTTTCACATTTTGGTGAATTGTACATACAAAACACTGTGTACCCCTGCTACACCAACTGTCACACACCACTTTGGTCGAAGTTCACAGAACTTAGAGAAGCCAATTTCAGGGCCATTTCGATCTTTGTAAGCAATGTACATTTCTTTCAAATTGCTGAGCAGCAGTCTTTTTTGTTTTTGAAGCTTTTTTCCATCAATCCTGACAGACACCCAATCTTTCTTCCCTGGGCACATGGCTGAATTCATCATCTTCATAAAACTTTTGAACTTTTACTACTACTTCCTCAGGCAGTGTTTTTCCTTTCTTTTTTCCTGGTATTGCAAGAATACCTGACTCTGCTTTCAACTTCCTGGCTGTTTTAACCATTCGAAGAGAAACTCCAAATTCTTCTGCTGTTTGTTGTATAGACCAGCTGTTAGGCTCCAGAGTTAGAATCTGCAGTTTCCTTTCTTTGTCTGATAATTCCATTTGGCTTTTCAATTCTTCCAACAGTATTTCATAATCTTCACAATTTCTGCACCTCTGCTGACTTGTGCTAGCTTCCATTTCACCCACATCAATCCCTGTAAGAGCTGCCATTTTCTGACCAATAGCTTCTTGTGCTTGTCTTGTCTTTCTTTTGACATATCCTGGTAAATCTCTCTTGCTCACTTTTTGTGGCTTTACAGGGGAAATGTCAAGTGCTGAACAGCTGGTGTCTAGTTTCTGCTTTTGTGCTTCTGGTGGATCAAATGATTCACTTGATGATGTTGAACTGATTCTTTGTATTTCAGCCCTCTGTTTCCTGCAATCAGGACAAAGTTTCTGTCCAGGCTTGATGTCTTTGCCAGTCTCTTCCTTCAACAGTTGAGCTGTTGCAATGTCAATTGCCCAAAGTGATTTTTTGGGTAATGTTGATTTATGATATTCAAATGGGTTGCAACAGTGCTTCTGCAGACTCTCATATCTGGTCAAAAGCTGTTTATGGTGCAAGCATATGCATGCATCTTCCTTAAATTGGACTACTTCTATTCCTGTTTGAAGAAAAAGTAGTTGTCTTTCCTGAACTGTCAGCTCTGTGAACAGTTTCAAACCACATTTTCTGGAATATGTTTTCAGGTGACACTCTGTTCCCTCTTTATTTCCAATAGTACAAGCTTCCAGTTTTCTTTCAGTTTCCATGGGTTCTCCCACATGAACACTACTAGTATCTGATGATTCGGCCATTTTCAGTTTTGATCTGAAAACAATAATAGTCATGTATTACATGTTGTTGAACATAAATAAAAATATTATGTATAGCCTAGCACATAGCACCTAGTCCTGCACTATATAATCGGTAATAAGAACAAAAGAAAAATGAAATAACAATTATAACGCTAGAAACATCACAGAGAACAAAATTTCAAAGTTCTACTCAACCTACAAAAAAGCATGACACCAAAATAAAAAACTAGGTCCTAGTATTTCAGGACATGCTCTTTTCATTGGTTTTTGTTAGAGTATGGTGCGAGCTGTCCCACATGATCATTTTGAGCTTTAAAGAGGGGATGTTTTTGTCACAAATTAATTTCAGCCATTTTTGATGCCTTATAACTCAGCAACTAGAACAGGTAAGAAGATCCAGATTGAAACATTTTGTAACATATGGGCAGTACTTTCTTGGTTTCTAACAAAAGCTCAGAGTCAAGTAGATCCAGAGCTATAATTTTCTAAAAGTGGCTTCCCAGAAATCAAAATGTAATTTGAAGCCCACTTTGGGGATATTTTATGGAAAATCTATACTTCCTAGAGCTCTAGTAATGTGTGTTGAAATCTACAGTAAATTTTGACCCTTGGATCAAATTTTCAGAGAAGGATGATTTGTTACTGTGGAATGCTGACTAGCTAAAAATGGCACAAATAATTCGGCACTCAATGTGATGGACAAAGTAGCCCTAGTGACAGAACCACAAGAGATATGGAACTAACACTTTGCAGAACTTCCTTTAAGGCTAAAAGGAATCTGTGAGCAAAGTTAGAACAAAATCTGACATGGTGAGGTGGGGCACTTTTCCAAAATTGGTCCACTTGACGCGGAATGACTCCTATGTAAAAACTGCCTGTACATTGGCACCAACCAATTTTTACAAAACTAAATAATTACACTGGTCAACAACAATTTTGTCACAAGGGTTTTGATAGGTGTTCTAAGTGTACTTTTTCATGCTGAATCTAAATATGAAATCAGATTTTTTCTATCAGGCTTCATTTACTTGTGACGCTATGTTCATTTTTTCCTCATTTAGCATGATCACCAGATAAAAAAATAACATATTATATATAATTAAGTATATAACAATATTATAATATAAAACATTATAAAAATAATAAATATAATAATATATTATATTAATTAATATAACTATAATAAAATATATTAATATTAATATATATGTTGTATTAATTTTTCTGTAAAATTAGTACAATTTATTCCTTTGGGGAGAAAGTTCTGATAATGCTGGCAGGATAAATTTGGTCGGAGCAGCAGACTCTGCAGGTTGAAACATGTTTGTACCTGTTCAGACATGAGCCTAGTTTGTGTGTGTAGAGCAGCTCCAAGTCAATCTGCTTGTAAATGTCACAGTGTTAACAGCTAGTCTGTTGCTTCTTGTTAATTTTACACCAGTGTTGTATTCATATAGATGTTTTGTAATGCCGCGGAACTGTCTGAATCATCCTAATTCCTTTTGTTATGTATGTGGTGATCTAACTTTAAAATCCCAGAAACGTAACTTTACACCATTAGTAAAAAAATGCTATGAACTTTATTTCGGATGTAAAGTAGGCGATCAGGACAAGAGTTGGGCCCCTCACATTTGTTGTGTGACATGTGTAAGACTACTTACAGGATGGCTAAATGGTTCACGTTACATGCCATTTGCTATTCCAATGATTTGGAGGGAACCCAAAGATCACACAACAGACTGCTATTTCTGCCTGGTAAATACAAAGGGGATCACTTCAAAAACAAAGAGCCTTATGAAATACCCTAATCTACCATCTGCAATGAGACCAATTCCCCACAGTGCTCAACTTCCAGTACCAAATCCTCCTGAACATGTAAGTTTAAGTGATGAGGAATCAAACGTAGCTGTAGCATATCACGAGGAAAAAGATGAAGACATTTCTGATCCAACATTCCAGGCTACCTGTTCCTCCAATGAACCACATTTACTGTCACAAGGAGATCTAAATGACCTAGTTCGTGATTTGAAATTATCTAAGCAGCAGGCTGAACTTTTAGGTTCAAGATTAAAGGGTTGGAATCTACTGCAACGTGACACTAGAGTTTGTTTTTTCCGCAGCTGCCATGATGAATTCAAAGAATGGTTCTCCCATGAAGATGGACTTGTGTTTTGTAAAGATGTTAATTCAGTCATGGGGGCTCTTGGTCATGAACATAACGTGGATGAGTGGCGATTGTTCATTGACTCCTCAAAAGTCAGCTTGAAAGCAGTCCTTCTTCACAACGGAAATAAATTTCCTTCTGTACCTATTGCACATGCTGCAAACATGAAAGTCATACGAAGTTGCTTTTAGAAAAGTTTCAGTATCAGAAATATAAGTGGAATATCTGTGGAGATCTGAAGGTCATTGCACTTTTGCTAGGGTTGCAGCTAGGTTACACCAAGTACTGTTGTTTTTTATGTGAGTGGGACAGTAGGGACAAGCAAAACCACTACGTTAAGAAGGATTGGCCAAAACGCACCTCACTTGTTCCAGGCAAGAAAAATGTTGTGAATAGTTCACTTGTTGACCCTGAGAAAGTGTACCTTCCTCCTTTACATATCAAGCTTGGACTTATGAAAAACTTTGTTAAAGCGGTGGATAAAGCGCAAACAGGATTCACATACTTGAGAAATAAGTTTCCCCGGATCAGTGATGCCAAGATTAAAGAAGGCATTTTTGTAGGCCCTCAGATCAGAGAATTGTTAAGAGATGAGAGATTTGAAGGAGAATTGAATGAAGTTGAGAAAGCTGCGTGGCAGAGTTTCAAAAGTGTCTGCACAAATCTTTTGGGAAATCACAAGGCTGAAAACTATCCTGAAATAGTAGATCATCTTAAGTCTTACCAAGCAATGGGGTGCAATATGTCATTAAAGGTTCATTTCTTGGACTCTCACTTGGACATTTTTCCGGAAAACCTGGGTGCGGTAAGCGACGAACATGGTGAGCGTTTTCATCAGGATATTTCTGCCATGGAAAACTGTTACCAAGGCAAATGGAGCCCCAGTATGCTGGCTGACTATTGCTGGACTCTTAAGAGAGACATGCCTGAGGCAAAGCACTGCAGAAAATCAAAACAAGCTACTTTTTAAACTACAGGTATGTCTTTTCGATCATATTTTAATAAGTAACTATATGGGTTTTTAAAAATTAAATTGCATGTCACACAAAAACCAGACCTGATAGAGAAATTTTACAAACTTATTTGGATTCAGCACAGAAAATACTATAAGAATAAGGTATTTTCATTCTTGGGACACGAAAAAAAATTTTTTTGTTACCCAGTGTTATCAATTTAAAACTAATTAATTATCAATTTAAAACTAAAGATAGAATCTCTAGGTCCAGATCCACAAATATGTTACACTCTATATCTATTTATAACACATGCAAATATATCAGATCCAAAGAATCCAGTCAATTTCATTACAGTATCCATCAATATCAGTACCTTGCCAACCAAAAATAAGTCATGGTCCATATCAATTGCAGACCAAGTCACAATTTACAACCATATACATTACAATATATATACCGGGTGTCCGAGAATTATCTGTACAATTTTTGGCTGTTATTAAAAGTCAACCATGAAGTGTAGAAATTCCAGTATTGTCCCATTTTACAGAGAATCTCATTAAGTTTTTTCTGATACCAAGTTTTGACAAGTTTTTTAGAAATTCCAGTGTGTCCGAACATTATCTGTACAATTTCATCTTTTAATAAAATTCTTGATAACACACGTAAAATTCTTAAACAAGATTATTTAGAATCTGTATTTTCAAAAGTTTCTTTTATTAAAGTAACGTTGTTACAAACATTTGATATGTGCACCATTAGTGATTTGCAAAACATCCAATCGATACTCCAAATGTTGCCATGTACGCTGCAGCACAGCCACATCAATTCGCTCAATAGCAGCTGTGATTCTTGCTTTTAAATCATCAATGTCTGTCACCCGCGTACATTTCTAAAAAACTTGTCAAAACGTGGTATCAGAAAAAACTTAATGAGATTCTCTGTAAAATGGGACAGCACTGGAATTTCTACACTTCATGGTTGACTTTTAATTACAGCCAAAAATTGTACAGATAATTCTCGGACACCCAGTACTTAGAAGGAAAAGTGTAGGTGTGGCTGTAAAGACTGTACAGTAATGTAGAAATGTGTGTGCACCCATTTAAAGGTGTTTGTGGGGCAAGTGAAGCTCATGAGTTTTTCAATACCTCACAGTACTATGGGGGGCACCACTCAGCAGAGGAATCTCTTTAAATGGGGTGTGTAAGGACAGAGAGTATCCCCTAACCCAAGATGCTGCCTCTCTATATTCCACAACACTTGTGTTGAGCTGTGGGATCTATCACCTAAATGCATATAATATATATGAAATAAACTAGTACCATTCATGCAACAAAAATGGGCTTAAACACTATCACCAGATGTCCCTTGCAGACATCAAACTATCCAACCTTCTTTTGAAAGAATCAAGTGCATCTCAAGTCACCACTTCTGTCAGACTGTTCCAAAACTTAATTACTCTGTTTGTAAAACTATGTTTTCTTAAATTTGTTCTACATCTTGGCTTAAATAATTTCATACTATGACCTCTAGTCTGGTTATTGTGATCTTTAATGAAGAGAGAATCAAAATCTATCTTATCCAACTCTTTTATCATTTTATACACCTCTATCATATCACCCCTTAACCTCCTCCTTTTTAATGAGAACATGTTTAGATACGCCAGTCTTTCCCTATATGTCAATTGTCTTTGAGATGGGATCATTCTTGTTGCTTGTTTTTGTACTTTTTCCAGTTTTTCAATATCTTGTATCAAATAAGGATTATTAAATTGAATACAGTATTCAAGGAGGGGTCTCACATATGAAATGTATAATTATGGTACTTTATAATATTGGATGATTTGTATTCAATGTGTCTCTGCATGAGATTGAGTCTAGCATTTGCTTTATTACTGATTTCCATACAGTGATTTGAGGGTTCAAGTTCATTAGTCACAATGACACCCAAGTCTTTCTCTTTATCATCATTTTTAATCCAAATTCCATTCATATTGTATTCAAATTCTGGATTTTTTGACCCAATATGCATAACCTTGCACTTATCAACATTAAATTTCATCTCCCACTTATCTGCCCAGGCTGTTACTCTGTCTAAGTCTTTTTGTATTGTCATTGCTCCTGCTACTGACTTAACATTATGGCTTAATTTTATATCATCAGCAAATTTTGAGGTTTTACATGATAGGCCCTTCTCTAGATCATTTATATAGACAACAAAAAGCAGAGGTCCCAGCACAGACCCCTGTGGGACTCTGCTCAATACGGGTCTCCAAGTAGACCTATTTCCATTCAGATGAACTCTGGCTGAGAAACCGAAAACATTCTTCTATCCAATCAGCTCTATGACCTCTTATACCATGGGCTCTAACTTTTACCAACAATCTTGCATGAGGAAGAGTATCAAATGCCTTTGCAAAATCTAAGTATACTATATCTACTGGCTCTTTATTGTCCAAATGCAATAGGACTCCATCATAAAATTCAATCAAGTTGGTTAAACAGGCCCTTCCATTTCAAAAGCCATGCTGGTTATCATTTATAAGGTTGCACTCTTCAAGGAACTCAGTAACTTTACCTCTAATGATACTTTCAAGTAATTTGCAAATAATGGAGGTGAGGCTGATGGGTCTGTAGTTTCTTGCCAAGTTTCTATGGGATGAAAAGAAAAAAGATCCCATAGCTAGAAATGGCAATATAGTTTTGGGAAGAAAAGATCACAATAAGAACAAAGAAAGAACAACAAGGAGGGGCAAGAGACAAAGAAGCCGGAATAAAAAAGTTCATTGTTGGTGTCAAAAAATTGAATTTATATATCATTTCAAGGTAAGTTGTTCATAAATTTCCCTTTGGTTATTAAATTTAGGTTAAATAAGCTGACATTTCAGCTGTAATTGTTTAACAATAGAGTATGGAAGTCCTGTTTATGGACACATAGCTAGGCTGGTTGCAAATTAGATAAGTGTTGACCTTAAGGATAATCTTGGTTTGAAAAGTCATTTGCGAGTTAGCTATGGATTGTGAACATTGTGACTACACTATTTTAAAGCCATTTTCCGAATTTAATTCTGATTTAAAAAAATTGATAGCCTTTCTGGTTCAGCATAAACTACTTTTAAGAGAAAGAAAGTGGCCAAAGTGTAACAAGACCTGTAAAATAGATTTCAATAGAAAAACCTTTAGGTGTCACTCCGAAAAAAAAAGTTTGCATAACAAAAAAGTTTATCTCTGCGATTTTCAGGAATCTTTATTTAAAAACACATTTTTTTCCAAAGCTAAATTAGACCCCTTACGAGTGTTATACTTCATGAAATACTTCTGCTATAATAACTTTAACTTGCAAACCATTACCAAGGAATTAGATATTTCACAACCTACATTCGTAGATTAGGCAAATTTTTGCAGAGAGGTCTGTATAAGCTACGCTTTTGATTCCACTGAAAAGCTTGGTGGTCCCGGTAAGGATATTGAAATAGACGAAGCAAAATTTGGAAAGCATAAATATAACGTAGGAAGACGCATAGAAGGTCAGTGGATTTTCAGAGGCTTCGAAAAAATATTTTTAGTTCCAGTGACAGATAGAAGAAAGGAAATGTTATTGGCCATCATAAAGGAGTGGATTGAGGCTGGAACTACAGTTATCTCCGACTGCTGGAAGATATATGACTGTCTCCAAGATGAAGGCTATTTACACTTGACAGTCAACCATTCCATCAATTTCGTTGATCCAACAACCCATGCTCATACACAAAACATCGAGCGTACTTGGAGGGACATCAGAAATTTAACGCCTAAATACGGAAGGCGAAAAAAAATTTTCTTGGGATACCTCTCACGGGCGTACTTCTTAAAGGCCTTCCCGAACTGTGAGGACCGCTTCCGCAACTTCCTTCTCAAGGCAGCAAAATTGTATAATCCAGGATATTAATGGGTAGGTAACATTTATATACACGTTAGGTTAGTTAGGTTATGTTATATTTGTTAAGGGGGTGGGGGAGTCATAAACGAGTGATTTGCGACTGAAACGGATATCAAATTCGAATAAATCATATAGAAATACATCGGGAAAACATGTTTTATACAGGGCTGTGGAGTCGGCACATAAAAAACCGACTCCGACTCCTCAATTTTTTGTCTATCCGACTCCGAAGGTATATTAATTCTAAATCTGCTATGATGATAATTACACAAGAGGCATTTCATCACCACCACGTGAATCATCATCATCTGTGATCATTGTTACGGTAACTTTGTCTGTAGTAAAGTATCTTGTAAGTGGTGCTTGTCGTTCAGTAGATTTCTGATCTTTTGTTAACTTTGAAGTAGCTAGTTGCAAGGTTTTTATTACTATCTTTCTCAATGACAACTTCTAAAATTTTGGGATGGAAACGCTGCAAATGTCTTTTCAAATTTGATGCTCTGGTTGGTGCATTTTTATCAGAGCCAGTAAAACCACTGATTTTTGCTTCACATAATTTTTCATCATCATCATCTTCTATCATACACTGACACATGAAATGTTTCCCATCTGTGGTTATTGTAAAATATTCAAAAACTGCAGACTTTGTTAGAAGTGTCTTTGCCATTGTGAAAGGGGTTTTAGACTTGAAAGTTAAAAACTTATGAAATTTAGAAAGAACTCGAAATTAAATAAGCATTAAAAATTAAAAATATTATCTGAAAAGAAAAAATGAATTAATGGCATTAGTGTCTGAAATGGAAAACATTGTGTTTATTATTTAAGTGGTTTAACCACCATAGCTGCCAGTGATATCACACAAAAACATTTTATTAAAATTTATATTGGTCGGAGTCGGAGTCGGTACATTTTTACCGACTCCGACTCCAGCACCACCAAAATTGCTTCTGACTCCGACTCCACAGCCCTGGTTTTATATAAAAAAAACTTCCCAGGACGCTTCCTTAAGATTTACTGAAACAAAGTTCAGATTTGAACAAATAGCACCAAAAAACACCAGAAAAATGTGTTTTGGTTCAGAAAGGAGAGGGAGCACTAAAACGAATAATTACCCTAAGTTGTGTTTAGGCTACGAGTTCTAGTTGGAGTAGGACCTATTTTGGTAATTATTCGTTTTAGTGCTCCCTCTCCTTTCTGAACCAAAACATACTTTTCTGGTATTTTTTGGTGTGATTTGTTCAAATCTGAACTTCATTTCTTTGGGAAATGAGCCATTTTTGAGAAATTTTCAATTTTAAAATTTCTCAAATATGGCTCATTTCCCAAAGAAACGAAGTTCGGATTTGAACAAAAAAACACCAGAAAAATGTGTTTTACGTAACCTAACAACCTAACCTAACCCGCATTTTTTTGCAATTTCTTACCTTAAATAGCAGCATTGAGATGTTTGTACAAATCAGCAGCGACCAATAGGAATTTGTGGAGACGTCGTTGAGAGAGATATTCACGGTTAAACAAGTACCATGCAAGACACTTTGAAAAGGATAGGGTTTTGTTGCCAGACCGTAATATCCAGCTCTTCACGGCTTTCCAACGACGCTCACTATTTTGAGTGTGAATGGTGTCTTCCACGAACCACTGTGAATGGTTGACTGTCCGGTGAATGTAGCCTAGATTTCCGATTTCAGAATATGCACGCCACTCGTCGGAGTAGATTGTAGTCCCAGGCCTAATATGTTGCTGGATCAGGCCAACAAGAGTTGTTGCATCTCTCTGAGGAACAGCAAACAATAGTAGTTTTTTGGAACTGTGTTCCAAGGCCCCCAAAACCCAGGTACTGCCAATATTTCTTCCCCGTCCGTATTTAGACCTGCCAAATTTCAACTCGTCGATCTCGATTTCACCAGGCCCACGAATTTGAACTTGTTGGCCTAGCCAATGCTCACAGACTTCAAAGCAAAAACTCCTCTAATTAACTGCACTCTCGGAAGCCAACGCTAAATAGAGCTGTGCATCTAGCTGTGTCAAATGCTTTGTCAAGAATAACCCAACGTACAATAAGTTTTGCCACAGTTTGAGGTAGGATTTTTCAACGCACATGCCCTTTCAACAGGAAACAGAGAAGGAACACTTTTTTTTCCTGCTGCACTCGTCTCTAGTCACTCTTTTGCAATAATATTGGTCAGCAACTTGTCTATAATTACACTCATGACCACACTGCAGACAAATAACATGAGTAGGTAAAACACCGTGACTGGTACAGAAAACTTCATCTTGTATTAAGTGATAGTAATCAAAATCGCAACCTCCACAAACCACAGTGAAAAGCGAACTGAAAAAGCATTTTAGAATGAGTATGCATTATGGGAGATTCAAAATGCATGTCTCTGATTGGTCAGATAAGGTCACATGAAACAAAAACCAGATTTAATTAGCTGATTTGACCTATATTTCCTAATTTTGCCACGAGATATTTCCCTATAAAACTGGAGAGGATGGAGAGTGGCAAAATTTTAACTGAGGAAAGAGCTAAACACTGGGTCAATGGCCTGTAATAGCTGCTTATCGATGTCTAAAATTTTTTTTTTACGTAAAAAATAATTATTACATTTCCTTGATTTTTATCAGTTTCCCTGAGGTTTCAAGGTGGGTATTATTCTACTATTACACCCGTCTAACGTCCAGCAATTATTATATGTTCATTAAGTAGATTTTTTAATTCTAAGACACTTTCCTTCTATAGCGTTTCCGTTGCAAATGCTTCATTTTCGAGATATAAACATTTTTTTGGTGTGTATCTAGTGTGTGTTCATACATTCGTTTGTGTGTTCATTACATGTCTGCCCAATCACTGCGCTCCATCCATTTCCAATTTGAATTACTTTCTTACCGGAATGGAACACTCATTCCACTCATTCAGAAGTACATTAGGCCTGGCTCTGTGATTTATAGCGATTCCTGGGCTGCCTACAAGACTAAGTGATTTAGGTTAGGATAGGATAGGTTAGGTCAGGTCAGGTCAGGTCAGGTCAACTTTGAAGGTGAAATTTATGTTTTTCCAATGGTTTTTGATGTTTTAAACGAATCTGACCTTCAAAATGGTCGGAAATGACTCTCTTTCAATTGCCAACTGGGGGGAAGGGGGGTATCTCAAAAACGAGTCATTTCCGATGGTTTTGAAGGTCAGATTCGTTCAAAACACATCAAAAACCATAGGAAACACACAAATTTCACCTCGAAAGGGAGACGGGTGTAATACTATACATTTACCTCAAGGTGTCCTGAATATGAATTTATATGTTAAATTGTCATAGAATGTCTCCTTCTATCGAAAATGAAGGGAGCATTAAAACGAATATTAACCGCCTATTTTTTCCGTAGCTAAGTTGAGGAGAAACCCTGTAAATAGCTGGAATTATTTGCACAGTTATAGAGCATGAAACATTACTGTATTTGGGGTGATTTGGTTTTTATCTTGGACAGGCATACGTAACCTAGAGCAGCCCTGATGGCTCTGAAGTATCCTTGACTTTTCTTTTTTTTTCATACTTTCTTATGAACACAGAAAAGGAAACTTTGGAATAAAGGGACGAAATCATTAAAACTCTTAAATTAAATCCTTTGTTCTCTCTTTACTGCCAGTCTGGAAAACTTGGCATACTTTGACAATTACTCCACCGTCACTCAAAAAAACACTTGCCACAACCACATCTGCAGGAAGTAGTAGGCTTCTCGCATTTGGTAAGTTGACATTATTGGACACTTGTCCCAGAACACTTATTCGTCCAATTCTACAATTAAATTCTATCCTTTCTCCGTGATATCACACAACACATATGGCTGAACTGCGTAACACTGAGTGCTAAGTTTTCTTTGATAGGTTTGTAAGAAGTAAATGTTGTTTTTATTTTGTGATAGAAAAACACCATTTTCTGTAACTTAAAATTTTTTACTTAGTACTGTGATTTATATGTCACGTAGAATTTGATTGAGTTTAATGGTGCACTGACCCTGTACGACATTAACACCAGAACGGAGACGGCGAGTCCTCCAAATTTAAGGGTTAATCGTAAGTGTTCAAGACACAATAGATAGTAAGAGGAGCAAAAACCCAAAAAAGATAACGGACAGGAAAGTAAGAGACTCATCACCTTCAGCCAGCCGACTCTGTAGCACTTGAAAAGATGGCCTTTAGCTACATATAAAGAGAAAGTGAGAGAAAAAAGGAAAAAGATTAAATGAATGCGTACAAGTGGAACTCCATCGTCAAAAACAGGAGTACCGGATAAAGAGGAAAGTATGGGCTAAAGATGGAGCTTAGTTGAAAAGGGAGAGAGAGATCTCGGCACACAGTGCGAAGACACGAACGAGCAGTATTATATGCCGGACACACAAGGAATACATGAGGGAGAGTAAGTGAGGTGTGACAAGGGTGACTAAAAGCAGGAGGACCATTGGTGAAATGGTGCTGGTGCGTAAGGCGACGGGTACCATAAATGGGGAGGGGGACCATAAATGTCCCCACTTCTGGCTACCCCCCCCCTGCCGATACCGGGAACGCAGACCCGGGTAGCAGGGCTGGATCTGCTACCGCCCATTCGAGATATTCTGAACCTCTGTCTGATTCACTTTTCTTAAACTTCTGCAACATTCGTGGCCTTTTCTCAAATTTTCAATCTGTTAAACACCACCTCTCCTCCTCTAAACCTCATCTTCCCTTCCTCACTTAAATTCAGGTGTCTGGGACGACTGACAGCAACCCCTTTTCTGTACCCTCTTACTTTCTCGTACACAATTTCATTCCAAAGGTGGATGTTGCGTATATGTACGCAATGACTTAACTTGTTTTCGTATTCCCGATCGAATCTTCCGAATTCTATACCCTCTGTCTACGGCTGACATGCCAATCTCAAACTAAATACATCTGTGCTGGTTACCTTTCTCCTAATTCTACTGACTATCCAAAATTGTTTGACCACCTCACTTCCAAAGTGGAATACATTCTTTCCCGCTCTCCCTTTGCTGAACTCTCCATTTTAGGATATTTCAATGTTCACCATCACCTTTGGCTTTCCTCCCATTTCACCGACATCCCTGGTGAACTAGCTTACAACTTTTCTATCCTAAATGACCAAGAGCATATTGTACAGCACCCTACTTGTATCCCCGATCACCTTGCAGACAGGCCCAACATTCTGGATTTATTTCCTACATCTCATCCTTCTTCTTACTCTGTGAAACTTTTCTCTCCGTTGGGCTCCTCCGATCACAATGTCCTATCGCTCTAATTTGGCCTTTGGATCCTCCCAGGAGGAGGCGCCTTTGGGACTTCGGCACCATTGACTGGGAGGCCCTTAGGCAGTACTTCTGTGATTTCCCATGGAATGATTGCTGCTGCTGCCGGGGCCCTTCTGGGTGTGCTGAGCGCATCACGGAGGTGATTCTCTCGGGCATGGAGGCATACATTCCATATTCTATTCCTACTACTAATGCAAAAAACCTTGGTTTAACTTGTTCTAATGCTATCCACAAGAGAGAGTAGGCTTTCAGAAGGTACCGTCGCCATCCAATTCCTGACTCTCACTCAGCTTATATTTCTGCCCAGGATCGTGCAAAATCTGTTCTTCGACTCGCCAAAAATTCCTTCATCCGACAAAAATGTGAAAAAGTATCCAATTCTAATTCTTCTCGCTCTTTCTGGCATCTAGCTAAGAACCTCTTCAACAACTTTACTTCCTCTTCTTTCCCTCCTCTTTTCTATCCCCACGGCACAGTTGTCGTCTCTTCTCCTGACAAAACTGAACTCTTTGCTTAAACTTTCGCTTACAATTCAACCGTGGACGATTCCGGTGCTGTTTCTCCATCTCCTCCCCCTTCTGACTTTATATCTGAAATTAGGATCTCTTCTAAAGATGTTTTTTTCTGCCCTGTTTGGGCTAAACTCTAGGAAGGCATATAGTCCTGATGGTGTTCCTCCTGTTGTTCTTAAGAAGTGTGCTTCTGTGCTGACACCCTGCCTAGGCAAACTCTTTCGTCTTTGTCTTTCATCTGCTACTTTTCCTTCCTGCTAGAAGTTCGCTTTCATTCGGCTTGTCGCAAAGAAGGATGACCGCTCTCAACCCTCCAACTATCGTCCAATTGCTTTGATTTTTTGACTTTCTAAAATTTTTTAATCTATCCTTAATAGGAAGATTCCTAAACACCTTTCTTCTCACAATCTTCTTTCAGATCGTCAGTATGTATTCCGCAAGGGATGCTCTACTGGCGATCTTCTTGCATATCTCTCTGACTCTTGGTCATCCTCCTTTCGGGATTTCGGTGAAGCTTTTGCTATTGTGCTAGACATATCAAAAGCTTTTGATAGAGTCTGACACAAATCTTTAATTTCCAAACTGTCCTCCTTCGGTTTATATCCTTCTATCTGTGCCTTCATCTCTAATTTCCTTTCTGGTCGATCTATAGCTGTGGTTATAGATGCCCAGTGTTCTCCTAAAGCTATTAACAGTGGTGTTCCTCAGGGTTCTGTCCTGAAACCCACTCTTTTCCTTTTATTTATTTATGATATTTTAATTCGCACTTCCTGTCCTATTCATTCCTATGCCCAGAGATGGGCACGATCTTGATCTTCAAGATCAGATCATGATCTTGAAGATCAAGATCGTGATCTGATCTTGATCTTGAAGATCACTTTTATTATGGTGATCTTGATCTTGATCTAAGATCACTTTATTTCTTGTGATCTTGATCTTGAAGATCACTTTAGACTTCAAGATCACTTTTAATTTCAGATTCTTAAATATGCCGCTATGCGAATGTCATTTGTTTTTTGTCCAAGCGACATTTGGTGGCAACTTTGTTCAACACCGACTGTTTATGTTTTCTGTTAGTTGGGTGACTTGCGTCATGCGTGGGCTCATGGAAGGTGTAGTTGCTGTGGAATTTAGGCTCGTAAAAAGTGTAATTTACTGTGCAATTATGTTAAAAGTGTTCTATTAATATATTATTATATATAGGCATAAAATATAGCCTATAGGTCCGTATTCATAATAAATTAATTCTAAACATATTTTATTTACAGATTGAATTTTTTAATAATGAGTGCAATTTTACAACTTCAACAGGCTCCCAAGGGAACCAAATATTCTAGGTTGTCACCAGAACAGTATTCAATATATTTAGATAACAATGTTGGTAATAAGGATCAATCTGTGCTATTGAACGGAAAATATTTTCAAATTGTCGAAAAAACTGGAAACAGTATCAAAGTTATTTGTAGGCAGTGTACAAAGAAAACTACAATTCTGTCTGCTGGCCTCGACTCAACAAGCAATCTTCTGAGGCACCTCAGGGTTAGTACTACTTAGTAACTAAGTAGTAAGTAGCAACATTAACATAATGGTTCAAGTCATATTTTAAGTGACTGGTGCCATACAAGACTAATGCTACATTTACATAGACGTCCATTTGAATATATTGTGCACTTCAGATATTAATAGATTATGGACTAGTAACTACATTAAAAACTGCCGATATCCAACTATAATAAAACGCCAGGTGTATCTGTCTTTCTCTCTGTCTGATCCATGTCTGTAATTTCTCCTATTTAGTTACTGAAGGACGAAATTCGGCTTTCAATTTAACATAGGATAAAAATGCACTGATCATGGTGAAAATAATTTTAGTTAAAGATAACAAAATTTTAGAATCTTGTTAAGTATTAATTTCAACTAGAAGTTTGATACTCTGATAAATATTATACAGGGTGTTCAAGAAGTCTCTCCGCATGATAATAATTTATTTTCTTGTGCAGAAACTACATTCGGATCTTTTGGGTGAATATGAATCGGAGAAGAAATCTCGCAAGCGTCCAGCTAAAGAAGATGATGCCAGCGGCAGCAATGCTGGCCCTGCCAAAATTGCCAAGCAGTCAACACTAAGTATGTTCCACATTTCCAAGCAAAAACCAGGACCACCAATATGCAAGGATATCCTTGAAAAGAAGATTCTCTCGCTTGTGGCTAATGGGCTCCTACCATTGAGCCTAGTTGAACTACATGAATTTAAGGATCTTCTTTCATGTTAGTATAACTCAAATATTTTGCTATTTTTTCCATAGCTAATATCTGATTAAAATAATTAATCATATTATTTGTATGAACATTAGACTATCGCTAGCCTAGCTAAATATTTTGATATTTTTTCCATAGCTAATCTATTGTATTTGTTTTAATTTTTAAATATTTTTTTCAGACGTCAACCCGGCTGTTCAGGTGCCATCTAGACGCACCCTGGCTAGATCTCTTGCAACAACAACCAGTACAATGAAGGAAGACATACAACAAAACTGGCAGCAGTTGACCATGTGTGTGTTACATGCGACATATGGTCAACTAATCACCGCAGTTTCATGGGAGTCACTGCGCATTGGGTATGCTATTGATTTAGTGTATTATTTTTATATAATTGATAAATTGACCATTGGTGATAGACTGATAGTCTGATAGACTTATAGTATAATCTTTTCAATTATTCGACATGTGTTCCTCATTCATTAATTTGGTGAGTCTTCATTTTGCTGTGATTCACAGTAATTTCACACTAATTCACTGATTCTGTCATCTGTCATTGTGTCTGATTCACAGCAAAATGTGGAAGAGTCCATATTCACAGGCTGTGAATATGGACTCTTCCACATTTTGCTCTTATGGGATGGGTCACTGATGTGGTGGTATGGTAGGCGACTCATCGCTGAATTGCCTCCTTTATATCACATAGTTCTTCTCTTCAATGTTTGGTGGCGCAGTTTAGCTGGTGCGTGTCTAACCAATATTATTAAATTAAGCTTAAAAAAATGTTCATACAAACATTGATTTTATATTCTTACATTACAGATCAATGATGACTTGTCACGAGGATCAGCTGCACTGGCATGCCGAAGATTTCGTGGAACACATAGCTTTGATAAAATTGCTGGAATATTGGACAGGATCAACTCGGAGCATGGTTTATCTTATAGAAAAGTTGTATCTACAGTCACCGACAATGAATCGAACATGGTGAAATGCTTTAAAGAGTTCGGTGTTCGTGTTCAGAATCGTACTGACGACATTGATGAAGATGATGCAGATGAAGATGATGATGAAAAAGATTCAGATGAAGAGGTTATCATCAGCAACTTTCCTGAACATTCAGGAGAGCATGGAGAGGAGTCAGTGAAACTATCATCCCATATTCGATGTGCCTCCCACACATTGAACTTGGTAGCAACAACTGATGCAGATAAAGGACTGAATTCACCTGGACTAAAGAAGATAAAGCATTCTGCAATGGGAAAATGTTCGGCGCTGTGGAATGCTGCTGGTAAACCCAAGTCAGCAGAAAAAATACAGGAAATAACTGGCGTCCAATTTAGGTACCCATGCGTCACCCGATGGAACTCAATGTACGACTCATTAAGCCAAATATATAAACATAAGAACGACGTGAATGTAGCTCTTGAAGAACTGAATCTACCCATCCTCAAAGACAATGAATTGGAATTTATTTCAGAATATTTGTCTGTTCTAAAACCAATTGCAGCAGCCCTCAACAAATTACAGGCAGAGAAAGAATGCTACTACGGTTGTCTTCTTCCAACAGTCCTAGTGACTCAAGATGCCCTCGCAAGATTGGAGCCTATCCAACCAAACGACCTGCGCTTGAGACACTGCATGCCATTACTGGCAGCAGTCGTCTCTGGCTTCAATGCCAGATTTGGTCATTTTTTGTCGTTGAGCCCCGAGGTAACTGATGCCATTTTGGCCTCAGTATCTCATCCGTATTTCAAACTTAGATGGATATCATTGTTGCAAGGGCCTAATTTCGGCGATCATGAAGCAATCAAGTCTCAAGTAAAAGACAAGCTGCAAATGGCTGTAAGAAATTGTAATTCTGACAGCAGTGGTAATAGTTCGGTGAACTCAGACTCATCATCTGAAGACGATTTCTTCAGAACTATGGACGGCTCATTCTCTGCTCCTAACAACAAGGAAGACTTGGAAGTCCTCAATTATTTGCAGGACACCAGTAAGGCACTCGACTCTTTAGATAGGTATCCTGCTATAAAGAAGATCTTCAAGAGGTATAACACCACGCTACCTTCCTCTGCACCAGTGGAACGGTTGTTTTCGTTTGCTGGCATGGTTCATAGCCCCAAACGAAGTCGTCTCTCGGATGGTAACTTTGAACAATTGGTTTTGCTGAAAGCAAATGTTTACAGCGGTTGAACATTAAATTAACACTCTTAACTTGCGGTTTTTACCCTTATATTGTCAGTAATTGCGTACTGCAGTAAAACTGTAAAATTAAATTCTATGTAAAAAATGTTTACTTATATATGCTGACCATTCATTGATATGGGTTATGGACCTGGTGAAATGAGAATTGAGAAAAATAGAACTAAAAACTATATGTAGGTCATTTAATAGTTTTTTCTTTGCTGATAAGTTATGATAATACTAAGTTTTAAGTTTACCACCTGAAAAACTGAAAGGGGAATCGTCAATCCCCATGGTTTAGATCAGGTGACATGGGTAGGATGCGATGCTTGTATTGCCTCAGCCCTCAGGGGAGTATTAGGAGTGATACTTTTCAGGAGTGATTAACAAAATAATTTGTTTTTGTTTACTCTACAAGAGTACAACTTTTTTCAATTCATATAAAAGTGATCTTGAAAAGTGATCTTGAAAAGTGATCTTCAAGATCACGATCTTGATCTGGATCTTCAAGATCACATTTTTCTGGTGATCTGATCTTGATCTTCAAGATCACATTTTTCTGGTGATCTGATCTTGATCTTCAAGATCACCAAAGTTGGTGATCTTGCCCATCTCTGCCTATGCCGATGATTCCACTCTTCACTTCTCCACCTGCTTATCAAAGCGTCACTCCATGATTCGCGTAGTACGGCTGTGGAGCACTTGACCTCTGATCTTTCTGCTATATCTGATTGAGGCAGAGAAAATCTTGTGGCATCCAAGGCCTCAAAAACTCAGTTTCTCCATGTGTCTACTCGTCACAATCTTCTACACGACTATCCCCTTACCTTCAACAACACACAACTCAATCCTTCCTCTTCTCTTAACATTCTTGGAATTTCCTTTTCTCGTGATCTTTCCTGGAAAGATCACATATACTCTCTTTCTAACACATCTTCTAAGAGGTTAGGTGTGCTGTACCGCCTCCGCGGTTTCTTCACCCACACTCAGTTGCTGTCTCTGTACAGGGGTCTTGTTCGCCCCTGTATGAAGTATGCTTCTGCTAGGCCTGTTCAAAAATCAACGTTTTCTTATTTTCATAGGTTTCTGTACATTTTCCCATGCTTTTTGACCTGAAAAAGCCGAAAATCACAACTATTTTGACCTAGGATGTTGGGAAGCATTGCCGCATGGAGCTTTAAATTTTCTGCCTTGAAATCGGCCAAAGCGCCAATTCCGGGGTCCCTTGAATTATGTTTTGCACTTTAACTTTTGATCTAAACAAGATAGAGCAACAAATTAGGTATCAAGTGAAAGAGCATAAAATTAATAAATAATAATAATAATAATAATAATAATAATAATAACAATAATAATAATAATAAATAAATAATAATTAATAATAATAATAATAATAATAATAATTATCTATCATTTTTCAGGAAACAACAGAAACTCAATCAGAATCTAGAAAACCATCTACAAGTTACAACTTCACAATGGCATTAAGCAAGGAGCTGAGGGAGCTCCGTGGGCGCACAGTTGATATCTCAGAACCTCCACGTACTGTCCACAGGCAGGTGTCAACTGGGCCATCTACCAGATCTCTCACTGAAACTTTCCTGGTTGGATACCCTTCAGCTTTTATCAGTGGT
The DNA here is from genome assembly GCA_023014485.1 of Bathynomus jamesi. Taxonomy (NCBI): domain Eukaryota; kingdom Metazoa; phylum Arthropoda; class Malacostraca; order Isopoda; family Cirolanidae; genus Bathynomus; species Bathynomus jamesi. Next base: position 79,755 of record JAJOZX010007366.1, on the reverse strand, counting down.
TCCCAGCTTCCCACCAACAGACAGGCGTTCCAGTATTTCCTTAATCTTCAGAATTTACCGGAAAATGCAGGGAGGCCCATGGTTCAAGACCTTGCATATGAAACAGTTGAATCTATCATCCCATTCTGGCAGATGGCTAGGATCAAGACAATGACCAAGTACAACGCAATGAAGCTCTTCATGAAACTATATGAGAAACATCGTGCTCTGGTGAAAAGCAAAGGAAGAGCAAGTAACCCTGGAGGAAAAAGAGGAGCATTTGTGCTGGAATTAGACAGCCTGTTCGATATAGGAGCTCCAGATGCAATCCAGGAAATACAGAACAACAGACTGTTATCCAGAGAGAAGAAAGATGAGGATATCAGGTTCTACGAAGACCAAAAGACTGAGAGGAAAGGTCATATGTCTGGTCATGACAAGATTTTTGAGACAAGATCCCTGCAGCAAGCAGCGAGGAATGAAAGACTGCAGCATAGACAAGAACAAGGTAAAACTAATTACTTTGAACGTTACAAAAAGTTTTAAGTTTTACTCCATTGCGATATTTAGCATGTACTTAACAATTACTGTCTTAACATGTTGTACTATTTTACAGCTGCAGCAGAACAAGAGGCAGTTGTTCATGCGGATGACATTACCTGGGGTGACTCAACTGACAACGACGCTAACACAGAGGACATGGATTACCATCAGCCTCGTCCTGGATGTTCTCACCATCAAGACACTGTGACTAGTGTGACTTTGACGTTTCCAAGGAAGGTCATGGAATGTGATGTCATCTGCAATACAGCTGATCGTCTTGGTTTATCAGACAATCAAGTTACTGCCATGGTTTCTGCCACCTTGAAAGCTGGAGGGGCTGATCTGGATAACTTCGTCATCTCAACCTCAACAACACGTCGGAACAGAATGCTGTTCAGGTATAATATCAGCCAGAGTCACATGTCCAAGTTTTGTGAAAAAAAACCACAGTACGCTGCCTTACACTGGGATGGAAAGTTGCTCAAAGATGTCTTGGGCAGTGAACCTGGAAGTACCTCAGAGACTTTAGCTGTGCTAGTGTCTGGTCCACCTTCATACACTGAAGGAAAGTTATTGGGAGTACCTGTCATCGACAATTCTTCTGGCACAGCTCAGGCTGAGGCTTCAATGGATTTACTGGAGACATGGGAACTTACGGGTAATGTTACTGCCCTTGTTTTTGACACTACATCCAGTAACAGTGGAGTTCACAGAGGAGCTGCCAAACTGCTAGAGAAAATGCTGAACAAAAAGGTGTTTTATCTGGCCTGTCGACATCACATCCTGGAAATCCTAGTAGGAGCAGTTTGGGAGAAGCTGTTTGGGAAGGTGAAGGGGCCAGATAATCCCTGGTTTGAGCATCTGAAGGATGTTTGGACGGACTTGTCCAAGGAAAACCCAAAGATGCTGGCTATCAACAGCAAATGGCTGAAGGAAAAGAAGAAGAACAGTGAAGAAATACTCCAAGACATTCTAACAGCAGAAAGGCTTCCAAGACCGACTACAGGGAAATGGCTGAACTGACAGTCATTGTTCTTGGAGGAACGCCTCCTCGAGGTATTCACTGGAGTCGACCAGGCGCCATTCATCAGGCCAGATGGATGGCCAGAAACCTGTACTCCATGAAAATGCTGATGTTTGCAGATCAACTTGAGTACGACGAAGACTGTATCAAAGCTGGAAAGACTCAACACCTTCCTTGCGCTGTTCTACACTCCTGTATGGATGATGTCAATGTCTGCTGCAGATGCTCCCGTGAATGATCTAAGTCTAATCCAGGACATGTTGAAGTACAAGAAAACTGACCCAGAGCTTGCTGATGCAGTACTTAATAAGATGGAAAACCACAAATGGTACCTGACGCAGGAAGTCGTGCCATTTGCCCTGTTCAGCAGTAGATTGAGTGACACATTGAAGCACGACATTGCTGCCCAGTTACATGCCATTGAGAATCCAGACAGCTTCAGAACAGGAAAGCCTCTATTCCAGAGAGTCACAGCTAAGACCACCCTGGTTGATCTCATTGGCCCAGAATCACATTTCCTGCTGGACACACTGAACATTGGATCCGAGTGGCTTCTGGAACCTGTCACGTCTTGGCCACAGAATGAGGACTACAGAAAAGCGTTGGACTATGTTAAGAATCTGAAAGCGGTGAATGACATTGCTGAACGTGGTGTCAAGATGATGAGCGACTTTGCAAATGTCATAACAACAGATGCCAAGCAAAGGGACTATCTCCTTCAAGCTGTGGAGTTCAACAGACGCCGCTTTGACAGCTTCAAGAAACAAACTCTCAACAACTGTGTGTAAATGTCATTATGAAATTAATCATCATGTAATGCTTTCACTTGATCAATTAGACTTGTGACGAAATGTTAATCTCAAATTTGTGTCATGAATAAGGCGCCTTGTCTGCCTTGAGTGTGAGAAAACGAATTTTGTGATATTTCTGAAATCTTTGTATGTACCAATGTGCCATTTCTTGTTCCAAGACTATCATAATTGTATAAGTTAGAAAGAGGATTAAAAACACTTTAATTTGGGGCCTATTTTGTTGCTCTATCTTGTTTAGATAAAAAGTTATAGTGCAAAACATGATTCAAGGGACTCCGGAACTGGTGCTTTTGGCCGATTTCAAGGCAGAAAACGTAAAGCTCCATGCGGCAATGCTTCCCAACAACCTAGGTCAAAATGGTTGTGATTTTCGGCCTTTTCAGGTCAAAAAGCATGGGAAAAAGTACAGAAACCTATGAAAATAAGAAAAAGTTGATTTTTGAACAGGGCTAATGCTTCTCATGTGTAGGAACAAGAGATCCACACAGGATCCAGGTAGGTGGTTCAATCCACACAGCCTTACTTGACCGGTTGGAATCAAAGGCTTTTCGTCTCATCAATTCCCCACCTCTTACTGATTGTATTCAATCTCTCTCTCTTCGCCGCAATGTTGCCTCACTCTCTGATTACTATCGCTATCATAACAGACATTGTTCTTCTGAACTCTCTAACTGCATGCCTCCTCCTTTAAGGAGAGCACGCAGTACCAGACTTTCTACACTTTCTTATTCTTTTTCTGTCCAACTATTTAAAGCAAGGGTTAATCGGTATTTTCAATCTTTCATCTACTCAACAGGCCAACTCTGGAACAGTCCTCCTCAATCCATCTTTCCTCCTGTCTATAACCTCCCATCTTTCAAACGCAGTGTCTAGGCATCTCGAAAACCCCAGACCTTGATTTTGGCCCTCTTCTTGCTCTATGGGAGGGGCGCTTTTGCGGGCATTTGCCCTTGGCCCCCTCCTTTCTGCATAAAAAAAAGACGAAGCCTAGCTAGGACCACCTGTTCCCGGCGGGACAAATTATGTGATGGCCAGTAGTAGAGAGGAAGTGAAAGGGCTACTGTAGGATAAGGGGCAGGGAGTAAATTCCAAACCTCCTGCCACCAACTCTGGACATTGGGCTGGAGGAGGGCCTGCGCTTCATGAGAAGATAGTTTGAGCCGTATCCGAGATCCAAAGATCGTCGCATTCTTGGTTGCAACGTCATCAGCCTCATTTCCTGGGATATCCACACGACTCGGTATCCAGAGGAAGATTATGGAGATATGGTTGTGGAGCAAATGTAACAACTGTAAAATTCGGTGAATGAGGAAATGTGGAGAAGGGTTTCTTTCCAGAGCTTGCTAAGCGGAGAGAGAATCAGAGCACATGTTAAGTTGTGATGATGCAGCATGTTGTGAGAAATACAGTATACTGAACTGCTCGAAAAATGGCATAAAGTTCTGCCGTAAAAACGCCACAGTTGGAGGGAAACTGCCAAGATACTGTGACAGTGTCAGTGACAAAGGCAGATGCTGTTTTTCTATCCAGAAGTTTAGAATCATCGGTGTAGTTGAATTGGGAGGCTGGTAAGGACTCTATGAGGTCAAGAAATGATTCTGTATAACAACAGAGGCTACCTGAGGCACTGAATACTGAAGAAAGTCATAACTGAAAGGGAACGGAAATACCAAATAGAGGGAGGACAGCCCGCTGGAGTGCAGGTCATGAGCAGAAATGTGAAAAGCAAGGAAAATCCTTTAAGTAGCAGCAATCAAAGACAAAAGATGGGTGCTTTGCAGATAAAAGTGGAACAGGTGAAAGTCCAGGTGATATGGAAAACTATGCACGTCTGTTACACAGTTTACATTGCAGACTACAGCAAGGCCAATTTAAACCCAGGCCTAAACACGACTACAATATGGTATCGTACATGGTACCTTTATTTTATAATTAAATGCAAATTATTAATTTATTGTATTAAACTACAAAATTGCCTCGGGATTGCCGACAAAGCCTATTGGAAATAGAAAAAATTGTCATACGTAGAACGAAATATGTAAGCATTGGACCTATATAACAACAAGCAGAACGTATTTTTTCGTATCAAACATTTTTCATCACATTGACTCAAAAAAAAATTTTTGTAGAGAAATAATGAAAATATGAAAATTAGACGTCTAGGGATTTTCCGTTTGCAAACTAAACAAAGTTTAAGACAAAAAATGTATAGCTCAGCGTTGTCAAGTTGCAATCATTGCTGTGGGCAAGGAAGATGTGTTTAATCTTCCTACTAAACTGAACTGAATTGAATAACCTTTATTAATAATAAAATAAATAGGCTGTGATAGCGTGGGGTAGACACCCCAGTTAGGTTACGTAGGTTCTAGCAAACAATCAAAAGCACTTACCGGTGCGTTGAATTAGATATTCCTTTGGGAGCCTACCATTAGATTCCTGTGTCCCACAAACAGCCTACCCAACTCTCTCTTACATTACCAATTTAGAAGCTATAGACATTACCCCTAACTATACTTAAGTACGGACAACTTCCTACCCCATTGTCACCTTAGAAACACCACCTAATTACACTCAGCACCAACGATTAGGTCAGATAGGAAAAAACATCTCTAGGCTAGCCCAAAACAATACGAACAGCGCGTTGGTTCGTTTATTACTTCTCTTGCCATTCAGCTTAGATTTAGTGATATTTCCCCTTTAGTGACTTTTAGACTATATACATATATATACACACACGTCACCTCACTCCTCCCCTAGAAGTTTAGTCTGTCAGGGGGATGAGGGACCCTAGACGACCTGCGGAGTGGGGTTGATGTAGTAGGATTAGGTGCAACCTGCATAGGCGGACGAATTGAACCATTTTCCGGAGGATCAGTTCTCTCTTCCGGAAGACTCTGGTCCTTCTGCAATTCACGTTCCCATATCTGGTCCTGATGGCGTTTAATAGAACGACCATCTTCTAGTTGGCACTTGAAGGAAACAGGGCCCGTTCTCTCCTGGACAGTTACAGGAACCCATTTTGGTCCAGCCCCATAGTTGCGAATCATGACTGGATCATTAGGTTGCGTCTCTATAACTCTTTCTCTCTTAGTGTCGTGGTACAACTTCTGTTTTTCCTGATGGCGTAAAACTCGTTGTTGTAACGTTTCGTTTGGACGTAACAAATCGAAAACTGAACGAATTCCCCGGCCAATCATAAGTTTAGAGGGAGACACCCCCGTCGTGGTGTGAGGTGTTATTCGATATTTAAACAAAAATTTATCCAACACCACTTGCATTTCCTCCCCACGAGAATGACGCAAGGCCGACTTGAAAGTACGGACCATGTTTTCCGCGAGACCGTTAGTAGATGGGTGGAAAACACTTGACCGGACATGTCTAATGCCATTTAGGTGGACGAAGGAACGAAATTCCTCACTGGTAAAACAAGTACCATTGTCGGAAACCAGGACTACGGGTAAACCCCATCGAGCGAAAACCGAACGGAGTAAGCGAAAACACCCGAAGTCGTGGAAGTGGTTGGAAAAATTTCCACCCACTTAGAGTAGGTGTCCACAATGACTAGGAAATAATTATTATTTATAAGACCTGCATAGTCAACATGGATCCTATGCCACGGTATAGTAGGCCATTCCCAAGGATGAAGTGGACTTTTCCTTGGGAGATCTCTGTTCTCTAGGCAGCTTTGACAGGAACGAACCAATGATTCGAGTTCTCCATCTAAACCAGGCCACCAGAAATAAGCTCTCGCCAGCTCTTTCATTTTTGTTGCGCCCATGTGTTCAGCGTGAAGTTTCTTCACTAAATTCGACGTGCCTTCATTTGGAATAATCACTCTGTGGCCCCATAAGAGACAGCCATTTTGAATCGAGAGGCCAGACTGACGTTGATGAAAAGGCTGTAATTCACTCTCAACCTTAGTAGGCCAACCAACTGAGCAGAAATGGATGACCCTAGGCAGAATAGGGTCTGATTTTGTCCACTGCTCTATTTGTACCGCAGATACTGGAGTGGATTCCAAAAACTCCACCAAGTGAACCCATTCTGTAGGTATAGGTACACAATCATTTGGATTTTCTAAGGGCAACCTACTTAGCGCATCAGCCGTACCTAGAAGTTTACCTGACCGATGTACTAAGTCAAATTTATAGGCTTGTAGAATCAGTGCCCATCGTTGAATCCTACCTGAGGCCAGAACTGGAATATTTTTATTAGGTGAAAATAAACCTAAAAGAGGCTTATGGTCAGTAATTAGTTTAAATTCATGACCCCATAGATAGAAATTAAATTTTTTTACTGCAAATACTAAGGCTAATGTAATGCTTCACGTTCCACTTGTGCATATCGTCTTTCAGTCTCAGTTAGTGTTCTAGAAGCAAAACAGATAGGCCTATCTACACCATCAATGTGGTGAGATAACACTGCCCCAATTCCATAAGAACTGCTGTCTGCTGAAACTACGAGAGGAAGTTTAGGATCATAATGCACTAGGAGCGTGGACTTTAGTAGTACGTCCTTCGAAGCCTCAAATGCTTCCTTTGGAGTTTTCTCCCATCTCCACTGTTCCCCAGATCGTAATAGCTTATTTAGGGGTTCAAGGAAAGTCGATGCATTAGGCAAAAATTTCCTATAAAAGTTTAGGAGACCTAAATAAGCTTGTAACTGTGTGATGTTTTGTGGAGGTGGTGCATTTTTTATTGCTTCTAGTTTATCCACCGTTGGATGAATGCCTGAGGCATCTATGCGGAACCCTAAATATGAAACCTCGTTAGTGACCCATGAACACTTTTCTCTCTTTAGCTTAAGTCCGGCATCCCGGAGTCTTTTTAGAACCGTGGTTAATCTAGTTAGGTGTTCTTTTTAGACGAACCTGAAATGAGGACATCATCTAGAAAGCAAAGTACCCCTGGAATGTGACCTAGAACTTGGTCCATTGTCCTCTGAAAAATACCCGGAGCCGATGCTATTCCATAGCATAGCCTATTGTACTTATATAGGCCTCGGTGCGTATTTATGATAGTTAATTCTTTAGAGTTTTCATCTAAACTTAGTTGAGCATAGACTTGGGACATATCGAGTTTTGTGAAATATTTACCCCCCCAGCAAGAGAGCTAAATAATTCATCAGGCTTGGGTATAGGATAGCAATCTAGAAGGACGGCTCTATTTGCTGTTAAATGGTAATCCCCACATAACCGCACGGACTTGTCCGGTTTTAGTACAGGAACTACTGGGGCAGCCCACTTAGCGTGTGTGACTGGTTCAATAATTTTATCTTTTAGCAGCCTGTCAATTTCTAAATCTACCTTCTCCCGCAGTGCATGCGCAACTGAACGAGCCTTACAAAATTTCGGAGTTACATTAGGATCTACTTCTATGCAGACCTGATGGCCTTTTAGGTTGCCTACTTCAGGCCCCAAAACAGAAGAAAACTCCCTTAACAATGAGTCTATGTCAGATGGATATGAGAGTGTATGCACATCTGCCTGACCCTTTGGCAAGATTTTGTCAATCGGCATTTTCAAAGCGTCAATCCAATCACGGCCTAGTAGAGTAGGCCCTTGCTCATCCACCACTAAAAGGGTTAAGGGATGAGACAAAGTTTTCTGGTTGAGTGTAACTGTGACGGATGCTTCTCCACAAATAGGTATTTGTATGTCCCCATATTTCTTCAAAATAGTTTTAGATGTATGTAGTTTAGGTGTGTTTTTGAAAATTTTATCAAAAACTGTTTTGGACATGACAGTTCGGGCAGCACCTGTATCTAGTTCTAGAGGAACTGTAATTCCATTTAGGCCTACCTCTACAATATATGGGCCTGTCTTTTTCCCACTTTGCTGCTCATAAAATAGGTACTTCACTCCAATGTTCGAAGTATTTCCCCTTTTAGGATTTACACTAGAAATGTTAAAATTAGAATTTTCACCCTTCGTTTTCTTTGAAAAACACACTTTAGCTATGTGGCCTATTTTACTACAGTTTCGGCAAACTGCTTCTTTAAAAGGGCAGTCCTTCTTCCAATGGTGTTTTCCACACCCCGTACATGGCTTGGAAGGCTTAGTAGAATTAGTAGGCTTAGTCGTATTCGCCTCATACCTTTTATTTGCCTGTCTAGTAGGCTCATTAGGTCTGCCAGGCCAAGAAGATTTAAAGCTATTTACGTGTTGGGCTTTACTACTGTGATTTCCGAAAGCTCTAACATCTTTAGCAGCTGCTTCTCTAGCCGTAGCTATTTCTACAGCCTGACTAAAAGTTAGGTCCTGTATGACTAATAGGGCTCTCTGGGTAGACTCCTCTTTGAGACCCATTACAAACCTATCTCTTAGCATTTCATCTAATTTGTCCCCAAATTTACACGTACGGCTATGGCTTTTTATTCCTGCAACAAACTCTGCAATGCTTTCATTTCCCGTCTGATGCCTTGAATAAAATTTGAAACGTTCATAGATGAGAACTACTCGGGGTTTGTAGTGATGGGTTAGGGCCTGTACCAATTCATTATAGGTGCAGGTTTCCGGTGCTTTAGGAGAAACTAGGTCCATAACTAAACCAAACGTTTTAGGGCCTATTATAGTTAAAAAGGTAGGTACTTTCTTAGCATCAGGAATGGAATTTGCCTCGAAAAACAACCTCACCCTAGTGGCATAAGCTTCGAAGTCCTCCCCAGAGTCTTCGTAGGGGCTTATATGGCCAATCACCGACATGCTAGAGCAAAACCGAATTAGGCCAAATCACGTGAAGTAGGTTAGATTTGGTTTAAATTTGATCTAGTTACTCCCCAGTTAGGGCTGAGTAGGAATTAGTTTTAGAGTTAGGGCTGAGTAGGAATTAGTTTTAGAGTTAGGGCTGAGTAGGAATTAGTTTTAGAGTTAGGGCTGAGTAGGAATTAGTTTTAGAGTTAGGGCGAATTAGGGCTGAGTAGGAATTAGTTTTAGAGTTAGGCCGGCGGGACCTACGCTATAGTACGGTAGCTTACCCACACAAACAAACCAAATCGGACGACCCACTAGGCTACATCCAATTTTCCAAACAACCACTTGAACCCAATAAGCCAAATTAAACCAATGAGCCAAATTTAACCCAATGAACAAAATTTAATCCAATGAGCTTAATCGAATCCCATGAGCTTAATCGAATCCCATGAGCTTAATTGAATCCCATGAGCTTAATTGAATCCCATCCTCGTCGCCAAATGTGATAGCGTGGGGTAGACACCCCAGTTAGGTTACTTAGGTTCTAGCAAACAATCAAAAGCACTTACCGGTGCGTTGAATTAGATATTCCTTTGGGAGCCTACCATTAGATTCCTGTGTCCCACAAACAGCCTACCTAACTCTCTCTTGCATTACCAATTTAGAAGCTATAGACATTACCCCTAACTATACTTAAGTACGGACAACTTTCTACCCCATTGTCACCTTAGAAACACCACCTAATTACACTCAGCACCAACGATTAGGTCAGATAGGAAAAAACATCTCTAGGCTAGCCCAAAACAATACGAACAGCGCGTTGGTTCGTTTATTACTTCTCTTGCCATTCAGCTTAGATTTAGTGATATTTCCCCTTTAGTGACTTTTAGACTAGATACATATATATACACACACGTCACCTCATAGGCCTACATTGGTTTTACTGGGCTCTTATTAAAAATAAACAACTAGTTATTATTAATTAATAATAAATAGGTAAATAAGTACTATTAATAGTTAAAGTATGTATTAATCTTAAATTATCACTACTGATATGACAAATGCAAGGTCACTATTACAGGCACTATACCAATACGATACAAAGAAACCAGTATTATACATGAGAGATAAGAACTGAACAATCGCAAGAAATGTGTCTTTAATACTAGATTACACACGAGAAATGAATAAACAATACAGCAGTAGTGAACATTAATCCTAGATTTTTGTTAGTATGCCATTATTAATCGTGATTTCAACCTGGTTTTTGAAGGAATTACATTCACAATATTTTTTATATCAGCATTTAAATAATTCCAAACATGGCCGTTTCCTCCAATAGGCGAAATAGGCGACTGCCTAGGGATCCGCTTGAAAAAAGTGTAGAAGGCAAAATTTCTGAAGGATACGATAGGGATTGAATTCGAAACAATCTTTGTATTTATTGAGTGAAATGTTTTTGAAAATGTAAAAATGTTTTTGTTGAAAGTGTGCAGTGTTAATTACGTTTAAAAATTACAACAAAAGAAACACTAACTTTCAATGAAAATTTTCATTTTGGCAATGCAAATTTCGCTTATTGTGTGCAATGCTAGTTATAGGCATGTTCTTTAAAATAAATGAAAAAAAGTTAGTAACCATTTCGTTTTCTGTCCTATTTATGCCTATCCCTCTCTCCCTCTCTCCCTCATTGAGCTTTAGCAGGTTTAACTTTTTAAATAATGCACTTGAGTGATCAAGGAAATCAGCATCTTAGCCCTCTACCGCCCACGTGGACGAATTCGTCCACTAATTTAATTAGGCGTAATACTCGTAAATACATTGCTCAGTTCCCAAGCAGACGATTCCACCCAGTAATGACGTCAACAGTGCGATTCTAGCGTTTTCCATTCGATGATTTTCCGGTCTTGACTTAGTTTCGCCACTTTGAGATGATGACGCACGTGTGTTTTTTTTCTCTTGTGTAGCCTCGTGTTTGGAAAACGATGGACACTATACCAGGACTTAGCCCTGTTCAAAAATCAACTTTTTCTTATTTTCATAGGTTTCTGTACTTTTTCCCATGCTTTTTGACCTGAAAAGGCCGAAAATCACAACCATTTTGACCTAGGTTGTTGGGAAGCATTGCCGCATGGAACTTTAAGTTTTCTGCCTTGAAATTGGCTAAAAGCACCAGTTCCGGGGTCCCTTGAATCATGTTTTGCACTATAACATTTTATCTAAACAAGATAGAGCAACAAAATAGGCACCAAATTAAAGCGTTTTTAATCCTCTTTCTAACTTATACAATTATGATAGTCTTGGAACAAGAAATGGTACATTGGTACATACAAAGATTTCAGAAATATCACAAAATTCGTTTTCTCACACTCAAGACAAACAAGGCGCCTTATTCATGACACAAATTTGAGATTAACATTTTGTCACAAGTCTAATCGATCAAGAAGTGAAAGCATTACATGATGATTAATTTCATAATGACATTTACACAGTCAGTTGTTGAGAGTTTGTTTCTTGAAGCTGTCAAAGCGGCGTCTGTTGAACTCCACAGCTTGAAGGAGATAGTCCCTTTGCTTGGCATCTGTTGTTATGACATTTGCAAAGTCGCTCATCATCTTGACACCACGTTCAGCAATGTCATTCACCGCTTTCAGATTCTTAACATAGTCCAACGCTTTTCTGTAGTCCTCATTCTGTGGCCAAGACGTGACGGGTTCCAGAAGCCACTCGGATCCAATGTTCAGTGTGTCCAGCAGGAAATGTGATTCTGGGCCAATGAGATCAACCAGGGTGGTCTTAGCTGTGACTCTCTGGAATAGAGGCTTTCCTGTTCTGAAGCTGTCTGGATTCTCAGTGGCATGTAACTGGGCAGCAATGTCGTGCTTCAATGTGTCACTCAATCTACTGCTGAACAGGGCAAATGGCACGACTTCCTGCGTCAGGTACCATTTGTGGTTTTCCATCTTATTAAGTACTGCATCAGCAAGCTCTGGGTCAGTTTTCTTGTACTTCAACATGTCCTGGATTAGACTTAGATCATTCACGGGAGCATCTGCAGCAGACATTGACATCATCCATACAGGAGTGTAGAACAGCGCAAGGAAGGTGTTGATTCTTTCCAGCTTTGATACAGTGTCTTCGTCGTACTCAAGTTGATCTGCAAACATCAGCATTTTCATGGAGTACAGGTTTCTGGCCATCCATCTGGCCTGATGAATGGCGCCTGGTCGACTCCAGTGAATACCTCGAGGAGGCGTTCCTCCAAGAACAATGACTGTCAGTTCAGCCATTTCCCTGTAGTCGGCTCTTGGAAGCCTTTCTGCTGTTAGAATGTCTTGGAGTATTTCTTCACTGTTCTTCTTCTTTTCCTTCAGCCATTTGCTGTTGATAGCCAGCATCTTTGGGTTTTCCTTGGACAAGTCCGTCCAAACATCCTTCAGATGCTCAAACCAGGGATTATCTGGCCCCTTCACCTTCCCAAACAGCTTCTCCCAAACTGCTCCTACTAGGATTTCCAGGATGTGATGTCGACAGGCCAGATAAAACACCTTTTTGTTCAGCATTTTCTCTAGCAGTTTGGCAGCTCCTCTGTGAACTCCACTGTTACTGGATGTAGTGTCAAAACAAGGGCAGTAACATTACCCGTAAGTTCCCATGTCTCCAGTAAATCCATTGAAGCCTCAGCCTGAGCTGTGCCAGAAGAATTGTCGATGACAGGTACTCCCAATAACTTTCCTTCAGTGTATGAAGGTGGACCAGACACTAGCACAGCTAAAGTCTCTGAGGTACTTCCAGGTTCACTGCCCAAGACATCTTTGAGCAACTTTCCATCCCAGTGTAAGGCAGCGTACTGTGGTTTTTTTTCACAAAACTTGGACATGTGACTCTGGCTGATATTATACCTGAACAGCATTCTGTTCCGACGTGTTGTTGAGGTTGAGATGACGAAGTTATCCAGATCAGCCCCTCCAGCTTTCAAGGTGGCAGAAACCATGGCAGTAACTTGATTGTCTGATAAACCAAGACGATCAGCTGTATTGCAGATGACATCACATTCCATGACCTTCCTTGGAAACGTCAAAGTCACACTAGTCACAGTGTCTTGATGGTGAGAACATCCAGGACGAGGCTGATGGTAATCCATGTCCTCTGTGTTAGCGTCGTTGTCAGTTGAGTCACCCCAGGTAATGTCATCCACATGAACAACTGCCTCTTGTTCTGCTGCAGCTGTAAAATAGTACAACATGTTAAGACAGTAATTGTTAAGTACATGCTAAATATCGCAATGGAGTAAAACTTAAAACTTTTTGTAACGTTCAAAGTAATTAGTTTTACCTTGTTCTTGTCTATGCTGCAGTCTTTCATTCCTCGCTGCTTGCTGCAGGGATCTTGTCTCAAAAATCTTGTCATGACCAGACATATGACCTTTCCTCTCAGTCTTTTGGTCTTCGTAGAACCTGATATCCTCATCTTTCTTCTCTCTGGATAACAGTCTGTTGTTCTGTATTTCCTGGATTGCATCTGGAGCTCCTATATCGAACAGGCTGTCTAATTCCAGCACAAATGCTCCTCTTTTTCCTCCAGGGTTACTTGCTCTTCCTTTGCTTTTCACCAGAGCACGATGTTTCTCATATAGTTTCATGAAGAGCTTCATTGCGTTGTACTTGGTCATTGTCTTGATCCTAGCCATCTGCCAGAATGGGATGATAGATTCAACTGTTTCATATGCAAGGTCTTGAACCATGGGCCTCCCTGCATTTTCCGGTAAATTCTGAAGATTAAGGAAATACTGGAACGCCTGTCTGTTGGTGGGAAGCTGGGAACCACTGATAAAAGCTGAAGGGTATCCAACCAGGAAAGTTTCAGTGAGAGATCTGGTAGATGGCCCAGTTGACACCTGCCTGTGGACAGTACGTGGAGGTTCTGAGATATCAACTGTGCGCCCACGGAGCTCCCTCAGCTCCTTGCTTAATGCCATTGTGAAGTTGTAACTTGTAGATGGTTTTCTAGATTCTGATTGAGTTTCTGTTGTTTCCTGAAAAATGATAGATAATTATTATTATTATTATTATTATTATTAATTATTTATTTATTATTATTATTATTATATTATTATTTATTATTAATTTTATGCTCTTTCATTTGATACCTAATTTGTTGCTCTATCTTGTTTAGATCAAAAGTTAAAGTGCAAAACATAATTCAAGGGACCCCGGAATTGGCGCTTTGGCCGATTTCAAGGCAGAAAATTTAAAGCTCCATGCGGCAATGCTTCCCAACATTCTAGGTCAAAATAGTTGTGATTTTCGGGTTTTTCAGGTCAAAAAGCATGGGAAAATGTACAGAAACCTATGAAAATAAGAAAAAGTTGATTTTTGAACAGGCCTAAATTTACCAGGTATGTAATTACTTTGAAAAAACTTATACATGTAAACAAAATGTATGTTATTGATAGCGAGTGTTGAAAATAGCAGTGAAATTATTTTGTAAAGAGTGTTTGCAATATATATATTATGGACGAATTCGTCCATATTGGCTCTGCAGTGATGAAAATTCCTGAATCAATAAAAATTTACACCCATCCCAGATTACATTAGGACCAATTTTATCATCTGAGATATATAGTGATTATGCTCTTGACTGCAAGCAAGGAATGGAAGGAGTGATTGGATGATCTAGGCTAAAATTAATTTTTCTATCAATGTATTTTGTTGCATAGTGTAGTTACAATTTGTCTCAACAAAAACAGTTTGCATCAATATGTTGGCGTTTTTAGAGAATACTATACCAAGCCTGATTGATAAATATTAATAATAAATAGATTTATATAGCGCTCACAAGTCTCACTGACCCTCACTGAGCGCATAAACTGCTTGCCTTTTTTTCCATTTTAGTCCTACTATACCGTAGGCTAATCATCAGTGTAGTTTTGTATGCTAATGAGACTTGACTTTCTTGATAATATATTTGAAGATAAATACTGTATACCGGTATATGAATTTTAATTTTCTTTCATTGCTATTTCAGTGTCAGTTTTATGGAGGATCAATTCCGAGGCATCAACGGAGAAGGCATGTTCAAGAAGTTGAAGCACAAGCTTTTAATAACTCTGACGGTGATCTTGATGATGATGATGATTCTGTGGTCGATCCAGACTATGCTCCTGAACGAAATAATGATGAAGGTAGGCTGTATTTTGGATTATAATCCCACACAATCAGATAGAAAATGCTAAATTTAGATATTCATTGGCAAATAACTTCTACAATTGTGCTTTTTCTCATTATAGACATCAATCTTGAAGGCATGGTGGACATTACAATAGACCGGACCTCTGTGGAAGAAGATTCTCTGGAAGATGAGTCAGAAGAAGAGCAACCCACTTCTTCAACTGCTTCCCGTGTGTCATGGCGACAAGGCAGTCCAACTGATTCTACCACTATTCATGAATATTTAGGCCCACAGCATGTATTTTCTGATGATCTCCGTCAACCAATTGAATACTTTCGCAGCTTCTTTACAGATGAGTTGCTAAATGTTTTGGTTACACAAAGTAATTTGTATTCAGTGCAAACAAATCCTAATAAGCCTCTCAACATAGATCAAAATGAACTGGAGCAATGGTTAGGTATTTGTTTATATTTCTCTATTAGTAAGTTGCCTAGTACTAGGATGCATTGGTGCAATCAGTTAGGTCCTCTTAGGGATATTGTAGCAGATATTATGAGTCGTAATCGATGGGAAGCTATCAAATCAAAACTACATATGGTAGATAACTCAACCTTGGATTCAAATGGTAATAATAATGATAAGCTTTTCAAAGTGCGTCCAATGGTTGACCATCTAAGAGAAAAAATTAGGCAAATTCCTATGATACAAACTTGTGTATAGATGAACAGCTTGTACCATTCAAGGGCAATAGTGGGATAAGACAATACATACCCAGTAAGCCACATAAGTGGGGGTATAAGATTTTTGTTCTTGCTGACAGTAAAGGAATGACATATGACTTTATACCATATACAGGAAAGATTCAACCTGTCAATGATCCCACGGTGCCTGATCTAAAAGCAAGTTCAAACATAGTTCTTCACTTAGCTCAAACAATTCCTTCCAACAACAACCATTTATTATATTTTGATAATTGGTTTACCTCTGTTCCATTGATGCGTCATCTTGCTGGAAGAGGTATTTGGTGTTGTGGGACAGTGCGTGTGCCTCGCATACCAGGCATAAAAAAGGGAAAAGATGCTGATAAAGATCTCATAAAGAAAGGAAGAGGTTCCTATGAAGAACGAAAGTCTGTAGGTGAGGAAGTTGAAGTAACATATGTTAAATGGTATGATAATAAGACTGTAAATATGTTATCAACATTTGCTAAGGTAAATCCTTTGACAACTGTGTCCCGATATGCCAATAAAGAGAAACACAAAATTGACATTCAATGTCCAAACATAGTACAGCTTTACAACAAATCAATGGGAGGGGTTGATTTAGCTGATTGTCTAATATCAATTTATAGAATAGACATAAGATCAAAGAAATATTATCATAAACTTATCTTCCACATGATTGACGTGGTAACTGTCAACAGTTGGTTGCTCTACAGGCGAGATGCAAATAATCTCCAGTTACCAAAATCTGAAATTCTTCCACTTGCCCAATTCAAACTTAGAGTAGCATTCGCCCTGATGAAAGAAGGCAAAACAGTAGGGGGAATCAGAAGAGGAAGACCTTCTTTGGAGGGTAGAAGTAACGAGCAAAAATGAAAAAAGGGAAGGCCTTGGCAAGCACTCCCAGAAAAGTCGATAAGACTTGATAATGTTGGCCATATGCCTTCCATACAGGACATTAGAAGAATATGCAAAAAAGCTGGGTGCAAGGGAAAAACCAATGTCTTATGTTCAAAATGTAATGTAAACTTGTGCTTGAACATAATAAATAGTTTCAGAGATTTTCATACAAACTGAGTTTTGACATAGGCCCAGTATACATGGAATAATATTAATTAGGTAATGTAATTCTAGAAAAATTAATTAGTTACTCTAAGATGTGTTAATAAAGTTGCAATACCTTCAGATGTTTTTTATTTCATATAACCTCTTGATTTCTTGCTTTTTTCTGAAACCAGTATCAAATGACTTCTCATTAAAATGTTGATCACTTTCCCAAGTGGACGAATTCGTCCATTAATATATTTTCGCTTATAATGTCGAATTTGAAACAAATAAGTGTCTATTAAGTTTTAAAGACCCCATACAACTCCAAAAATATGTAAAGAAATTTTTTTTTGTAAAAAAAAAAAATTGGGCGGTAGAGGGTTAAAAGCTGCGTTGTTAGCAGGGCTAAAAAAAAAAAGTAAATAAAACTTGTTTGGGGACTACATTTCTAAGTTTAAACGTTATAACAGCGCTACTTGAAATTTTTTTCGCGATATAATTTACATGATTACTCCATTGCAAATTCTTAGCTACCATTACAACAAGAAATTTTGAGTAAGGAAGAACGCATCCAGGTAATTCTGCTCGTAGGAAATCGAAATCAGAGGGAGGTCGCTGAGGAATTTAACAGATTGCATCCGGACACCGCGCCGATAACACACAGCTGTGTCGGCAAACTTGTAGCAAAGTTCAGGAAACGGGATCCACAGGAGATAAACCACGCAGTGGACCTCCGAGGACATCCACCGACGATGACACAGCCGCTACCATCCTCGCTCATTTCACAAAGTCCCCAAAAGTCTTTTCAGCGGTTGTCCGTTGAGACAGGAGTGTCGAAAAGCAGCATCCATCGCATTCTTCAAGCACACAAATGGCATCCTTACAAACTTCAAATCCTACAGAAATTAAGCGAAGATGATCCAGACCGACGGATGGAATTTTGTGAATGGGCTATGGAACAATGTGCTCAAAATGCCAATTTCCCGTCCACCATTCTGTTCAGTGATGAGGCTGTTTTTTTACACGAATGGTGAGGTGAACCGACAGAACAACCGCTACTGGTCGCAAAACAACCCTCACTGGTTTGCTGCTTCAAAGGAACAAGGTGTCGCTCGTGTGATGGTATGGTGTGGCATTTGGAAAGACCGTATCATAGGCCCCTTCTTTTTTGATGACACTGTCACAGGAAACGCCTACTTGCGTATGCTCAACGAGGAAGCATTCCCCAGTGTCTTGAACACAGATTGGGATTTCCCAACATGGTTCCAGCAGGATGGTGCTCCTGCCCATTACAGCATCCGGGTAAAAGAGTGACTGCACCGATAATTCTCTGGTCATTGGATAGGACGTCGAGGGCCTGTGGAGTGGCCGGCGAGGAGCCCCAATCTCACCCCGTTGGATTTTTATCTCTGGGGTCACTTGAAGGCGTTGGTCTACGCGGAGAAAATTCAGAGTGTTGCACATTTGCGGGAGCGCATCATCGACGCATGTAACACCATCACTCCTGATACCATTCGCCGTGTGTTTGCTGACTGGATATCTCGTCTGCATTCCTGTATCAATAATAATGGTGGACACATTGAACACGTTCTGTGAATAAAAGCCGTTTTTATTGCCGTTTTTATCATTTTGCCCTATGGTTCCAGACTTATGGGACACCCTGTATATATATATATATATATATAAGGGGTTCCAGAAAACCTTAGCCCCCCCCCATTTGCAGCTTACAGGTTTACTTATATCGAAATAGTTTTTAGTGATTATAAAAATATATAAAATTCTTTATTTATTGCAGGTATTAAAATTACTCTAGCTGATAAAGTGATAATATAATGGCTTCTCAATTAATTGGTGACTCGGAGAGGCAACGTGTGATAGATCGCATACGAGCAATAACATTTCGGGGAGCTCGTGATGCTGGAGCCACCTTTATAACACGTTCATGGGTTGCCAAAAAGTTGCGAAGAAGTGAGGACTTCGTCAAAAGAAATTGGAATAAAACTTTGGATGAATGCGAAATGGATACAACAAAATCTGGGCGCCCAAATTTGCCACTCTCTCAGGAAACAAAGGACATCATTGAAAGCGGTACGCGTAAGCGGAAAAATAGCTGTGCTAAACTTTTTAGAGAGATCGAAGTGTTGAGAGGAAAGATCGTTAGTGGTGAGATCATTCGACTGTACCGTCATAGGCAAGGTTTAAAGCTTTGGCATGAACTTCCAAAGCCAAGAAAAACTCAACTTAACATCGATGACAGAATGTGGTTTGCCCATTATCTTGAAGATTGGGATGTGGATGATTTCATGCATTTAGCTGTCTCCGATGAATTTTTTGTTTACGTAACACGTCGGCCTAACTACCAAAATGATCGAGTGTGGGCCACAGCACCAGATGAAATCGATGACAATGAACATTATCGCGAATTATTAAAAAGTCCAGATTGTGTTGGTGTGTTTGTTTTGTTCACTGTAAAGAAGCTCATGTGGGTGCTGAAGCCAAATGGTCAGAGTTGGGATGGACAGTATTTTCGTGATATTATTCTATCCCAGCATGTCCTTCCTTTTCCAAGAAATCCAAACACTGTTATGGATGTCGATCAGGTCACACTTCTGCACGATAAGGCCCCCTGCTTTAAGGCATTAGCCACTCAACAGTTGTTGCGGAACCATGAGATCGATTTCTTTGGAAGTGAAGAATGGCCAGGAAATTCTCCTGACCTGAACGTCTGTGAACACATTGGATCAGTTATAAAGGACAAGGTTGAATGTCTCTTGTTTCAAGAACCTGCAGCAAATCGGTTTTCGAAGGATACAATGACGCAACACATTGAAACTGTTTTAGCAAATTTGCGTAACGATCAAGATCTATTCACGTCACTTTTGGCAAGCTACCCAAAGCGAATTCAGGCTGTCTTGGAAGCCAATGGTGCGAACACCAAGTTTTAATTGTTTCTCATTAAATGCAGGATTAAATTCTCTTTTGTAAGGTATGTTTAGTTTTACTGTACCTCTAATGGTTTAGGTTATGGGCGGGGGGCTAAGGTTTATTGGAGCCCGTGTGTGTGTGTGTATATATATATATATATATATAATATATATATTATATATATATATATATCACATTATACATATATATATAAGGCAAATGTTTTGACGCATATCTGGCAAATGATCAGCTAATGGAGTTGGGGCCCCCCAAAAAAAATCTTTTCTAGGGCCCCAAAAATGCTAGAAACGGCCCTGATTTCATAGTTTCAATCCAATGAAAATGGGTAATTTTTGAGATGAAGACAATCTGAAATGAGGTATAACATGCTTTGATCTATTTCTGGTCTGATACGAGTGGATTTCTTGATGAGTTACAAAATATCTATTTACCCATTGTAAATTAATGATTTTGTTCTTACACTTGTAAATAAAAATAAAATGTGCCAGTTTGATTACATCATTGAGCTTTAGCAGGCTTAACTTTTTAAATAATGCACTAGAGTGATCAAGGAAATCAGCATCTTATTGCTCTTTTTTGGATGACAGATACCGTTTAATGTGTTGTTAGTGGAGCTAAAAAAAAAAAAAGTCAATAATACCTGTTTGGGGACTACATTTCTAAGTTTAAACGTTATAGCAGCACTACTCGAAATCTTTTTCGCGATATAATTTACATGATTACTCCATTGCAAATTCTTATCTACCATTTCGAAATAAATTGTGACACGTCAATTGGGAAAACGTAATGGGGATCTCCAACGCAAAACTAATGTGGGAATCGTTTGAAACAGTATTTAGGACCATAAATGAGGAATGTGTACCGTACAAAATTAAGCGTGCGAAAGTAAACAACAAGCCCTTGTGGTTTACTTCTAGAGTAGGAGACATTATAAAGAGTAGAGATAGGGCTTATAGGCTATATAAGTGCGATACAGACAATTTGTGGTTACGAAACAACTACATATCTCCAAGGCGTGAAGCGAAAAGTGTAATAAAAAAGTCCAAGCGCGAATTTAAAATTTCCATAGCTCGTGACGGTAAAGAAAACCCCAAGCGATTCTTTCAATACGTCAACAATAGAAATCCAGTAAAGAATGTCTTGGGGCCGTTGAAAAATGTTAATGGAGATCTAGTTTCTGAAAACAAGGAAATGGCTATCTTGCTAAACGGATTCTTTACGTCAGTTTTTACTATAGAAGATGTAACGAATATCCCTACGGTCATAGACATAATACCCTTTGATAATGGTAATATTTTGGATAATATTGTCGTTAGTGAAGGGGTAGTAATGCGTTATATTGATAAAATGAAAATGTGCAAATCACCGGGGCCGGATTCCATATATCCCATACAACTAAAAGAATTAAAAGATAGCATTATTGTGCCGTTAACAGAGATTTTTAATGCGTCTATTTCTGAGGGGTGCGTACCAGATAATTTCAAGTTAGCAAACGTGACACCTATCTTTAAGAAAGGCGATAAAGGTGCGGCGGGAAATTATAGGCCAATCAGTTTAACGTCTGTTGTAGGTAAGCTACTGGAATCAGTAATTAGGGATCGTATAGTCGAACACTTAGAATTGCACAACTTAGTTAGAAATACGCAGCACGGTTTTAGGCGAAACAAATCTTGCTTAACTAATCTTTTAGAATTTTTTCAAAGCGTGGTTGACGTTTACGATAGTCATCGGGCGGTTGATGTAGTTTATTTAGATTTTCAAAAAGCGTTTGACACCGTACCGCACAAAAGATTCATTGAAAAAACTAAGGCTCATGGAATCAGGGGTGTAGTAATAAATTGGCTAGAAGAGTGGCTGCGAGGTAGGAAACAGAGGGTGGTCGTTGATGGAGCGGAGTCGTGTTGGGCTAATGTAGCGAGTGGCGTTCCTCAGGGTTCTGTATTGGGCCCCTTGCTTTTTCTTATATATATTAATGATTTAGATGTCGGCCTAGTCAGTACAGTTTCAAAGTTTGCGGATGACACGAAGCTGGGTGGTAGGGCGATTAATGACGAAGATAGCGGTAAAATCCAGAATGATCTGAATAAAATCGTTGATTGGTCAGTCACATGGCAAATGAGATTTAACGTCGATAAGTGCAAAATTTTACATATAGGTTCGCGTAGAGCAGGAAAAAGATTTAGGAGTTATAGTCACTGGTGATTTAAAAGTAGCGAAACAAAGTACAACAGCGGTCAATAAGGCGAACAAAGTGTTAGGTTTTATAGCTCGGAATTTTGAGTACAAATCGCGCGATATTATAGTTCCTCTTTATAAATCATTAGTTAGATCCCATTTGGAGTACGCGATCCAATTTTGGAATCCGAATATGCGAAAAGATATAGACAAACTCGAAAGAGTTCAAAGACGAGTAACTAAGATGATTCCGTCGCTTAGGTCAAAGTCGTACGATGATAAGCTTAAAGAGTTAAAATTGACTACACTCGAGACTAGAAGGCTAAGGGGTGATCTAATCCAGGTTTTCAAAATTATGAATGGGTTCGGTAACGGAGATAGAGATAGCTTTTTCGAAATATCTCAATATAATAGGACTAGAAATAACGGGTGTAAGTTGACAAGTAGAAGGTTCGAGACAGCAGTTGCGAAAAACTTTTTTACGCATAGAATAGTAAATAGGTGGAATAGTTTGCCGGTAGAAGTAATTAGTAGCACGTCTATAAACATGTTTAAAAATCGATTAGACGCATATGTTGATAGATTGGGTATAGTTTAAAGTAGTAAAATTAAGGCTTTGTGGTTCGGAACCCACGTAAAATTGTAGGTCCCCTCCACCACCATGGAGGACATGCACAATACACAATTACAAACACAGTTAGGTAGACCAGCCATGAGTGGATCCTAGGGTCTTTGTTGGTCTGAAACATTATAACATTATTACATTATAACATTACAACAAGAAATTTTATTACAGTACACTCCTTTACAACGATTTCATCATCATTAAGTTTATCAAGATATACATTTCTTTTATTAGTAAAAATCATTAAATTTGTTTTACTGGTATTTAGGAAGAGTTTATTGGTGGTCAACCATTTCATTACAATGATGAATTCTGAATTAAATATATTCTTAGCTGAATTAACATCTTTGCAAGAAAAAGACAGTTGTATCATTTGCAAACATTATGCAGTTCAGTATATCAGATGAACGTGGCAAGTCATTTATTTATAATAAAAATAACAGTGGACCCAGAACTGAACCCTGTGGCACACCATGTTTGACAAGCGCTTTAGTTGAGCAAACCTTATTCACTGATACAAAGTGATATCTATTGGACAAATAACTTTTAAACCAATCACTGATTGCTCTTCTAAAGCCGTAACAATATAATTTATTAAGTAGAATATTATGGGCTATTACATCGAACGTCTTACTCAAATCTATAAATATTGATATCATTATTTCTTTGTTCTCTTTAGCTACATTTGCATTTTCCATAAGATTTAAAATAGTCATTTCCGTTGTTTTATTATTACCAAAACCATAGTGATTTGGAGATAATAAATTGTAGGATTCTAAATATCGCTATATTCTACTTTTTACAATTTTTTCAAAAACTTTGCTGAACACAGATAATGAACACACCAGCCTGTAATTTGTTGGTAGTGTATATCACCCCTTTTAAAAAGAAGTGTTATACAACCAGATTTTAGCATTGATAAGAATATTCCTTTGGAAATACTTTGATAATTTTAGCCAAGTTACAGATATCTTTAACAAGTTTCAATATAGGTACAGGAATGTTATGCATATTATTGTTTGTTATTAAAGATAAAAATGCATTGTTCTCAAAGCCTGTACACACCGTTATATGGTGCGGTTCATCCTACCTGCCTATTTCTTACGATTACAAAGATGTCTTATTCTATAACGGGGTTTATGGCGTGGTTCATTAAACAGTGCTAAACATACAATGATTGTGATTGATGATCTTATGCTAGAAATAAATAAACAGGGTTTTTAATTGTCATCTCGTCTGAAGTGACGACAGAAAAACTATCTTGATGACAAAATGGGGAAGATGATAATTTGTGACGACAGGATCATAACCAAAATATTTTTCCCATTTTGTGTCCGATGACAGCCAACTTTGATTTTCCAAAATTTTCCAAAATCCTGACTACACCCAATATTTTTGTTAAAAACCTGATAAAACGATTGCGGAGACGTTTACAGTATTCTCACACCATCTTAATTAACATAAATGTGTTGCTCATCAATCAAAACTTATTTTCAAGAACAAGTTTATGCGGTACTGTATGTTTTTTTAAAAACGCAGTATCTTGTCTTATTCGCTCAACGTCGGGATATATCGCAAATAGGTATATTAGCAGGTCAAATGTTTCTCGGGTAGTGTAAGGATTTTTCGGAAGTTTATAAAGAAACAACGAGTCGGCGATACGGGTATTTGCTCTGTGACCTTTAACCGCATAGCACTTTTAGGGTGCTTCTACGAACAAACATTTTCCCCATCGAGGTTGAAACAATATACAGGGAAAATAGACATTCTATTTTTAAAGTGAAACAAAACATTTCTAATGTCAGTTTTACATATTTCAGGAAAGAAAATACCATGATGGTTCAGTATACCAATCAAGAGAAGGTGGAACTGGTATTGCTACATGTTTCTGGAAAAAGCCAGAGGGAGGCATGTCAGTTATTTCACAAACATGCCTCCCTCTGGCTTTTTCCGGAAATATGTAGCAACACTAGTTCCACCTTCTCTTGACTGGTATACTGAGCCATCAGGATATTTTCTTTCCTGAAATATGTAAAACTGACATTAGAAATGTGTTTGTTTCACTTTAAAAATATAATGTCTATTTTCCCTATGAGTTCAGACTTCTGGGACACCCTGTACATACCAGAATGACGAAACGTAAAGAAATATCTCGAGTTTATAAAAAGTCCCCTCGGTTATCCGAGGGCCGTTTGTTAAAAAAGTTGACCCTGACTTTTTAAAATGGTTCTGCGAAGTCTGTCGCAGAAGGGATGTTTACGTCGTTACAAGAGCATAATACGAACGCTCGCTCGTAAAAGACAAGCTGTGTCAAAGAAAAAACATCTTGTTGTACAAAATGGTGGATCATTCCTACCTGTCCTATTTCAGTTTTATCCCTTTTATTATCTAGTTTTATAGTTTTATATAATGAAGAAGGTTGTAGTGCTACCTTACAAGGTGTACGTTTCACTACGAAATATAAAGAAGCATGAAACATCTCCAGGCCACAGTAAAACCATACTTAAAAGAATGGAGAGTGAATTGATGAATATATTAAATAAACAGTTATATCCTGATGAGAACAGAATTTTATATCGAGAAGCTCTTTGGAAATTTCTTCAAGAGTATAATTTATACACTATAAGAAACCTATGGAGTTCCCCGTGGTTTTCAAACATAGTGACGATACTGTGCATGTTGAGACTACAGACGATCAACCCGAACCAGTAATGGGAATTCCATCATATCGAACAACTGTCAAAAATAGTCTTCCTAATACTGTACTTCTTCTTCTTTGTCGGCAGCATTTGCCTACGCCTAAGTGGGGTCGCTGTTTCTAATCCGCCTACGCCACTCATTTCTGTCCAACGCCACATCCGCCGCCAGATTTTTCTCCCTCATATCACCCTCCACACACTGTCTCCGTCTCATCCTCGGCCTTCCCCTTCTCCTTCTTCTAGGTGGTTCCATCTCCATAACTCGTTGCCCAACATATTCCTCCTCTCTCCGCATGACATGTCCAAACCATCTAGGCCTTCTCTCTTGAGCTTTCTTTGACACCTCTATTACTTTCGTCGTTCCACGAATAAATTGATTTCTAATTTTATCTCTTCTCGTAACCCCACACATCCATCTCAACATCCTCATTTCTGCTACATCCATCCTTTTCCCAGATTCTTCCTCATAGGCCACGTTTTCGCACCATACAACATTGTAGGCCTCACTACCACCTTGAATACCTTCCCTTTCAATTTCATTGATATTTTTATCACACAGTACCCAAGTCTTCCTAATATTGTACACTGAGGAATAAAGGTCTAAGTCTTTTTAATCTAGTGAGTGGTGATCCAATTATACAATGGCCTAACACAAGCGAAGTTATTGCTGAAAGTTCAATGGTATCAGGTTCGAATATTATTGATATCATCCATGATTTGGTGAGAAAGTGGGAGAGACCATCCCCACCATGTTGGAAGTATATTAAAAGAAAGTTACATACAGCCAATGATGTGCATCGTTATGTAGAGGAACAGACAACTACAGACAGAAAACAGACAAAGAACAGCCATAGGAATTCTTTTCACCGCCATTTCTCAAACATTCTTAGAAGACATACGTGGTGCCAAGGAATAAACTTAGAAGACACACGCGGTTTCAAGCAATAAAAGAAAAACAATGACACTAGCCTCGAATCGCGGAATTCGAATGTTCCTAAGGTTATATAAGGCGCAGTTTACTGACATTCACTCTCACTTCTTTCGTGCGTCCACTCATACGTTAACTCTACACGCAGTCTCCCTGCATCAGCTACAGCCGGCACCAGACCAAGGCCCACTTCAACATATTCCATTCAAGAAACGAAGTATCACTTGAAGTGAACTATCAATCCTTCCCGCAACAAACCACGCAACCGCAGTAAGCGTTCCATTGGTCTCTTCATAACACCTCAACCGGCTGCCAATCATCCTCGAGAGCACCGGCAAAGTTCAACGCTACGAGAAAATATCCTCAAAGAGGATACAGTACGTGAACCTTCTACGAAGCTACAAGCCCAAATTACTTAACCTTGGTTCAGCGTTCGCCGCTTTACGGAAAGCGGCCGTCAACGAGAATCCAATAGGCCCGTGAACACTTCACCGTGAAGACCTCGACTTGTAGAACAACGGACGACAACGACTCCTTGAGCCAACAGGAATAGGTCCACCTTTTACACTCCTTCGCCAGAGGTATTCATCGTTCTGGTAAGACAAGTGCATCTTTTTAACTAACTCTCGTGAAGCTTACATCAGCCTACCGCCGGACGGCAGGCTATATTCCCAAAGTGTTTTACAAATCATTCAAACTGACTCTTGTTAAAAACGCAGTAGGCCTATTTCATAATCCAAGTGTCATTACAATATTTGATTGTGCATCATACTAATTCTCTAGGATCTTTTCCGTTTGACTGCCGCCATTGAAACATAAGAGGTGAGTACCCCCAGCCTTCTTTACTTAGCCTTATAAGGCTAACTAACGAAAATATCACGACCTAACCTAACCAATCGTTAGGTCAACTGTACGACCTTGACGATTGGTTAGGTTAGGTCGTGATATTTTTGTTAGTTAGCCTTATAAAGCTAACTAAAGAAGGCTGGAGGCCCTGATCTTCAGGTGATCCCCTTATTTTTCTGAGTACACGAACTTAAAAATTAAGCATGGATCTTGAAAGTAATTAAAATTGTTTATAAGACACAAAATTTGAAGGGGAAATTAAGAAAAGCTTTTTTATAAAGTAACTTATTTTGTATCATCAAGACATTTCAGTTAAAATACAAAATACAAAAAGTTTAATTATGTTTCAATGGCGGCAGTCAAACGGAAAAGATCCATTCTCTAATACAAACCCGCACTAGGCTTATTTCCTGTGACCAGTTCAAGTGTCATTTCCAATACCGTAATCGCGAATTGTATCATCCTGCTATTGTGTTCTTTCATGTATCCATCAATATTTTGCATCCACTTATTTATGTGATTTATTTAAGCATTTCATTATTGACGGCCGAATCCACTTACCGTGTACTAAACGCACGTGCATTCTTAATATCATTACTAGGCCCATTCAATGTTCCATTTATGCGTAACTCTAGCCTGCGTCACCTATTCAGTGTACAATACGTACGTGCTTAATTTCTATTATTATTAGGCTGCAAGCATTTATCCCATGTTCATTCATGCATAACCTTTAGCCTACATAATTGGTGTGTTACATATTCTATTCAGTGTACCAAAACGTACGTGCTTAATTTCTTTATCGCAAGGTTTCATATTTTATGTTGTGTTCATTTTGCATGCCATTAGCCTAAGTAGTATAGCCGCAAAAGGGTAGAGTGCAAGAATGTTGCAAGTGATTACGTAATGCTGCAAAGGGGGGGTGGGTGGGGGGTGTTGCAAAGGGGGGTGGGCGTGTTGCAAAAATAAAAAAATAATAAAAAAATAAAAAAAGAAAAAGGAAAAAAAAGAAAAAAAAAGAAAAAAAGAAAAAAATACCCAAAGGGCCCTTTGTTGCCAACCGGGGTTGCAAGGGGCATGCAACTTGGAGGTGGAGTTCTCCCCCAAGCTATTCCCCCCAAAGGGCCAGAAAGGAGAGAAAGGAGGAGAGGTGTTCACCTGGCAGGAGCCAAGTGCATATTAAGACATCAGCCGAGTAGGCGTTGTTTTATAGGCTCCTAATCAGCCAGTTGGCTGAATCAGTCAGTTGGCTGAGCCAAGGGGGGAGGGGTACACCTGAAGGAGAGAGAGAGAGAGAGAGAGAGTAGTTGCCTTTGATTGCAAGGCATGCAACTTGGAGGCGGAGTTCTCCCCCAAGTTATTTTCGTTTACCTAACCTAAGAGGCCTCTAAGGGGTTTTCCCAAAGGGCCAGAAAGAGAAGGACCAGAGGTCCTTGCTCGGCTGGGAGCCGAGCTTGAATGACTCCGTCAGTCGTCTCTCGGTCTTTTATAAACCTCTATTCTGGCTGAGTTGCCAGATCGCACCATGTATTCCAGATATCGCCATGTGTTCCAGATAGCAAAAAACCATATATTAATCATCCATTTAAATAGTGTACCACAATATATGAAGGTAGATGAATCCAATTAAATTCTGTTTATTACATAAATAATTTTTACACACTTAATCTTTATTATAAATATTTAAGTCACGAATAACGAAAATTTACGAAACAATTCATTTAAAAGTTGAAATTAGCCAAAACACAATCCGCTATAACGGGGTCGGTTTCGAAGAACACCTGATGGTTGAGAGACCTTACCCCCAATCCCTGATAAGTCTCCCTTCACTCCAAACGAAATGAAAATTTATGAAGTACACGAGCCTCATTCACCCCCAATCCCCTGCGAAGAAAATTGAAAAAAACGAAATTTAAAGTAATTAATCAATTGAAATTAGCCAAAACACAATCCGCTATAACGGGGTCGGTTTCGAAGAACACCTGCTGGTTGAGAGACCTTCCCCCCAATCCCTGATAAGTCTCCCTTCTCTCCAAATGAAGAGAAATTTATGAAACACACGCTTGTCATTCTCCAAACCCGTATATATATATATATCTATATATATATATATATATATATATATACAGGGTGGGCGGAAAGTAGCTCCCTATTTTGGATTGGTAAAATAATACGTATATTATCCATTTATTTCAGAAGAAATAATATGAAAAGGTAGGCATACATGGTAGGTTTTCTCTAAAATTCAATGTGGGCTCCAACTCTTTCCACCAGCTTCTGGAGCCGCCCAGGAATGGCGTCCACTGACTTTAGCAGGAACTCCGGCGGGATGGAGGACATGACTTCCCGAATTCGGTCCTCCAGTTCTTCCAATGTCCTCGGTTTGGTGCGGTAGACTTCTTCCTTTACCCACCCCTAAAGAAAGAAGTCGCACGGTGTCAAGTCGGGGCTCCTGGCTGGCCATTGATGTGGACCACGACGACCCATCCAACGCCCAGGGAAGTGGGCATCCAGCCACTCACGGACAACAAGAGCGAAGTGCGGAGGGGCGCCATCTTGCATAAATATCAGATCGTCGATGTTCTCCCATGTGCTGACAACCGGCCAGACCTCGTTTCGCAACATAGCAAGGTACCGCTCAGCATTCATGGTGTTGCGCAGAAGGAACGGGCCCACAACCTGATCTGAGGTCATACCACACCACACCGTTACACTGAACCGATTCTGCCGTTTTTCAGCGGTAACCGTGCGACTTCTTTCTTTGGGGGTGGGTAAAGGAAGAAGTCTACCGCACCAAACCGAGGACATTGGAAGAACTGGAGGACCGAATTCGGGAAGTCATGTCCTCCATCCCGCCGGAGTTCCTGCTAAAGTCAGTGGACGCCATTCCTGGGCGGCTCCAGAAGCTGGTGGAAAGAGTTGGAGCCCACATTGAATTCTAGAGAAAACCTACCATGTATGCCTACCTTTTCATATTATTTCTTCTGAAATAAATGGATAATATACGTATTTTTTTACCAATCCAAAATAGGGAGCTACTTTCCGCCCACCCTGTATATATATATATATATATATATAATAAACGAATAAACCACTCGTGCACACACACACACACACACGCACACGAGGAAAGGCAGAAACTAGGTCATTTCGAATCGCCCCCCTAGAGACCATTTTCTGGGCGAGAGTCAACGTTTCTTCGTCTACTTGAACAAAAACCACCTTTCACATCAATTCTTATATTATTATTATTTCTACAATGAAAATATTTTATATTTACGCGTAATTTGTATGGTGTCATATTCTTATAACTACATCTTAACTGCTTAAATCAATCACCTTTCACATCAATTCTTATTATCATTATTATTATTATTATTTCTACAATGAAAATATTTTATATTTACGCATAATTTGTATGGTGTCATATTCTTATAACTACATCTTAACTGCTTAAATCAATCACCTTTCACATCAATTCTTATTATCATTATTATTATGATCTTTCTATATATATATATATATATACTGTATATATATATATATATATAGAAAGAATCATAATAATCGTATCTATTTGTCAACCCCTTATATATATATATATATATATATATATATATATATATATATAAGGGTGGATCGATTTTACATTTGTTTCGATTTCCATATTCTAATAGAGACAGAAACTTGCGCATGCATGGGAAAATAGCCTCTGCAAAATCTTAGCTTAATAGGTAATCATCTTCTGCCCCCGGCAGCGATGAAAATCATATTTTAGTAGTCAAAAACGTATTTTTCTTATAATTTTTAAAATATTTCAATATGCATCAAAATTATTCCTAATAACTATAAAGCCGATGAAAAACCTCATATGATCGTTTTTCCAAGCGCGTTGTCCTACGTTAATATCTTTTGCCCCTGGCAACAACGTCAAATGTTGAAAAAATAGGTAATTTATATACATATTTTCAGATCGGCTCTTTGTCTTAAATAATGCATTTATATATTTCCCATAGCATTTATATCGTTGCTTAGGCATCATCAACTCTCTAGAGACTAACAATATTAGCACGGACGACATTGTGGCTATCGGCTGTGATGGTACCGCAGTGAACACGGGTCGAAAGGGTGGAGCCATTCGTATGATTGAAATGAAACTACAAAGGCCAGTTCAGTGGATCATATGCCTATTACTCGGTAATGAATTATCACTGCGACACCTCATTCAAGACTTGGACGGCAAAACAACTGGGCCAATGGGCTTTACTGGACCAGTTGGAAAACAACTGAACGACTGCGAAAAACTTCCAATTACAGAATTCGATGCCATTCCATCTCCCGACATTGACATAGATGATGCCGAGTTGAGCACTGACCAAAAATATTTGTTAGGCATCTACAGAGCAGTGTCGAGCGGTAGCTGCTCTTCAGCTCTCGCGGCTCGAAATCCAGGTAAGATGGCGCATTCCAGGTGGCTGACAACAGCAAATAGATTTCTGCGCCTCTATGTTTCAACCAGTGAACCCTCCAGCACCTTCAACGAAATTGTGCGATTCATTATGACAGTTTACGCACCAATTTGGTTTAAGATAAAGAAAAACTCCAGTTTCACTGAGGGCGCAAAACATTTTTTCGAAATGATGCGTCTCTCTCAGACCATGCCTCAAAGATCTAAGACAATCGCCAACAAAGTCCTCCGTAGAAATTCTTTCTTTGCTCACCCAGAAAATATTTTGATCTCCATGCTACATGCCGATGAGCAACACATAAGAGAATTGGGATGGAGAAGAATATTAAAAGCACGATCAAAACAATCACCAGCGGGGGAAATTCGAGCCTTCGCCATGCCTGAGCTGCTCTACGATAGTCAAAACTATTACGATGATCATCTGGCAAACGGCTGAGGTGACCGAACCCCCCGTTACAAAAACAATACCTGATACCCGAATAAAAGAGTTTGTTGAGACGGGAGACCAGCCTGATGGACTGATCCCACTATTCCCTTGTCATACTCAAGCGGTCGAGAGACTCATCAAATTAGTAACCGAAGCCTCTGCCAGTGTAAGTGGAATAGAAGAGAGGGACGGATTCATCCGCTCCCGTCTTCACTCCCGAACAAAAATTCCACGATTTGATTCTAAGAAAGATTACCGTATGTAAATCGACATGCAGCCAAAGGAAGGGTGGTTGGGGCTGGATAGGGTGGAACTCGACGTACAGCCACCTCCTCGTGGTGAGTTCTGCGTTGCTAATTTTATAAAATTAGCAAGCGAGGAGCTGTACGTAATTAACGTAATTATAATCCACATTTAGACTTTTCTCGGGGACAGAAGATATTACTCTAGTCATAAAATTTTGCGTGTGTGTTATGTCATGCCTAAGTAACGATATAAATGCTATGGGAAATATATAAATGCATTATTTAAGACAAAGAGCCGATCTGAAAATATGTATATAAATTACCTATTTTTTCAACATTTGACGTTGTTGCCGGGGGCAAAAGATATTAACGTAGGACAACGCGCTTGGAAAAACGATCATATGAGGTCTTTTTCACCGACTTTATAGTTATTAGGAATAATTTTGATGCATATTGAAATATTTTAAAAATTATAAGAAAAATACGTTTTTGACTACTAAAATATGATTTTCATCGCTCTGCCGGGGGCAGAAGATGATTACCTATTAAGCTAAGATTTTGCAGAGGCTATTTTCTCATGCATGCGCAAGGTTTTGTCTCTATTAGAATATGGAAATCGAAAAAAATGTAAAATCGATCCACCCTAATATATATATATATATATATATATAAATTGAATTTCGCCGTGGCATACCATGTTTGGCAAGCGCTTTAGTGGAGCAAGCCTTATTTACTGATACAAATTATATCTATTCCCCCCAAAGGGCCAGAAAGGAGAGAAAGGAGGAGAGAAAGGAGGAGAGGTGTTCACCTGGCAGGAGCCAAGTGCATATTAAGACTTCAGCCGAGTAGGCGTTGTTTTATAGGCTCCTAATCAGCCAGTTGGCTGAGCCAAGGGGGAGAGGGGTACACCTGCAGGAGAGAGAGAGAGAGAGAGAGAGAGAGAGAGAGAGAGAGAGAGAGAGTAGTTGCCTTTGATTGCAAGGCATGCAACTTGGAGGCGGAGTTCTCCCCCAAGCTATTTTCGTTTACCTAACCTAAGAGGCCTCTAAGGGGTTTTCCCAAAGGGCCAGAAAGAGAAGGACCAGAGGTCCTTGTTCGGCTGGGAGCCGAGCTTGAATGACTCCGTCAGTCGTCTCTCGGTCTTTTATAAACCTCTATTCTGGCTGAGTTGCCAGATAGCGCCATGTATGCAGTTGCTGAGTTGCCAGATCACGCCATGTATTCAGGTGCTGTGTTGCCAGATCGCACCATGTATGCAGTTGCTGAGTTGCCAGATCACGCCATGTATTCGGGTGCTGAGTTGCCAGATCGCATCATGTATTCCAGATATCGCCATGTGTTCCAGATAGCAAACAACCATATATTAATCATCCATTTAAATAGTGTACCACAATATATGATGGTAGATGAATCCAATTAAATTCTGTTTATTAAATAAATAATTTTTACACACTTAATCTTTATTATAAATATTTAAGTCACGAATAACGAAAATTTACGAAACAATTCATTTAAAAGTTGAAATTAGCCAAAACACAATCCGCTATAACGGGGTCGGTTTCGAAGAACACCTGATGGTTGAGAGACCTTACCCCCAATCCCTGATAAGTCTCCTTTCACTCCAAACGAAATGAAAATTTATGAAACACACGAGCCTCATTCACCCCCAATCCTCTGCGAAGAAAATTGAAAAAAAACGAAATTTAAAGAAATTAATCAATTGAAATTAGCCAAAACACAATCCGCTATAACGGGGTCGGTTTCGAAGAACACCTGCTGGTTGAGAGACCTTCCCCCCAATCCCTGATAAGTCTCCCTTCTCTCAAAATGAAGAGAAATTTATGAAACACACGCTTGTCATTCTCCAAACCCGTGTATATATATATATATATATATATATATATATATAATAAACGAATAAACCACTCGTGCACACACACACACACACACACACACACACACACACACACGAGGAAAGGCAGAAACTAGGTCATTTCGAATCGCCCCCCTAGAGACCATTTTCTGGGCGAGAGTCAACGTTTCTTCGTCTACTTGAACAAAAACCACCTTTCACATCAATTCTTATATTATTATTATTTCTACAATGAAAATATTTTATATTTACGCGTAATTTGTATGGTGTCATATTCTTATAACTACATCTTAACTGCTTAAATCAATCACCTTTCACATCAATTCTTATTATCATTATTATTATTATTATTTCTACAATGAAAATATTTTATATTTACGCATAATTTGTATGGTGTCATATTCTTATAACTACATCTAACTGCTTAAATCAATCACCTTTCACATCAATTCTTATTATCATTAATATTATTATTATTTCTACATATATATATATATATATATATATATATATATATATATATAGAAAGAATGATAATAATCGTATCTATTTGTCAACCCCTTTATATATATAATATATATATTATATATATATATATATATATATATATAAATTGAATTTCGCCGTGGCATACCATGTTTGGCAAGCGCTTTAGTGGAGCAAGCCTTATTTACTGATACAAATTACATCTATCGGGCAAATAACTTTTAATTCAATCACTGATTGCCCCTCTAAAACCGTAACAATACAATTTATTAAGTAGAATATTTGATAGAACATTTATACATAAATACAAGTTTAGAAGCTTTATCAACTCCTAATTTATTTCTTAATTTGGACGAGGAGCGGTACCCAACAATCTGCGTCAACTCAAAACACACGTGCCTGCACTGAAACCTTTGAAAGGTGTGGGCGTTCACAGAGGAATTTTTGCTGGAACCTCCTCTCTCTCTCTCGTCTCCCTTCACTCCAAATCTTAACTTTCACACACCCACACAAGCACACACACCACACACACACACACACACCCACACACACACACACGCCTGTATATATATTATGAAAATCAGGAAAAATACCAAATGTATATTAATTCAAATGATGCTAAACGTATATTATAAGAAATTAATAGAGTTATATTTTTAAGTCCGAAATTCTCGAATTTAAAGGCACTCTTTTTATATTTTCCATTCACCGAAGCATGGTCCGGCATGCCGATTAATATCCTTTTAGGAAGATTTCCCATATGTGTGTTTATTTTGTTTTGGTAAGCCTTTCAAAAACAAAAAATATTGCGCGCTTTTCACCTTAAAGTGTCGATAACGGGGATGAAATAAAAGGTAGGACGCGAGCCTACATTTGTCAAATTAGCTCAGACGCAATACACACACAAATCTTTCAACCTTTATATATATATATATATATGAACTTTCACCGAATTAAAACAAATCACTAATCAGTTAAAAGAATTCGCTCAATTATCATATTCACAAATTTACATACACACACACACACACACACGCACGCACACACACACACACACACACACAAACCTCTGTATATATTACGAAAATCAGGAAAAATGCCAAACGTGTATTAATTTAAATGAAATTAAACGCATATTAATTTAAAACAAATGAATTTTGCCCTTTTAAGAGAGTTATTTATTATAAGAATTTAACTACTCAATGTAAGAAATTAATTATTAAACGCACGCGAAACACACGTATTTGTCCGAGGCCTTTTGAAAGGGGCTAGCGGTAGCGAAGGATTTTTGGTACGAACTTGCTCTTCTAACTTTCCGTGCCTTTGACTTGTAATTAAAAAATGATTTTATTAAAGGCGCTGGCTATTTCTCTTGCAAACGTGTATGGCATCAGTTTCCTAGTTTATTGAAATGAATGAATAAAAATGGAAAGGTATATTATTATTATCATTATTATTATTATCGTGCATTTTTCAAAATTAACACACAGATTTTCGTCAGAGAAGATATGGTAAACAATTCAAAACGCACGTTCGTCCTCCCTCACTGCCCCACCACTCATCTGTGATTGTATATATAATAAACGAAAGAATGCTCTTTTAAAAATATAATTAGAGGATATATATGGAAGGGCTGTAGTATCTCGTTTCGCCGAAATAAAATCAAAACAATCGATCGTATTCGCAAATCTACACACACACACACACATCCCGGAAACCAATGCATTTTTTCATCTCTCCGTGGAGCAGATCGAATCACACGTGCTCGCCCCTGGAGACCTTTTGAAAGGATTCTATGTCAAGGATTTTTGGTACGAACTTGCTCTTCTAACTTTCCGTGCCTTTGACTTGTAAATAAAAAATGATTTTATTAAAGGCGCTGGCTATTTTTCTTGCAAACTTGTATGGTATCAGCTTCTTAGTTTATTGAAATGAATGAATAAAAATGGAAAGGTATATTATTATCATTATTATTATCGTGCATTTTTCAAAATTAACACACAGATTTTCGTCAGAGGAAGATATGGGAAACAATTCAAAACGCACGTTCGTCCTCCCTCACTCCCCACCACTCATCTGTGATTGTATATATAATAAACGAAAGAATGCTCTTTTAAAAATATAATTAGAAGATATATATATATATATATATATATATATATAATATATATATATATATATATATGGAAGGGCTGTAGTATCTCGTTTCGCCGAAATAAAATCAAAACAATCGATCGTATTCGCAAATCTACACACACACACACACACACACACACACACACACACACACACACATCCCGGAAACCAATGCATTTTTTCATCTCTCCGTGGAACAGAAAAAATATTACGCGCTTTTCACCTTAAAGTGAATTAAAGCAATTTTACGAAAAAGAATATGAATTTCAGAATTAAGTTAACATTTACACATAAATACAAGGTTAGAAGCTTTATCAACTCCTAATTTATTTCTCAATGATAACCTATATTTTTAATATAATTAATTAATTTTCTTTTTATCATATCTCAGCCGAGCAACGATGTTAAGCAACGTTGGAATCCAAAGGATACTTCCCTTACACTTTCCTCACCAGCGAGACTTTAAACTACGTAGGCCCACCACCCACCAAACATTATTTTGACTGTATGGATGAACGTGAAGACTTTGATCGATACTACGACAGTTTTAATGAAAGTAACCCTTATAATATAGCTGATGAATGTGAGCGTTATTGCGTGAATGATGTGCGCGTGCTTAGAGTATGTTTCCAGGCCTTTAGAAGAATGTACATAACCCGTTTCAAATGCGATCCACTGCAAGTAGCATTCAGAATTTTTCTATCACCCATAGTTTTCGAGAAAATAATATTTCCATTTACTCAGAGTTTCCCGCAGATCTTATATAAACTCCTCCTAAATACCAGTAAAACAAATTTCATGATTTTACTAATAAAATAAATGTATATCTTGATAAATTTAATGTTAATGAAGTCGCCATAAAGTAAACATTTAATTTGGTTTTGTGCAAATAAATTTAGTCTATATCTATTTCACATTAAATATTTGATAAAGCAATTATACATAAATACAAGGTTAGAAGCTTTATCAACGCCTAATTTATTTCTTAATTTGGACTGCATCAAGCCAAAAGCAGAAAAAATTCTCAACTGTAACATTAAATTCGACTAATAATTGCCTTTTATTCATGCACAGTTGAAAACAGTACAATACATTGGTTTGCCATTTCAAAACTGACTAAGAAAATATATATCTTATGTTGTACAAATTTGATGAATTGCACTTTTTTTTTTAATCAAATATATTTCCTGTTTTGGCTATAATGTACTTTTTTTTAATAAAACATATTTCCTGTTTTGGGTATAATGTACTTTTTTCATAAAATATTTTTCCTATTTTAATATAATTAAATAATTTTCTTTTTATCATAACTCAGCCGAGCAACAACGTTAAGCGACGCTGGATCTGGGTGGTAGTTGGATGGGGGGGCCGTCCGCCGCAACAGCTAATTCACATTCGATGAACGTAATGAAATAAATAAAATATGCACTTATTTTTATTGAGCACACATGTAGAAATAATTAAATAATATCGTCAAGACCTTCGGCGAATATCACAGTGGACACACTCGAATCCGCCTGTGCGTACCAGATACCACTTTTTAGCGATACCATTGTATACATTATTATATTTCTTAAAAGTTGGTTTAGAATACCGGTAGTAGGTTTAGAAGGCGTAACATGATATAATGTACTTTTTTTTAATAAAACATATTTCCTGTTTTGGGTATAATGTACTTTTTTCATAAAATATTTTTCCTATATTAATATAATTAAATAATTTTCTTTTTATCATAACTCAGCCGAGCAACAACGTTAAGCGACGCTGGATCTGGGTGGTAGTTGGATGGGGGGGCCGTCCGCCGCAACAGCTAATTTACATTCGATGAACGTAATGAAATAAATAAATAAAATATGCACTTATTTTTATTGAGCACACATGTAGAAATAATTAAATAATATCGTCAAAACCTTCCTCATCACTAAAACCTGTGTGGTATATTTTTCTGCGCTTTCTTAGTCGGCTTATCCTCCTTTTCGGTACAGGCTGAAAATCATCCGAGCTATCATAGTCAGTACCGTACAGCTTGCGCTTCCTGTGGAAACATCCAGAAAAAGAAAAATATTCTTAGATCCTTTCATTTGAGAATAATGTATAAATACGTTGCATGTAACGAGATAATTAAGTAATAAATAAAATATGATATAGTAGTATTATTTTCACTATCTGCTAAATGAAATAATCTTGAGCTTATCCTTTAAAAAATCCTTATTGTACAAATACATTGCATGTAATGAGATAATTAAGTAATAAATAAATTATGATGTAGTAGTATTATTTTTCACTATCTGCTAAATGAAATAATCTTGAGCTTATCCTTTAAAAGATCCTTATTGTACAAACACGTTGCATGTAATGAGATAATTAAGTAATAAATATTGAATATCGTATCAACTTACTTTGCAATAGGTGGTTTTTCTTCCCTAGCAGCATTGTTGCAGGTAGATAATACAGCCGGCCTTGCAACATCATGCTTTGCAATAGAGTTAGCAGCAGAAGGCCCCGGCTGTTCAGTAAACATGGATGGGGCAATTTTACATTGAGATCGGCTGTGGAGTAGAAATATTTCGTTTCTATAACATAATAAGTGCCTACACACACACACACACATATATATATATATATATATATATATATATATATATATATATGTATGTGTGTGTGTGTAGGCACTTATTATGTTATAGAAACGAAATATTTCTACTCCACAGCCGATCTCAATGTAAAATTGCCCCATCCATGTTTACTGAACAGCCGGGGCCTTCTGCTGCTAACTCTATTGCAAAGCATGATGTTGCAAGGCCAGCTGTATTATCTACCTGCAACAATGCTGCTAGGGAAGAAAAACCACCTAGTGCAAAGTAAGTTGATACGTTATTCAATATTTATTACTTAATTATCTCATTACATGCAACGTGTTTGTACAATAAGGATCTTTTAAAGGATAAGCTCAAGATTATTTCATTTAGCAGATAGTGAAAAATACTACTACTACATCATAATTTATTTATTACTTAATTATCTCATTACATGCAATGTATTTGTACAATAAGGATCTTTTAAAGGATAAGCTCAAGATTATTTCATTTAGCAGATAGTGAAAATAATACTACTATATCATATTTTATTTATTACTTAATTATCTCGTTACATGCAACGTATTTATACAGGGTGGGCCGTAAGTTTCCATACATAGGAAAAATAAACATTTTTTTATGGACAACCATTTTTATTTATATAATATGCTCTACATGGTTGCCATTGTTTTGAAAACACATTTCAATACGTGTTCCCCACTGTTGATGAACACGCATTAGCACAGTTGACGTTATGCTTGTAATGGCGTTGGTGATACGTTCCTTTAGATGATTTATGTCTCGTATCTTTTCCTGATACACCATGGCCTTCAAGTGCCCCCAAAGATAGAAATCAAGGGGGGTGAGATCTGGGGATCTGGGAGGCCACTCCACAGGACCACGCCGACCAATCCAAGCATCCGGAAACTGCTGATCCAAATACCGACGCACATGAAGACCATAATGAGGTGGAGCTCCATCTTGCTGGAAGTAAACTGGGAAGTTACCTTCCTCGTTTAGCAGGGATGGGAAAATCTCTTCTTGCAACATGTTAAGATACCTTTCGGCATTAAGATTTCCACTGACAAAAATTGGTCCAATAATTCTGTCACCCCATATCCCGGCCCACACCATCACTTTACCGGCACCTTGCATCTTCGTCGGACTCAGCCAGTTAGGGTTAGCATTACTCCAATAACGTATGTTTTGCCGATTAACCTCTCCATTGACGTAAAAATTTGCTTCATCAGTAAACAAGATCTTACAAACGCATATTCTTAGGGTATCTGAAACATAAAAACAAACGTTTAAATTTTCCTATGTATGGAAACTTACGGCCCACCCTGTACATTATTCTCAAATGAAAGGATCTAAGAATATTTTTCTTTTTCTGGATGTTTCCACAGGAAGCGCAAGCTGTACGGTACTGACTATGATAGCTCGGATGATTTTCAGCCTGTACCGAAAAGGAGGATAAGCCGACTAAGAAAGCGCAGAAAAATATACCACACAGGTTTTAGTGATGAGGAAGGTTTTGACGATATTATTTAATTATTTCTACATGTGTGCTCAATAAAAATAAGTGCATATTTTATTTATTTATTTCATTACGTTCATCGAATGTAAATTAGCTGTTGCGGCGGACGGCCCCCCCATCCAACTACCACCCAGATCCAGCGTCGCTTAACGTTGTTGCTCGGCTGAGTTATGATAAAAAGAAAATTATTTAATTATATTAAAATAGGAAAAATATTTTATGAAAAAAGTACATTATACCCAAAACAGGAAATATGTTTTATTAAAAAAAGTACATTATATCATGTTACGCCTTCTAAACCTACTACCGGTATTCTAAACCAACTTTTAAGAAATATAATAATGTATACAATGGTATCGCTAAAAAGTGGTATCTGGTACGCACAGGCGGATTCGAGTGTGTCCACTGTGATATTCGCCGAAGGTCTTGACGATATTATTTAATTATTTCTACATGTGTGCTCAATAAAAATAAGTGCATATTTTATTTATTTATTTCATTACGTTCATCGAATGTAAATTAGCTGTTGCGGCGGACGGCCCCCCCATCCAACTACCACCCAGATCCAGCGTCGCTTAACGTTGTTGCTCGGCTGAGTTATGATAAAAAGAAAATTATTTAATTATATTAAAATAGGAAAAATATTTTATGAAAAAAGTTCATTATACCCAAAACAGGAAATATGTTTTATTAAAAAAAGTACATTATAGCCAAAACAGGAAATATATTTGGTTAAAAAAAAAAGTGCAATTCATCAAATTTGTGCAACATAAGATATATATTTTCTTAGTCAGTTTTGAAATGGCAAATCAATGTATTGTACTGTTTTCAACTGTGCATGAATAAAAGGCAATTATTAGTCGAATTTAATGTTACAGTTGAGAATTTTTTCTGCTTTTGGCTTGATGCAGTCCAAATTAAGAAATAAATTAGGCGTTGATAAAGCTTCTAACCTTGTATTTATGTATAATTGCTTTATCAAATATTTAATGTGAAATAGATATAGACTAAATTTATTTGCACAAAACCAAATTAAATGTTTACTTTATGGCGACTTCATTAACATTAAATTTATCAAGATATACATTTATTTTATTAGTAAAATCATGAAATTTGTTTTACTGGTATTTAGGAGGAGTTTATATAAGATCTGCGGGAAACTCTGAGTAAATGGAAATATTATTTTCTCGAAAACTATGGGTGATAGAAAAATTCTGAATGCTACTTGCAGTGGATCGCATTTGAAACGGGTTATGTACATTAGGGCGGATCGAAAATGAGGTTTTTAAACGTTTTTTCGAAATTCAAATATGGCTAGTGCGGAAAATATGTGGGTGCTATAGATAATGACTGTGCATAAATATTAGTCCTGCGAAATTATATCTTCAGGTGCCACAAAGCCGTCGAAAAAAGTGAAATATAATGATTTTCTTATATTCTGCATTAGTACAATAACTGAAACTTACTTGTTATTATTATATATTAAGTGTTCCAATTACCAAAATAGTTACTGAATTACGCAGCTCTTAGTTTATTTAGATCAATGTTCTTTTGATTAATGATCTAAATAATCCAGAACTCACCACGAGGAGGTGGCTGCGTGTCGAGCTCCACCCATGCCCTCCCAACCACCCATCCTTGCGCATGTTTTTTTCTATTAACGTTTTATTTAAACTTTATATTCAGCTTTACTTTCGAATGATGGCATTTTTTTACGTGACTGAAGTGTTGATCTTATGAAGCCATCTCGCGCGTTCAATCCAAATACTTTTGATGATGCTTCAGTCACTAATTTTACCATTCTTTCTACTACTTGTGTATGACAAGGGAATTTCTCGAATGGAGGGGTACTCTTGTTTTCTATGAATTCTTCAATCTCATTTTCTGTCAGGTGTCTTGTCACAGGTGGTTCAGT
Source organism: Bathynomus jamesi (assembly GCA_023014485.1). NCBI lineage: Eukaryota > Metazoa > Arthropoda > Malacostraca > Isopoda > Cirolanidae > Bathynomus > Bathynomus jamesi. The sequence continues at coordinate 36,884 of JAJOZX010007366.1, read as the reverse complement.
GACAATGCATTTTTGCCAATTAATTAAATCAGTATAATCAGTAGCTTCAAATTGAATAACAGGTACTGTGAAACGCCTCACAACTTTTTCCTTGTTTGTTTGCCTTGCTTTCTTTATTCGCCTCCACGCTAATTTCTTATGGCGCTGCAGTCATCATGAATCATTGATGCTAGAATATTTTCTGGATTTGCAAAAAATGCATTTCTTTGTATGACAGGGTTTACAATATCCTTTACTTCGTCATTCAGTGTTCTTGTTAGTTCAATAGTTTTGAAAACATGTTTTGAGCCATTGACAAAAGACGTACTTTGCTTAATAGAAAACCACATTGGGATGTAGACCTTCATTATAAAAGAAGCAATGTTCATGAGGTTCTCAGATGGACTTACAGTTGAAACGTATAGACGAAGCAAACGATTTGCTGTAGTCAGCCATCGTGAATGTGCCATTTTGCCTGGACAACGATGAGCAAGATCTGGAAAGCAATATCCCTTTGTTATGGCCTGATGAATATCAATTAGATATTTTTGGTCGGTGCTAAGATCTTCACAGTCTAAGGTTGGTTCCTCAGCATCAATCCTTTCAAACTCGACAATAGGAAGACTCTCACAGTTCTCTAATTCCCTGCCAATTAGGACCGGTGAATCCGCGGGGGCCAGATGTTTTTCCATCCAGCTTTGCAACTAAATGGCGTAATGGCAATTCATTGGCATGGAGCTGGCACACTAAATGTTGAACTGGCTTCTTCAGCTTCAATTCTATAAGCCTTATAACGCCTCCCTTTTCTCCAGTGTTGACTGCTGCACCATCGCATCCAATGGCAACAAGGTTTTCCAGGTTCATGTCATTATTTCCAATATACTCAAACATTCCTTTACATATTTCTTCAGCTGATCCAGAATTCACAGAATAATGGCCCAAATAATCTGAACCAGGTTCTCTCACTAAAGTGATATGTTCTTCTGTTACCTTCTTCTGATATACTTTGGACTCTTTTTTTTCTTGGAAGAGTGTAGAATCTTTTCGACCATCAAAATAGATTCCTCTGATTGGGACCTGATTTTGATCTTTCATAATTTCTGATCTCTTCTTTTGTCTTTCTCTTCTGATTTTACTCCTATCCACTACTTCAGATGTATTGTCAATAGAAACTTCTCAAATATCTTGCAATACTGCACTAACAATGAATGCTGCAGCTCGATCTGAAACTGCAGTCCTGTCACAAGCAGTAGCCACTGAAGGTAGATTTGTAGTTTTCCTTTTCTTGAATAATTGTTCTTCAGGTTGTTCGAGCTTTCTCTTCGAGCTAACTGGCTCTGGAAATGTATCGTCTGACATTTCGCCAGATTCACTTTCACTATTTGATGTCGATGATGATAATTCAACATTTGTATCCTGCAATTTCTCCTGTGAAGATTCTTTGGTGAGCCTCACAGCTTCTTTTTGCTTTCTTAGCAACGTAGATGCTTTTTTCTTTGAGAGTGTAATATCTACTCTATCAATAAACAGTTTTCTTTCACTCCTTTGATCTAAGAGGAACGTCACTTCTTCCTTTGGAACCGTTTTTTCTTTGGGACAAGAACATTGTGTTAGTACTTTGCACTTGCACGCTGCAATGTCAAAAAGTTTCGTGTGTGCTTCTTTTTTGAACATATCAATCTTTGCTTTGTAAGCTTCAGAATTTTTTCTGCTTTGGTATGGCTTCATAATGACACGATACTTTTCGTGGTAGCTTCTGAACATTGTTTCAATTCGCCTGTCTGACAGAATTGGGACGGAAGCACTTTCCCAAATTGTTTTTCAATTTATCAACAACTTGTTCTAATATTTGAGATATTGAAGGATCTTTATTAGTATTCTGTTTCAAATCGTTTCTTACAACAAGTAATATTTAAAAACTCCTTCGTATGTAGGAAGATTCCTGTGCCACAAATCTTCCCCCTACCAAACATGGGGCACTCAGTTGAGGCCCTGGTTGATTTTGCACAAACTCGAGACATTTTGAAAGTATACAAATCTGAAAAAGAAAGCTAATATCATTATACGTTAATTTCAGTTAATAGTACATGGCAAACTTAGGGCAACACAATACAGAAATGCAAAATATATAAGAAATATAGTTTAGACTATCTGAGTAACGCCAACAACAGAACACCCACCTGCTACGAGAGCGACAGCTACACTGAACCGAGGTACTCACGTGACAGCTGAGTGAGCTGACTATAGAAAACTGTTTTTAGAGAATAGAAACTTTTTTTAAAGGTTGACTGAGCTATTTTTTAACAAGTGTGAATAAATTCTTGTCTATTGTGCATCGTGGACTCTTCTGTATTATTGGTTAAAATCTGCTTTTTAAATTTTTTTCAATATTGAAGGTCATTGTGGCACCTGAAGATATTAATGTTATGATTTTAAATTTATACCAGCTTATTTCCTCACTACTCTCCACACATTTTCCACACTAGCCAATTTGAAATTCGAAAAATGAGTTTTTCACTCCGCCCTAATGTACATTCTTCTAAAGGCCTGGAAACATACTCTAAGCACGCGCACATCATTCACTCAATAACGCTCACATTCATCAGCTATATTATAAGGGTTACTTTCATTAAAACTGTCGTAGTATCGATCAAAGTCTTCACGTTCATCCATACAGTCAAAATGTTTGGTGGGTGGTGGGCCTACGTAGTTTAAAGTCTCGCTGGTGAGGAAAGTGTAAGGGAAGTATCCTTTGGATTCCAACGTTGCTTAACATCGTTGCTCGGCTGAGTTATGATAAAAAGAAAATTAATTAATTATATTAAAAATATAGGTTATCATTGAGAAATAAATTAGGAGTTGATAAAGCTTCTAACCTTGTATTTATGTATAAATGTTAACTTAATTCTGAAATTCATATTCTTTTTCATAAAATTGCTTTAATTCACTTTAAGGTGAAAAGCGCGTAATATTTTTCTTTTCCACGGAGAGATGAAAAATGCATTGGTTTCCGGGATGTGTGTGTGTGTGTGTGTGTGTGTGTGTGTGTAGATTTGCGAATACGATCGATTGTTTTTGATTTTATTCGCGAAACGAGACACTACAGCCCTTCCATATATATATATATATATATATATATATATATATATATATATATATACAGGGCGTCCCAAAAAAATGTATACACACTTTAAAGCTGATAGCTCAATTGATGTTTCTTTCTTTCCAGTTAAACCCATTAGAATTAATAATGGCAGTCAGACTAAGCTTTGAACAAAGGAAATTCATTCTAAAATGCTACTGGAAGTGTGAAAACGCAGTTGAAGTGCAAAGACAGTTTAGGAGGGAGTTTCAAACAGATCCACCAACGCGACTTACCATCACTCGAATTAGAGATAAGTTTGAAGCCGATGGAACTGTTCAGAATGTCCACAAGAAACGTTCCGGAAGACCACGGACATCGACAAGCCCCACAAAGCAAGAAAGAGTACTGGAAACGTATCACCAAAGTCCAAGAAAATCTGTGCGGCAAGCGAGTCGTGAGGTAGGAATTTCAGAATCGTCTGTCCAACGCATTTTGAAGCGCTGTCAATGGAAAAGTTACATTCCAAGATTAGTCCATGCTATTAATGAAGATGATCCGGACCGAAGAGTGGAGTATTGCGAGTGGTACTTGGCACGATGTGGATGTGGATTGGACGAAGGGGTTTCGTAGAATACCCTCCGCGTTCACCAGACCTCACACCACTAGACTTTTTTTATGGGATAATTAAAAGACAAAGTCTACGCTATAAAACCTGCAACAGTCGCTGAATTGAGAGCAGCCATTGAACGAGAATGCACACATACCAAACGAAATGTTTCGTGATGTTTGCGATTCCATTGCTTCGCGTTATCAGCAGTGCCTGGACCCAGAACGGACGTCAGTTTTTGAAAACAGGCGTTGAGAAAACAATTAATAATGTCTGTAGATTCTATTACATTTTGAAATGAAATGTATTTTAATAAACACTGCCTTTATAAGTATTTAAAGTGTGTATACATTTTTTTGGGACGCCCTGTATATATATATATATAATATATATATATATCTTCTAATTATATTTTTAAAAGAGCATTCTTTCGTTTATTATATATAAAATCACAGATGTGGTGGGGAGTGAGGGAGGACGAACGTGCGTTTTGAATTGTTTACCATATCTTCCTCTGACGAAAATCTGTGTGTTAATTTTGAAAAATGCACGATAATAATAATGATAATAATATACCTTTCCATTTTTATTCATTCATTTCAATAAACTAAGAAGCTGATACCATACAAGTTTGCAAGAAAAATAGCCAGCGCCTTTAATAAAATCATTTTTTAATTACAAGTCAAAGGCACGGAAAGTTAGAAGAGCAAGTTCGTACCAAAAATCCTTGACATAGAATCCTTTCAAAATGTCTCCAGGGGCGAGCACGTGTGATTCGATCTGCTCCACGGAGAGATGAAAAAATGCATTGGTTTCCGGGATGTGTGTGTGTGTGTGTAGATTTGCGAATACGATCGATTGTTTTGATTTTATTTCGGCGAAACGAGATACTACAGCCCTTCCATATATATCCTCTAATTATATTTTTAAAAGAGCATTCTTTCGTTTATTATATATAAAATCACAGATGAGTGGTGGGGGAGTGAGGGAGGACGAACGTGCGTTTTGAATTGTTTACCATATCTTCTCTGACGAAAATCTGTGTGTTAATTTTGAAAAATGCACGATAATAATAATGATAATAATAATATACCTTTCCATTTTTATTCATTAATTTCAATAAACTAGGAAACTGATGCCATACACGTTTGCAAGAAAAATAGCCAGCGCCTTTAATAAAATCATTTTTTAATTACAAGTCAAAGGCACGGAAAGTTAGAAGAGCAATTTCGTACCAAAAATCCTTGACATAGAATCCTTTCAAAATATCTCCAGGGGCGAGCACGTGTGATTCGATCTGCTCCACGGAGAGATGAAAAAATGCATTGGTTTCCGGGATGTGTGTGTGTGTGTGTAGATTTGCGAATACGATCGATTGTTTTGATTTTATTTCGGCGAAACGAGATACTACAGCCCTTCCATATATATCCTCTAATTATATTTTTAAAAGAGCATTCTTTCGTTTATTATATATAAAATCACAGATGAGTGGTGGGGGAGTGAGGGAGGACGAACGTGCGTTTTGAATTGTTTACCATATCTTCTCTGACGAAAATCTGTGTGTTAATTTTGAAAAATGCACGATAATAATAATAATGATAATAATATATACCTTTCCATTTTTATTCATTAATTTCAATAAACTAGGAAACTGATGCCATACACGTTTGCAAGAGAAATAGCCAGCGCCTTTAATAAAATCATTTTTTAATTACAAGTCAAAGGCACGGAAAGTTAGAAGAGCAAGTTCGGACCAAAAATCCTTCGCTACCGCTAGCCCCTTTCAAAAGGCCTCGGACAAATACGTGTGTTTCGCGTTTAATAATTAATTTCTTACATTGAGTAGTTAAATTCTTATAATAAATAATTCTCTTAAAAGGACAAAATTCATTTGTTTTAAATTAATATGCGTTTAATTTCATTTAAATTAATACACGTTTGGCATTTTTCCTGATTTTCGTAATATATACAGAGGTTTGTGTGTGTGTGTGTGTGTGTGTGCGTGTGTGTGTGTGTGTGTGTATGTAGATTTGTGAATATGATAATTGAGCGAATTCTTTTAACTGATTAGTGATTTGTTTTAATTCGGTGAAAGTTCATTTATATAATATATATATATATTATATATATATATATATATATAAAGGTTGAAAGATTTGTGTGTGTATTGCGTCTGAGCTAATTTGACAAATATAGGCTCGCGTCCTACCTTTTATTTCATCCCCGTCATCGACACTTTAAGGTGAAAAGCGCGTAATATTTTTTGTTTTTGAAAGGCTTACCAAAACAAAATAGACACACATATGGGAAATCTTCCTAAAAGGATATTAATCGGCATGCCGGACCATGCTTCGGTGAATGGAAAATATAAAAAGAGTGCCTTTAAATTCGAGAATTTCGGACTTAAAAATATAACTCTATTAATTTCTTATAATATACGTTTAGCATCATTTGAATTAATATACATTTGGTATTTTTCCTGATTTTCATAATATATATACAGGCGTGTGTGTGTGTGTGTGTGTGTGTTTGTGTGTGTGCTTGTGTGCGTGTGTGAAAGTTAAGATTTGGAGTGAAGGCAGACGAGAGAGAGAGAGGAGGTTCCAGCAAAAATTCCTCTGTGAACGCCCACACCTTTCAAAGGTTTCAGTGCATGCACGTGTGTTTTGAGTTGACGCAGATTGTTGGGTACCGCTCCTCGTCCAAATTAAGAAATAAATTAGGAGTTGATAAAGCTTCTAAACCTGTATTTATTTATAAATGTTCTATCAAATATTCTACTCAATAAATTGTATTGTTACGGTTTTAGAGGGGCAATCAGTGATTGAATTAAAAGTTATTTCCTCGATAGATGTAATTTGTGTCAGTAAATAAGGCTTGCTCCACTAAAGCGCTTGCCAAACATGGTATGCCACGGCGAAATTCAATTTATATATATATATATATATATATATATATATATATATATATATATATATAAGGGGTTGACAAATAGATACGATTATTATGATTCTTTCTATATATATATATATATATATATGTAGAAATAATAATAATAATAATGATAATAAGAATTGATGTGAAATGTGATTGATTTAAGCAGTTAAGATGTAGTTATAAGAAAATGTCACCATACAAATTATGCGTAAATATAAATTATTTTCATTGTAGAAATAATAATAATAATAATGATAATAAGAATTGATGTGAAAGGTGATTGATTTAGCAGTTACGATGTAGTTATAAGAATATGTCACCATACAAATTATGCGTAAATATAAAATATTTTCATTGTAGAAATAATAATAATATAAGAATTGATGTGAAAGGTGGTTTTTGTTCAAGTAGACGAAGAAAGGTTGACTCTCGCCCAGAAAATGGTCTCTAGGGGGGCGATTCGAAATGACCTAGTTTCTGCCTTTCCTCGTGTGTGTGTGTGTGTGTGTGCACGAGTGGTTTATTCGTTTAATATATATATATATATATATATAATATACGGGTTTGGAGAATGACAAGCGTGTGTTTCATAAATTTCTCTTCATTTGGAGAGAAGGGAGACTTATCAGGGATTGGGGGGAAGGTCTCTCAACCAGCAGGTGTTCTTCGAAACCGACCCCGTTATAGCGGATTATGTTTTGGCTAATTTCAATTGATTAATTTCTTTAAATTTCGTTTTTTTCAATTTTCTTCGCAGGGGATTGGGGGTGAATGAGGCTCGTGTGTTTCATAAATTTTCATTTCCTTTGGAGTGAAGGGAGACTTATCAGGGATTGGGGGGAAGGTCTCTCAACCATCAGGTGTTCTTCGAAACCGACCTCGTTATAGCGGATTGTGTTTTGGCTAATTTCAACTTTTAAATGAATTGTTTCGTAAATTTTCGTTATTCGTGACTTAAATATTTATAATAAAGATTAAGTGTGTAAAAATTATTTATTTAATAAACAGAATTTAGTTGGATTCATCTACCATCATATATTGTGGTACACTATTTAAATGGATGATTAATATATGGTTTTTTGCTATCTGGAACACATGGCGATATCTGGAATACATGGTGCGATCTGGCAACTCAGCACCCGAATACATGGCATGATCTGGCAACTCAGCAACTGCATACATGGTGCGATCTGGCAAAACAGCACCTGAATACATGGCGTGATCTGGCAACTCAGCAACTGCATACATGGCGCTATCTGGCAACTCAGCCAGAATAGAGGTTTATAAAAGACCGAGAGACGACTGACGGAGTCACTCAAGCTCGGCTCCCAGCCGAGCAAGGACCTCTGGTCCTTCTCTTTCTGGCCCTTTGTGAAAACCCCTTAGAGGCCTCTTAGGTTAGGTAAACGAAAATAGCTTGGGGGAGAACTCCGACTCCAAGTTGCATGCCTTGCAATCAAAGGCAACTACTCTCTCTCTCTCTCTCTCTCTCTCTCTCTCTCTCTCTCTCTCCTGCAGGTGTACCCCTCTCCCCCTTGGCTCAGCCAACTGGCTGATTAGGAGCCTATAAAACAACGCCTACTCGGCTGAAGTCTTAATATGCACTTGGCTCCTGCCAGCTGAACACCTCTCCTCCTTTCTCTCCTTTCTGGCCCTTTGGGGGGAATAGATATAATTTGTATCAGTAAATAAGGCTTGCTCCACTAAAGCGCTTGCCAAACATGGTATGCCACGGCGAAATTCAATCTATATATATATATATATATATAATATATATATATATATATATATATAAGGGGTTGACAAATAGATACGATTATTATGTTTCTTTCTGTATATATATATATATATATATATATATATATATATATATATATATATATATATATATATATATTGAGAAAGAATCATAATAATAATGATAAAAGAATTGATGTGAAAGGTGATTGATTTCAGCAGTTAAGATGTAGTTATAAGAATATGACACCATACAAATTATGCGTAAATATAAAATATTTTCATTTTAGAAATAATAATAATAATAATGATAATAAGAATTGATGTGAAAGGTGATTGATTTAAGCAGTTAAGATGTAGTTATAAGAATATGACACCATAATATAAAATATTTTCATTGTAGAAATAATAATAATATAAGAATTGATGTGAAAGGTGGTTTTTGTTCAAGTAGACGAAGAAAGGTTGACTCTCGCCCAGAAAATGGTCTCTAGGGGGCAATTCGAAATGACCTAGTTTCTGCCTTTCCTTGTGTGCGTGTGTGTGTGTGTGTGTGTGCACAAGTGGTTTATTCGTTTATTATATATATATATATATATATATATATCTATATATATATATATATATATATATATATACGGGTTTGGAGAATGACAAGCGTGTGTTTTATAAATTTCTCTTCATTTTGAGAGAAGGGAGACTTATCAGGGATTGGGGGGAAGGTCTCTCAACCAGCAGGTGTTCTTCGAAACCGACCCCGTTATAGCGGATTGTGTTTTGGCTAATTTCAATTGATTAATTTCTTTAAATTTCGTTTTTTTCAATTTTTTTCGCAGGGGATTGGAGGTGAATGAGGCTCGTGTGTTTCATAAATTTTCATTTCGTTTGGAGTGAAGAGAGACTTATCAGGGATTGGGGGGAAGGTCTCTCAACCATCAGGTGTTCTTCGAAACCGACCCTGTTATAGCGGATTGTGTTTTGGCTAATTTCAACTTTTAAATGAATTGTTTCGTAAATTTTCGTTATTCGTGACTTAAATATTTATAATAAAGATTAATTGTGTAAAAATTATTTATTTAATAAACAGAATTTAATTGGATTCATCTACCATCATATATTGTGGTACACTATTTAAATGGATGATTAATATATGGTTTTTTGCTATCTGGAACACATGGCGCTATCTGGAATACATGGTGCGATCTGGCAACTCAGCCAGAATAGAGGTTTATAAAAGACCGAGAGACGACTGACGGAGTCATTCAAGCTCAGCTCCCAGCCGAGGAAGGACCTCTGGTCCTTCTCTTTCTGGCCCTTTGGGAAAACCCCTTAGAGGCCTCTTAGGTTAGGTAAACGAAAATAACTTGGGAGAGAACTCCGCCTCCAAGTTGCATGCCTTGCAATCAAAGGCAACTACTCTCTCTCTCTCTCTCTCCTTCAGGTGTACCCCTCCCCCCTTGGCTCAGCCAACTGACTGATTCAGCCAACTGGCTGATTAGGAGCCTATAAAACAACGCCTACTCGGCTGAAGTCTTAATATGCACTTGGTTCCTGCCAGGTGAACACCTCTCCTCCTTTCTCTCCTTTCTGGCCCTTTGGGGGGAATAGCTTGGGGGAGAACTCCACCTCCAAGTTGCATGCCCCTTGCAACCCCGGTTGGCAACAAAGGGCCCTTTGGGGTATTTTTCTTTTTTTTCTTTTTTTTTTCCTTTTTTTCTTTTTTTTTTTTTTCTTTTTTTATATTTTTTGCAACACCCCACCCCCCTTTGCAACCCTCCCACCCCTTTGCAACATTGCGTAATCACTTGCAACATTCTTGCACTCTACCCTTTTGCGGCTATACTACTAGCCTAACATAAATTAATGCATTACTTGACAATTAAGCTCTTAACCATTCCTCTTATTGGCTAAGCTCCATGTCATCTTAGCATAATATAAAGGCTGTTAAATAATTGTTATTCACTATAATTACTGTCAATCATTTGTTATTCACTGTGAACAAATAACTGATTTATTTTCTTAATTAAATACAAAACAATAAGGTGCTTTGTATAACCTTAACAATATTTGCTTGGGTGTAATCCAAGTTGGTGACTTCGAAGCAATTCGTATCGCTCAGAAATATTATAGTAGGCCCTACTCCATTAACCACTTTCAACCGGTGATACTGTACGACATCATAAATCGTTGACCCAGCCTGCCAGTAACAATCAGTCATTTCATCACTTAGTCATTTGCACTAAATTAATCAGCATCACCTCATTCGGCTAATAATAGGCTCACTATAATTACATTTAAATCTGCTGCGTTACCGTTACTCGTTACATGTAACGCGTTACATTTGACTAATAGTATTTCAAGGAGATATTAATGTTATATACGATAATAAAACTGATGCATAATCGTAATAAATTAGTTTTCCTAACCTTTACGCTACGATAGTCAGCATACACAGTGACATCGTGTCTGTCTTCATAAATGTCTCACGCAGTTTAACTCTCATTCATATAAGTACTAATGTTTTTCGTTGTCGTTATTCGTTCTCTGGCGAAAGTGACGATGTAACGAGTAACAAAAATATTCCCTTACATTTAAAAATTTGCCCCTTGCATTCCGTTATTTCGTTACATTTCAAAATTTCTTCCTGCGTTACCCTTACTCGTTACAAATGTAACGCTTGTTACGTAACGCCGTTATATGTGACGAGTTGCCGCCCATCTTTGGTTACAGCAGATGAACATTCCAAAAACAGTGACTGGTAACCAAAACAGAATAAAAGTTCTGGAACAAGAAACTCAAACCCCACATCAAAGTAGCCCCTCAACAGGTACATCCGGTTTAAGACCTTTGAGAAAGAGGAGAATCGTCAACACTCGCCCCTATCCACACGCTTCTAAAGTACGTAAATAGCTAATGGATTGGAGAATCATTATTACGATATTTCTAACCCCGCTTCTTACGGTGGGGTTGAGAGGCTCCACAGAGGTGTCTATGCAGAAGAAGCAAAGAAAAAAGATGTTGAGAGTTTTTTTGCACGAACAGGATACTTATACACTTCATAAACGTGTGCGAAGAAGGTTTAAAACTGCTAAAACAAAAGCACCATCGTTGAACAGTGTATGGCGGGCAGATTTGATTGATATGCAGAGGTACTTGACGTATAATGATGGCTACAGGTATATTCTATTTATAATTGACGACTTCTCCAGATACTTATGGCTTATACCTCTTAAAAATAAAACTCCAGACGCAATTGTTAAAGCTACAAAGTCTTTGATGTTAAAGGAAAATAGAATCCCAGCCTATTTCTGGACAGATTTAGTGAAAGAGGTTATAGGTCGTTATTTTCAAAACATGGCGAAATTTAACACCAGTTATTATAGTAGCAACTCAATGCAAAAAACGTCCTCAACCGAAAGGGTGCAGCGAACCATCAAGGAGAGTATGCATCGTTATTTTATGCACAAAATACTTACAGATACATAGACATTCTGAATCAGTTAGTATCATCCTCTAATCTCTCTTAAGGAAAGGAAAGGAAATAATGAACTAACAGACAATCAAAAAGAAATATCTGAAACATTGAGAGCCCAGTATGAATCGGTCTTCAGTACCCCGAAAAGTGACAGAGCGATACCTGACATAGATGCATTCTTCGAAGAGAAATTGCAAGGAGAATGTATAACAGACTTTGATTTTACCCCAGATGTAGCGAGAGCTAAAGGACAAATGAAATCACATTCAGCTGCAGCTCCGAACAAATGGAACGCATTATTGATTAAAAACTGTAAAAGTGAAATAGCTACACTCTTATACTGGATATGGAGAAAGATCCCAAAACACTGGGGAAATACCGAGCATCTTGAAAAGAGCGAACATTGTCCCTATATACAGGGTGTTTGAAAACTTACTGTACAAATTGTAATGGGGGATAGGCAACACCAAGACAAACCCTTTTCGTCTATAAGTGTATGTCCGCTGACGTCACCATTCGACGCGAGAGGGCGCCGCTGCAATTGGCTAAAAGGTGAAGTAGCTAGACTCGCGCTTGCCGCGGGCATTCTTAAATCGGACGTAGTACGCGTAACATGGAGCGCTTCACGACTGCTGAGATGGCTGACATGCATATGGTGTATGGGGCTGCCAATGGAAACGGAAGAGCTGCTGTGAGGTTGTACCGACAGCGCTTCCCAAACAGACGTGTGCCAAACCACCAAACGTTTGCGCATTTGCATCGGCGACTGCGAGAAACTGGAACATTCCATGCAAACATGCATGCATGACACTGGTTGGGAGAGAAACGTGCGCACTCCTGACATGGAAGAAGAAATCCTACGGCGATTTGAGGACAATCCAAGCGCAAGCACGCGAGGTGTTGCACGTATCCTCGGTGTGAACCACGACCTGGTCTGGAGAGTGTTGCACGAGCAGCAGTTACATCCGTTTCATTGTCAGAGAGTCCAGGCATTACAACCTCGGGATTACCCTCTTCGTGTGGAATTCGCACGCTGGTTTCTGCAGCAGACAGCGGTGCAGCCTAATTTTCCGGCTTATGTGCTGTTCTCAGATGAGGCCTGTTTCACACGTGAGGGTGTGTTTAACATGCACAATTCTCACGTGTGGGCGCACGCAAATCCACATGCTACACGGGTGCATGCTCATCAAGAATGGTTCGCCGTCAATGTTTGGGCGGGTATCGTCCATGGCAAGTTGATTGGGCCGTACCTGCTGCCTGCCCGACTCGACGTCAGGAATGCGCACGTTTCTCTCCCGACCAGTGTCATGCATGTTTGCATGGAATGTTCCAGTTTCTCGCAGTCGCCGATGCAAATGCGCAAACGTTTGGTGGTTTGGCACACGTGTTTGGGAAGCGCTGTCGGTACAACCTCACAGCAGCTCTTCCGTTTCCATTGGCAGCCCCATACACCATATGCATGTCAGCCATCTCAGCAGTCGTGAAGCGCTCCATGTTACGCGTACTACGTCCGATTTAAGAATGCCCGCGGCAAGCGCGAGTCTAGCCCACTTCACCTTTTAGCCAATTGCAGCGGCGCCCTCTCGCGCCGAATGGTGACGTCAGCGGACATACACTTATAGACTAAAAGGGTTTGTCTTGGTGTTGCCTATCCCCCATTACAATTTGTACAGAAAGTTTTCAAACACCCTGTATAAAGGAGGGGATAGATCTCAAACAAAGAACATAGACCAGTGTCATTGACGTCCCACCTCACCAAAATATCTGAAAGAATAGTTAGAGAAAAACGCTATAACTTCTTGGAGACACTGGAAAGATTCAACGAAAATCAGCACGGATTCCGATCAGGAAGATTATACCTATCACAACTTATAGAGCATTATAACAATATCTTAGATGCGCCTGAAGGCAATGAAAACTATGATGTCATATACACGGATTTTGCTAAAGCTTTCGACAAAGGCGATCATGGTACTGTGTCAACTTTTCGTCCACGTTGTCTATGTAGCCTCTCCTCCCCTTTTCTCGCTGAACCCATAGAAATGCTTTGTCTTCATCGATGGAGACCTGCATCTGCAAAGTATTGGCATGGCCACTGTCGAAAAGGTCGTCCAAACCTTCTTGGAAGGAACTTTCCTTTTCCAGATGGAATTTTGAACACCGGGATTTTGATTTCTGAAGTGCTCTGTAATTGCTATACTCTTTCTCTATCTTTGGTAAAGCATTGTATTCAACTAGAGTCCAGTGCTCTTCAACCTTTTTATGCTTACCGCCCACTTTTGTAACTTTTGAATCTCCGTATCGCCCACCAAAATTAAAAATGCAAAAACTCAAACTAAAAGTTATATACCCTGCATAAAACAATAAAATTAATTGCAATTACCTTTAGATTAATGAGATCCTTGAGCCACTAGTGGGCGGTACCGCCCAGGTTGAAGAGCACTGATACTAGACTATAGTGAAATTTTATATTTGGGGTTTTCTCAACACAGGTAACAATTTTTTGGCATAAGACTTTAATTTTAAAAAATCGATTTTTTTGGGCCAATCTAATATATGCTCGTATATACAGACAAAATAATATGAACACCTTGATAAATGGCGGTTTTTATTCTTAATATGGAGTTGGTCCTCCTTTAGCGGCAATAACAGCTGCACTGCGTCGGGGAATTGATTCATACAGCTTTTGGACAGTGGCTAGAGGAATCCTGAGCCATTCTTCGAGCAAACCCTGCTCCAGTTCCTCCAAAGACGCCGGCGGTGGGAATCGGCTTCTGACCTGCTGCTCCAACTGACACCACAGATGCTCGATAATGTTAAGATCCGGGGATTGTGGAGGCCAATCCAAGCGTTCTACTTCACTAACATGCTCTTCAAACCAGTTTTTAACGACCCCAGCGGTGTGGATTGGTGCATTATCATCCTGAAAGACGGCGCCGCCATTGGGAAACAGCGTTTGGACCATGGGATGGACCTGGTCAGCCAATATTGACAGATAGACCTGGGCGTTAACCCTACCATGCAGTACTACAGCTGGGCCAAGAGTATTCCACGATATTGCTGCCCAAACCATCACAGATCCGCCTCCATGCTTAACGGTTGGGGTCAGGCAGTCGGGGTCATAAGCATCTTTAGGCTGTCTCCAGACGTAAACTCGACCGGAACATGGAAATAGCGTAAAGGAGGATTCGTCGGAGTAGACTACATTCTTCCACCGGTCCATTAACCAATTCTTATGGTCATTACACCATTTTCTGCGCCGCTCAATGTTGATGTGCGAAAGGAAGGGTTTGGCAATTGCAGCCCTCCCATGGTATCCAGCTCCATGGAGCTCGCGACGTACAGTTCTGGTCGATACCGGGCTTGCAAGATGCTGGTTAAGCTCTGCAGTCACTTTTGGAGCTGTGGTCCTATGGTTCTTTGTCACAATGCGCTTTAGCACCCGGCGGTCTCGATCACACAGCTTCTTCTTGCGTCCACTATTGCATTTGTCGGTGCTTTTTCTTTCCATGGTTTTGGTATGCAGACATGACCATAGAGACAGTTTCTCTGGATACATTGAACATCTGAGTGGTTTTCATCACCGATGCACCAGCCATCCGCGCTCCGACAATTTGCCCTCTTTGGAAGTCTGACAGGTCTTTCATAACTGCTAATTCATAATTCACTCAGATCTGTAAAAACAACGTGAGGGTTATAACATGACGTATACACTCTCTGTTACGCATTTAAATAGGTTTGCCAGTCATTTGACCGTTTACTTTGTGTCTGAGCAGTCCGTAAAGATAACCGGTGAAATCGGCGGGTGTTCATATTATTTTGTCTAACCCCTGTATATATATATATATATATATATATATATATATCAGGTCGGCAAAAAAAAAGGGAGACCTCGAACTTTGGCTGTAAAATCCAAAGTTATGGTTAGATTTCAATATTTTTTTTACACCCCACAACTAAGTAAATTTCCTATACGGTGAGCGGATTGCAAAAAAAAAACTAATGAAAATTAAGGATTTATTGAACATTTCTTTATGCCACTGGAAATTTCTATTTACACTACTACTGCATTGTATGTGCAGATAAAAAGTTACAAAGTACTCACATATGGTGCTACCTTGATGTTAAAAAAACTGTTCGATATGTTTACCACGAACTTCTGCAACCTTTTTCAGTCTAGGACGGAACTCATCTATGGCTTTAGTGATTTGTTCTAGAACATAAGAACATAAGAAATTTTTATAGTGGGCACACTAGGGGCCACTTCGGCCCATCGAGGTGGCTCCACTATGCAAAAACTGACTGTACATCGGCAACAACCAATTTTTATAAAACTAATTATCAAATTAAAACTAATTAATTATCAATTTAAAACTAAAGACAGAATCTCTGGATCCAGAGGATCAAAGTCATAATAGGCTACTATCCACAAATATGTTACACTCTATATTCAGGAGATCACAAACATTATTTATAACTGACATGCAAATATATCAGATCCAAAGAATCCAGTCAATTTCATTACGGTACCCATCAATACCAGTACCTTGCCAACCAAAATTAAGTCACGGTCCATATCAATTGCGGACCAAGTCACAATTTACAACCATATACATTACAATATATATATTTAAGAGGAAAAGTGTAGGTGTGGCTGTAAAGACTGTACAGTAATGTAGAAATGTGTGTGCACCCATTTTGGGTCTCCCATTTAAAGGTGTTTGTGGGGCAAGTGAAGCTCATGAGTTTTTCAATACCTCACAGTACTATGGGGGGCACCGCTCGGCAGAGGAATCTCTTTAAATGGGGTGTGTAAGGACAGAGAGTATCTCCTAACCAAGATGCTGCTTCCCTATATCCCACAACACTTGTGTTGAGCTGTGGGATCTATCACCCAAATGCACATAATATATATGAAATAAACTAGTACCCAAAGCTGGGCACAAACCGTTAATCCGTTAATCGTTAATTAACGAAGTTAACTTTTTCGTTAACGATTTAACTTTTAAGTTAACTTTGAAAATCATTATCGGACTAATTAACTTCCGTTACATTTAACTTCCGTTAACTCAAGTCCGTTAACCCAAAAAATTCATAAATAAACGTTTAAAAGTTTCTATTATTTTCAGTGCTGAGCAGGTGCGCAATTAATCCGCCACTGTTAATAGTGATGAACGAATTTCCATTTCCGCAGTGCAAAATCAGGCGATATATTTGTTTCCGTCGCCACAATTTGTGTCTTACCAAATATGGTAGTTATTTATGGCATTGGTTTGAGCAAAACATGGTCGACTGTAAAATCAGGCGGAAAGATTTGCCATTTGAGTTGAATGTTTCAACTTCTTTCAAGAAATATCACGAGCATTTTAAGGCCCTTTCAATAATATATATGTAACAATTACAACAAATAACTACATTCATTTCATTTGCAGTCTGTCTCTTGCGCAACATGTTTGTGCTAGTGAATATTTAAAAATAATCGTTGTCAAGTAAGTCATGTATATTTATAATATGTCTGTGAGTACCTTATTAATAGTCTCCTTGATACATTTCAAGAACCATAAAACTGATCAGGTAAGATTTCAATTCTCATGTCACTTTGATGACATAAATTAAGTCAATTGATGTCTTACAATGGGAGCGTTTTCACCTTAACCCTTTATGTCCTGGCGGTACTTCTAGGTACCACATCTTTAAAATCTCCATAATTATTTTCTACCCGGTTGATCCTGCCGGTACTTTCAAGTCCCAATGTGAATTAGTTTCTTTATGAGATAATAGATGGCGTTGAGAAGTAAATGTGAGCGTGTGGCGCCAGAGGCTGTTTACTCTTTAGTATCTCCGCTGTGAAGACCGAAGAAATTTCAGTGCAATTACTTCCCGAATATTCTGTGCCATATCTGTTCCAAATAACAAAGGTAAGGGTTATTTTATTTTTTATCTTGTTCTTGAAATGTTCAAGAATGCTTCAAACAATTGTTGTTCTTGTTTATTATTTTAAGTGTGAAATAATAAAGGATTTATTGAGTCAACTTCTAAGTACCAACAGGACAAAAGGGGCATAAGTCTACATCGTTTTCTTTTGGTTTTCTTTCAATTTTATGGATGACTATTTTAATTTATGTGGAAATATTTGAACTTGAACGTTTGTTCTCTATGGGCAAGGACATCCTGAGGGCCAAGAGATCATCCCTGTCTGATGAAAACTTTGATATGCTAATTTTCATGAAGGGCAACATGCATCTCATGGACAAAATGGAGAACGAGAAGAAGAGGGAAAATTAAATTATATATATATTGTGTTTTTCATTTTTTTTATAATAAAAGTTAACGTTAACGGTTTATCGGTAACTTCCGTTACATGTTTAACGAATTAACGGATTAACGGTTAACGAAGTTAACTTTTTGGTTAACGGATTAGCGGTTAACGAAGTTAACTTTTTGGTTAACGGTGCCCACCACTGCTAGTACCATTCATGCAACAAAAATGGGCTTAAACACTATCACCAGATGTCCCTTGCAGACATCAAACTATCCAACCTTCTTTTGAAAGAATCAAGTGTATCTGAAGTCACCACTTCTTCTGTCAGACTGTTCCAAAACTTAATTACTCTGTTTGTAAAACTATGTTTTCTTAAATTTGTTCTACATCTTGGCTTAAATAATTTCATACTATGACCTCTAGTCTGGTTATTGTGATCTTTAATGAAAAGAGAATCAAAATCTATCTTATCCAACCTTTTTATCATTTTATACACTTCTATCATATCACCCCTTAACCTCCTCCTTTTTAATGAGAACATGTTTAGATACACCAGTCTTTCCTTACATGTCAATTGTCTTAGAGATGGGATCATTCTTATTGCTTGTTTCTGTACTTTTTCCAGTTTTTCAATATCCTGTATCAGATTGGGACTATTAAATTGAATACAGTATTCGAGGAGGGGTCTCACATATGAAATGTATAGTTGCTTTATAATATTGGGTGATTTGTATTCAATGTGTCTTTGCATGATATTGAGTCTAGCATTTGCTTTATTTCTGATTTCCATACAGTGATTTGAGGGGTTAAGTTCATTAGTCACAGTGACACCAAAGTCTTTCTCTTCATCATCATTTTTAATCCAAATTCCATTCATATTGTATTCAAATTCTGGATTTTTTGGCCCAATATGCATAACCTTGCACTTATCAACATTAAATTTCATCTCCCACTTATCTGCCCAAGCTGTTACTCTAAGTCTTTTTGTATTGTCATTGCTCCTGCCACTGACTTAACATTATGGCCTAATTTTGTATCATCAGCAAATTTTGAGGTTTTACATGATAGGCCCTTCTCTAGATCATTTATATAGACAACAAAAAAGTAGAGGTCCCAGCACAGACCCCTGCGGGACTCCGCTCAATACGGGTCTCCAAGTAGACTTATTTCCATTTAGATGGACTCTCTGTTTTCTGTTTCTCAGCCATTCTTCTATCCAGTCAGCTATATGACCTCTTATACCATGGGCTTTAACTTTTACCAGCAATCTTGCATGAGGAACAGTATCAAATACCTTTGCAAAATCTAGGTATACTATATCCACTGGCTCTTTATTGTCCAAATGCAATAGGACTCCATCATAAAATTCAATCAAGTTGGTCAGACAGGACCTTCCATTTCGAAAACCATGCTGGCTATCATTTATAAGGTTGCACTCTTCAAGGAACTCAGTAACTTTACCTCTAATGATACTTTCGAGTAATTTGAAAATAATGGAGGTGAGGCTGATGGGTCTGTAATTTTTTGCCAAGTTTCTATTTCCTTTTTTAAAGATTAGAACCACATTTGCTTTCTTCCAATCCTCTGGAATTTCAGCACATATCAATGATTTATTAAAAATAATTTCTAGTGTCTGTGCTATATTCTTTTTGGCAGCTTTTATGACTATTGGATGCATTTCATCTGGCCCTGGAGATTTTTCCATTTTTATTTTATCTATTGCTTTTAGGATATCTAGTTTTGTTACCCTTATTTCATTTATTTCTCTATCTTGTCCTGGTAGTATAAGATCAGGTATATTATTTAAATTTTCATTTGTGAATACTGATGAGAAGTATTTGTTTAGTTCTTCAGTTATTTCAAGATCATCATCTATAGTTTTATCATCTATATGGAGGGGGCCACTTTTCTTTTTCACTCTACTCTTCAAATTGAAGTGACTGAAAAACTTCTTAGGATTGTTTTTTGAATTCTTGGCTAGGCTTTTTTCCAGGTCTCGTTTGCTATCTCTGATTGCTTTCTTGCAAATGCTTCTTTTACTTTTATATATTTCGGAGTCTGTGCCATTTTTAGTTCTTTTGAATTTATGAAATGCTTTTGTTTTTTCTCTGATTGCTCTTTTTACATTGCAGTTTATCCAAGGTTGTTTTTTTATTTTTTCCAGTTCTGATTTCACAATGTGGGATATGCTTCCTTTGTATATTCATTATTATACTTTTAAATTTTTCCCACGTACTAGTTACTGTCTGTTCAGGCTGTAGAATATCTGTTCAATTTATTAGACATAGATCATTTACTAGTCCATTTATATTTCCTCTTTTCAAATCTGGGATTTCTACTTTATTTTCAGTAGGTCTTGAATTACAAACAATATTAAACCGAAGGATACAATGATCACCTGAACCTAGTGTTTCTGAAACTGAGATATCCTGGAAGGTATCTGGATTATTTGTTAGAATTAAATCTAGAATGGCATCGGCCCTGGTTGGCTCCTTTACTAACTGGGTTAAACCATTTTCAATTATACAGTCTAAGAATCTCTCATTACTTTCTGGTGCTTGTAATATTTCCCAGTCTATATGCCTATAATTGAAATCTCCAACAATAAAAATATTGCTTGTCATTGCTTTATTTATTTCATCAATAAGTTTATTTTCTACATACTTATTTTCTTCTCTACTTTTGGGGATTCCTCCAACTGAACATCCCTCAGGTGGTCTATAGATACCCCCTATCCTGATTTTCCTGGCATTTTTATGCCCAATATCTATCCACATAGATTCAACTATTTCTTCTTTAACGGAGGTAACTTCAACTGGATTCAGATTTGGCTTGGCATAAATAAATACTCCGCCACCCTCTGAATATTTATGTTCATAATAAAAAAGTTCATAGCCATCAATTTCATAAGTAATGGTATTATCTCTTTCACTAAATGGACTGTTTGGTATCGTACTGAATTTTGTCCAAGTTTCAGTGACAATCATAACATCAGGAGTTTCAATACCTATGTATGCCTTGAATTCATTTATTTTATTTCGGATACTTCTTGCATTTACATAAAAATGACAAAGAACCCTTGGAATATTTTGCTTGTAATTTAGTCTGGTTCTTATTCTGTGATGGTATATTATTTGCATCTCTTTTCAAATATCAAGAATATTGGTATTTGTACTAATTTGGCCTTTTCCTTTGGTTTTTAGTCAATTATATGATACAGTCTTTGATAGTAAATCAGTCCCTTTACTATTAATTAAGGTGAATTCCATCTCTATTATAGAACTCTTTTTTTTGTAAAATTTATTCCACAGTTCGATGTATGTAATTTCCATGCTCTGACATAGTGTCTTAAGCCTACTATTTATATATAGTGCTTGTGAGTACCACTTATTATTCTCATGTATCCTGGGAATTATGCCTGTGATAGATGTTTTACGGTTAGGTCTCCGTTCCTTTAACTTCGTTAATAGCTGTTTATATGACTCCATGATTTCTTCGGAGTGCTTACCCTTTATATCATTTCCACCTACATGTATAACCATATTCTTTGGTACAGTTAGGTCAATACCAGATCCTTTTTCTATAATTTTATTACTAATTCTATTTATCCCTGCACCTGGATAACAGTAAGCTATGCTACCTCTAGGTAATTTAGATCCTAGGCCCCTCACTTGAGAGTCACCTATAACGGATGCTGGTTCAAACACACCTTTAGCTTTAGAGTGCCTAGGTTTATATGAGTCTGGATTATTATTGCTAAAATTTTGTTTATAGGCCTACTTTCTTCAGCTTTCTCATCTTGATCCTGGACCAGCGAGAAAGCACGAAACTGGTTGGTTAGTTCTATAAGGACACTTTTCCTTGGCTCTTGAATTCTAGCTTTCCAGGTTTTCCTAGGTTTAGTCCACTCATCATTTTCAGAAATTGTCTGAGGATATCTAGGCCTGGGCTCACTATGTGGTATAGAGACATTTAAGTTTACTTGAACTGCTACTTCACTAGATTTAGGCTCAACTTTAGGCTTTGGCAAGGGCCTAAGATTAGCAATGAAATTCTCAACTTCTATGCTACAGTTATTGCAAAATCACATTAATTTTATATTTTGTTTAACTGCAGTATCCAGGCCTTTATAAATATCATTGGGCAACTTAATACAACTGGCATGGTACCAGTCATCACACTTATCACAAGCCACTGCTCTATCCTTGTTTGTCACCTCTACTTTACAAATCTTACAATCACTGTCATGCACCATTTTTTTTTTTTTTTCTTTAGCTACAGTAATAAAATTCTCCGTTTATCCAATTTTCAGCTTGAATTAGGGATCACCTGTTGTCTTGGAAGTTGAATAGCTTCTGTTAAACCTACTTACTTGAACTACGCTGTTATGAGCGACATTTCTTACTTTGACCCGATAAATTCTCCGTGACAAATTTTCCCAAAGGCCGTAATCAACAGGATTTAAATCAGGACTTTGGTGGTCAAATTTAATAGCGCTACCTGGTAGTCTTTTGATATCTCCTGTTTCATCGATTTTCTTGAAGCTTGTCCAGACCTCCAGCAGTTGGCTTACGTTAATTAAAATCGCTTTAATTATCAACTTGGACCTATGATTAGCAAGATTTTTCTGGAATATTCGCCATAAATCCAATTTCTCAGCTAAAATGCTAAAAGATGGCATACAAACCATAAAATTACCTAGTACTAATATACTAAAATTTCATGGTTCTATGTACCGTATTTGCCGAGACATGAAGGATTTAAAAGGTCTCCCTTTTTTCTGCCGACCCGATATATACTGTATATATATATATATATATATATATATATATATATATATATATATATATATATATATACAACAAGGACGTACGGTGAGGGGAGGGGTTCATGGGGTTAAAACCCCTCCCAAAATTTTCGAGCTCTGCTCAGATTTCGAATAGAAGCTGGAAACTGTGCTTTAACTGATCACCTTGCAAGCTCGTCTGCAGTCGCGAAGTATACAAGTCCTCGTATTCAAAATGAACTCATTGATTTATGTGGTGAAATAATTTGAAAGGAAGTTGTTTGCAAAGTGAACAATGCAAAGTGTTTCACTGTGCTTGCGGATGAAACTACAGATGTGACCAATATTGAGCAAATGTCGCTGTGTTTGAGATACATTAATGAAGAAACATTTCAAGTTAAAAAAGTTTTTCTTGAGTTTATACCTGTGGAAGACCTAACCGGCCGTGCTCTTGACACTACAATAATTGACTGTTTGAAACGCAATGGAGTATGCATAGAATACATGGTCGGTCAAGGATACGATGGAGCAGCAGCTATGGTGAGTGACGTACGTAGTGTTCAAACTTTTGTGAGAGAGGAGTGCCCTTTAGCTATCTATGTTCATTGTAGCGCGCATGTTTTAAATCTTGCTCTCTCCCATTTTTCAAAAATTGCAGCTATTCGAACGTGTTTAGGCACAGTCAAAAGTGTTGTAAATTTTTCCTCTATGTCTCCAAAGCGAACCAATATTCTTAGAGTTTATTCTTATTCTAAGCGTACGCTTTGTAAAACACAATAATCTTTTATCTAATATCCAGAAAGTGATACCGAGCCCGCTGCTTGGATACCTCAGTCACAACCTCTAATTTAAATGCGTGTGTGGAATTTTATCTAGAACTTCTCCCCAACCCTAGCGTCTTTGCATCTGAATTTGAACTCTGGAAATATATTATATGAATAATATATTATATATATATATATATTATATATATATAGTGAGCGGATTATATGAATAATATATATATATATATATATAATATATATAATATATATAATGAGCGGATTATTGAATAATATATATATATATATATATATATATATAATATATATATATATATATATATATATATATATATATATATCTATATATATATATATATATAATATATAGAGAGAGAGAGAGAGAGAGAGAGAGGAAGAGAGAGAGAGAGAGAGAGGATTGAACTGAGAATGGTCCCCGAGGTTTTTTCATGATACACACAGACCGTGCATGAAACAAGGAACTCTTCTGGAAAATTAAATCCACAATAGTTCGAATAAGTAATGGTAAATGACAAACACTATAGTTTTTTCTTTTTCATGATGTTAGCCTGACGTGGCAACGGGTCACTCGCAAAGAGGCCCCAAAAATATAGGTTCCCTCACCAGCTATCTGCAAAGCAGATAGGATCCAGCTTTGGGATAGGATCTAGGATCCTGTCCCAAAGCTAGATCGGTACAGAATTTAAATCTGTTCAGTGATAAATTAGGTTTTATATCGGATATGCAACCTAATTTATTACTGGACAGATTTTCAATTTATCACTAAACAAATTTAAATTATTACTGCCAGCGCCGGATTTAGGTTCGTGGGGACCCTGTGCGAGGTCAAGCTGTGGGGGCCCTGTGCGGGGTCAAACTGTGGAAGCCTGTTTGTTGTTTCCTTTTATTTACTAAAACACAAACATCTCAAAAAACAATTTTATTGAAAAAAAAAAAGAAATTTATTTACAGAAAGACTGCGTGTTTTACGGCAAGCAAAGTCACTGATAATGTTAGTAAACTCAATACTCAATCATGAAGCAGAGGTACATACGCAATATGATTTCGATGTTCGGAAATGTAGACTTGAGGTTCTTGGTGATGATTTAGCCATGAATTCACCCATTTTGATCTTTTTCTTTACTATTTAACAATACAGATAAACCAATTACCATATGTTTATCCACGCGACGGGACATGTTAACAGTACAAGACACAATTCAGTACTGAGAATGGTTAACGTTGGCATGATGATTGGCTTGAACGTGTATGGAGTCTTCATGCTTCAAGCCAGCTTTCATGCCAGGCTTGAAGGCAGGAGCATGAAGAAATGCATGAGCGTGTATGGCCGGCTTAACGCAGCAACAATTAAATTGTTTTACACAACCACGAAAATGTGGGGGCCCTGTGCGACAGCACACTCCGCACACCACTAAATCCGGCACTGATTACTGCGAAAATTGGTTATCACTGCACACTAAAATTAGGTATGGTTCTCAGTATCTACCCAGTTAGTCTATTTGCTCTGTTTACTGCTATCTTATTTTGTGTTTCAAATTTCGCATCATCATTCAATATAACTGCGTGTTTGCAGTTTAAATGTATATAAT
Organism: Bathynomus jamesi; assembly: GCA_023014485.1. Taxonomy (NCBI): domain Eukaryota; kingdom Metazoa; phylum Arthropoda; class Malacostraca; order Isopoda; family Cirolanidae; genus Bathynomus; species Bathynomus jamesi. The sequence goes on along the minus strand of JAJOZX010007366.1, from coordinate 11,624 downwards.
GTACGGCATGCGGGAGGTGCCCCCTTGGGGCATTGGTTTCTGCGCGTATGTAGAGGAATTACGGCATTTGATTGAGTGAGGCCCGTGGTGTAATGGTTATCATATCTGACCGGCAATCGGAAGATCCCGGGTTCGATTCCCGGGTGGTTACCTCATTTTTTCATTTGTTTCGTTCTCTCGCTCTCATCTTGCGCGGAATATTCTCCTATTCAAGCGTCGTTCTTTACGTTAATTATACTGCGTGTTTGCAGTTTAAATGTATATAATGTACGGCATGCGGGAGATGCCCCCTTGGGGCATTGGTTTCTGCACGTATGTAGAGGAATTACGGCATTTGATTGAGTGAGGCCCGTGGTGTAATGGTTATCATATCTGACCGGCAATCGGAAGATCCCGGGTTCGATTCCCGGGTGGTTACCTCATTTTTTCATTTGTTTCGTTCTCTCGCTCTCATCTTGCGCGGAATATTCTCCTATTCAAGCGTAGTTCTTTACGTTAATTATACTGCGTGTTTGCAGTTTAAATGTATATAATGTACGGCATGCGGGAGGTGCCCCCTTGGGGCATTGGTTTCTGCGCGTATGTAGAGGAATTACGGCATTTGATTGAGTGAGGCCCGTGGTGTAATGGTTATCATATCTGACCGGCAATCGGAAGATCCCGGGTTCGATTCCCGGGTGGTTACCTCATTTTTTCATTTGTTTCGTTCTCTCGCTCTCATCTTGCGCGGGCTATTCTCCTATTCAAGCGTCGTTCTTTATATTATACTGCGTGTTTGCAGTTTAAATGTATATATATATATATATATATATATATCAGAGATGGGAAATCGGATCGGATTCGAATCGATAATCGGAATTAATCGCTATTTTTTGAGAAATCTGAATCGAAAAAAAATTCGAATCGAAAAACGGGCGCGGATCTGAATCGAAATTTTGATCCGAATCGAAAAGAAACGATGAATCCGAATTCGAATTCAAATCGATAAAAAATATGGATCCGGATTTTAAAAATTTGGTTATAACTTATAAATAACTTATAAGGCTTATTAACGTTTCCGGTTTCACCACGGGTAAAGACTGACCTTTCCGAGAATCTGTTTGCTCGGACAAAAATCATACTAATCCTATACTCCATCCATTAAGGTGCTAATCCTAATCCTTAAATTTTGGTATTGTCCGAAAGTGACAATTTCACACGCTTAGCTCGAAATGCTGGATGACTTTACAGTCACATTAGACCACGTGGTTAAAATTCTAAAGATTTGTAGTGATTACCTCTCTTTTCGCTTATGTGTGAATTCCCTTAAAGGCCCGGAATGGATTAAAAGGTCAGCAGTTTATTGCAGTTATACGAAAATAGAGCTTGATAAAAGAGGACGACTTCCTCGAGTTAACGAGGTTTAACTGGATAAAGATATCACAGATTAAATTTAAGAAGGATTAGCAGGTTAATGGGGTGACAGAATTTTTATTATTTACAACTCGGATATATAAAGTATTCTTGGAAAAGGTGTTTTTCATGCTCTCATTCTTCTGAAAGCGTGATCTCTACCAAGATAAGCACTTCCGCATATTTGTATATAAATAAATGAAAGGTGAATTCTTATATTAGTTTTGACTTGCACGAGCAGCACAACACATCGTTTAGATTTCTCAAGCGTTCTCATAATTTTTACTTCTTCAACCCTTCGCAAATGGGACGCCACAAAACAAGTGAAGTTTATTCATATTTCACAGTCTCTGGTGGAAAGGCAACCTGCAAATTGAATGGTTGCAATATGGTTATTAAATATCCATCTTCTTGTAATCTCAAGAAACATCTTTCTTGAGAGGCATCACCAACGGGAGTATTCATCATTGGCTAGAAAGGAAGCTGCCCTACCATATAAAAGGCCTCTCTTGCAAGATCAAGAAAGTCCATTAACAAAGCGAACAAAAACTATTCAAGATATATTGTGTCCTTCAGTAAATTTCAGAATGAATCAAAAGACTTTCTATGACGCCATGATTGAATTAGTTACATTGAATGGAAGGCCTTTCTCTGCAGTAGAAGACAGTGGCTTGTGCAAGATCATAGATCCAATCAAACAATCACTTAATATAACGATGGATCGGAAAAAAATTTCCAAATTGGTCGATGAAAAAGCTATTGATATGAGGAAGAGAATAAGCGAAGAACTCCAGGGAAGATTTTTCTCGCTAAAGCTAGATATTGCATCTCGTCTGGATAGATCTGTTCTTGCGATTAATGCGCAATTTATTGACAAAGACTCACTACAAATAAGAACATTGGCTGTTACAGAACTAGCTCGTGCACATACTGGTGAATATTAAAGAAATGGTTTTAAATGTGTTAGATAGGTATAGCTTAAGTGCAATCAAGTGTATTCCGTAACGACTGATAATGCTAGAAACATGATAAAAGCAGTGGAAAATATATCAAACGAAATTGACTCTCTAATTGATTTAGATGACAACAGTGAACAAGATGACAAAATGTGTTGTCTATTAAATGTGCCGCCCATACTTTGCAACTAGCAATAAAAGACGCATTTAGCAGTGGACTATGTTTGAACACCATATCTCATGCACGAAAACTTGCCAAAAAATTAAGAACTCCCACCATAATGGCTATTCTAAAGACAAAAGGTTATGATGCACCAATCGTCGATGTAGTAACTCGCTGGTGCTCAACTTATGACATGATTTCCCGTTTGTTTGAACTCCGACCATTCATTGAAGAGTATATTGAAATAATCGGAAAAGATCTGCAACTTTCCCAACTCTCTTGGGAAAAACTTGAAGAAATTATGCGATCATTACAACTAGCTAAGAAAACTACATTGCAATTACAGGAAGAAAATCTTACACCTGGGGATTTCTACAAGATATGGTTTAAGTGCAGAAGCGAAACATCAAACAACAATGCCTCCTTGCTAGCCATATTGTGGATGCAATGAAGAAAAGAGAAAAGGAACTCTTTCAGAATATTGCAGTCGTTTCGTCACTTTATTTAGATCCAAGATTTAGTGTTCTTTTGAATGAAATAGAACAGGAACATGCAGTGAAGCATTTGATTCGACTTCACGACAAGGTGTCATCGCTAGATTCAAACTCTAAAATAGAAGAAATCCCAAAATCGTCACGAGAGCCGCCATCCACTCCAAATGCATTGAATGATGACTTAGAAAACATGTTAAGAGCCTTTTCAAAAAGCAAAACGGAATCGAGCGATGCAACGAGAAACGGTATCTTTGCTTCCTTAAAGGAATTTTCAAATATTGAAAGAATTCCAGCAGATAGCAATATAATTTCTTGGTGGAATACAATGAAGCTAAAGTATCCTGAAATTTACAAATTATCATTGATTGTGCATGGTATTCCATGACCCAGGTTAGCGTGGAACGATTGTTCTCGATTTTCAAGCTGATTTTAAGTCCTCAAAGAAATAACCTTTTGCCTTCGAACATTGAAAATATCTTAGTTGTCAGGGCTAATTTTAATTTGTAAATTTGTATCTATACAGTGGATATATTTCTTAAAGTATTATTATCATATTTTAATTTTTATGTATGCTATAATTAATATTTCTTGTATATATGAGCCTTAATTGTTTAATAAATTAGCTTATATGAATGATTTTTTTTGCACCTTATTAAGAGTAAATCTAAAGTTATTACTTAGATCGTTAATAGACTAAGAATTATCTGTATTATTTATTAAAAATGAAACTTATTAATAACAGCCACCCCTTGACCAAAACAACGATGATAGGTATAATTTTATTAAATTAACTCATAAAAATCAAGAAAAATTAGACCTGGATCCGAATCAGATTCGAATCGGATCGAAATCGAAAAAGAAATAATCCGAATCGGAAAAAAATTCGAATCGATAAAAACCGAAAAATTTGAATCCGAATTCGAATCTATATTTCTAATTGCGTGAAAATCGGAATCGAATTTGAATCGAAAAAGATTTCGATTTCCCATCCCTGATATATATATATATATATATATATAAACTGCAAACACGCAGTATAATTAACGTAAAGAACGACGCCTGTATAGGAGATATTCCGCGGAAGACGAGAGAGAGAGAACGAAACAAATGAAAAATGAGGTAACCACCCGGGAATCGAACCCGGGATCTTCCGATTGCCGGTCAGATGCGATAACCATTACACCATGGGCCTCACTCTTCCAAATACCGTAATTCTTCTACATACTCGCAGAAACCAATGCGAGTATGTAGAAGAACTACGGCATTTGGAAGAGTGAGGCCCATGGTGTAATGGTTATCGCATCTGACCGGCAATCGGAAGATCCCGGGTTCGATTCCCGGTGGTTACCTCATTTTTTCATTTGTTTCGTTCTCTCTCTCTCTCGTCTTGCGCGGAATATCTCCTATACAAGCGTCGTTCTTTACGTTAATTATACTGCGTGTTTGCAGTTAAATGTATATAATGTTACGGCATGCGAGAGGTGCCCCCTTGGGGCATTGGTTTCTGCGAGTATGTAGAAGAATTACGGCATTTGGAAGAGTGAGGCCCATGGTGTAATCGTTATCGCATCTGACCGGCAATCGGAAGATCCCGGGTTCGATTCCCGGGTGGTTACCTCATTTTTTCATTTGTTTCGTTCTCTCTCTCTCGTCTTGCGCGGAATATCTCCGATATATATATATATATATATATATGGGGTGAATTTCACAATTAAACACGTGAAATTATATATAAAATATATATATATATACAGGGTGTACATAAAGTTAGGATCTATTTTTGTGAAGCACTTTGAAATTATATGGAATTCAATCATAAAATGATAAAGTGGTAACATTTATTAAATAATTAAGAGTAGGATTCGACGTGACGCCCATCAGTATCCCTGCACAGCTCAAATCGTTCCGCAGCATTTCTAAACACATTCTGGAGCATTTGCGGGGTTATGTTATCTGCAGCAGTTCGTATACGTGTACGTAAGTTTTCAAGACTCGTAATCTTCGTCTGATAGACGTGCGATTTGATAAAGCCCCATGCAAAGAAATCTAAAGGGGTTAAGTCTGGTGATCTCGCTGGCCAAGGTCTGTTGCTTCCGCGTCCGATCCAGCGATTTGGAAAACGTCCATTTAGATATATATATTTATATATATTATATATATATATATATTATATATATATATATATATAATACATATATATATATATATATATATATATATTATATATTATATATATATATAATATTATATATTATATATATATATATTATATATATATATATATATATAATTATATATATATATATCGTAAAGAACGACGCTTGTATAGGAGATATTCCGCGCAAGACGAGAGAGAGAAAACGGAACAAATGAAAAAATGAAGTAACCACCTGGGAATCGAACCCGGGATCTTCGATTGCCGGTCAGACGCGATACCATTACACCATGGACTTCACTCTTCCAAATGCCGTAATTCTTCTACATACTCGCAGAAACCAATGCCAAGGGGCACCTCCCGCATGCCCTAACATTATATACATTCAACTGCAAAGAACACGCAGTATAAATAACGTAAAGAACGACGCTTGTATAGGAGATATTCCGCGCAAGACGAGAGAGAGAAAACGGAACAAATGAAAAATGAAGTAACCACCTGGGAATCGAACCCGGGATCTTCCGATTGCCGGTCAGACGCGATACCATTACACCATGGACTTCACTCTTCCAAATGCCGTAATTCTTCTACATACTCGCAGAAACCAATGCCCCAAGGGGGCACCTCCCGCATGCCGTAACATTATATACATTCAACTGCAAAGAACACGCAGTATAAATAACGTAAAGAATTACGGCATTTGGAATAGTGAAGTCCATGGTGTAATGGTATCGCGTCTGACCGGCAATCGGAAGATCCTGGGTTCGATTCCCAGGTGGTTACTTCATTTTTTTCATTTGTTCCGTTTTCTCTCTCTCGTCTTGCGCGGAATATTTCCTATACAAGCGTCGTTCTTTACGTTATTTATACTGCGTGTTCTTTGCAGTTGAATGTATATATGTTACGGCATGCGGGAGGTGCCCCCTTGGGGCATTGGTTTCTGCGAGTATGTAGAGAATTACGGCATTTGGAAGAGTGAAGTCATGTGTAATGGTATCGCGTCTGACCGGCAATCGGAAGATCCCGGGTTCGATTCCCAGGTGGTTACTTCATTTTTTCATTTGTTCCGTTTTCTCTCTCTCGTCTTGCGCGGAATATCTCCTATACAAGCGTCGTTCTTTACGTTATTTATACTGCGTGTTCTTTGCAGTTGAATGTATATAAATGTTACGGCATGCGGGAGGTGCCCCCTTGGGCATTGGTTTCTGCGAGTATGTAGAAGAATTACGGCATTTGGAAGAGTGAAGTCCATGGTGTAATGGTATCGTGTCTGACCGGCAATCGGAAGATCCCGGGTTCGATTCCCAGGTGGTTACTTCATTTTTTTCATTTGTTCCGTTTTCTCTCTCTCGTCTTGCGCGGAATATTCCCTATACAAGCGTCGTTCTTTACGTTATATTATACTGCGTGTTCTTTGCAGTTGAATGTATATTATATATATATACATAATATACCATATATATATATCTATATTATATATTATATATATATTATATAATATATTATATATATATATATATATTATATAGATATATATTATATATATATATATATATATATTATATATTATATATATATATACTATATATATATTATATATATATATATATTATAGGGCGATTAATGACGAAGATAGAGGTAAAATTCAGGAAGATCTGAATAAAATCGTTGATTGGTCAGTCACATGGCAAATGAGATTTAACGTTGATAAGTGCAAAATTTTGCATATAGGTTCGCGTAACGGTAAATTTGCGTATAGTATGTCAGGGAAAGATTTAACAAGCGTAGAGCAGAAAAAGATTTAGGAGTTATAGTCACTGTGATTTAAAAGTAGCGAAACAAAGTACAGCAGCGGTCAATAAGGCGAACAAAGTGTTAGGTTTTTAGCTCGAATTTGAGTACAAATCGCGCGATATTATAGTTCCACTTTATAAATCATTAGTTAGACCCCATTTGGAGTACGCGGTCCAATTTTGGAATCCGTATATGCGCAAAGATATAGACAAAATCGAAAGAGTTCAAAGACGAGCAACTAAGATGATTCCGTCGCTTAGGTCAAAGTCGTACGAGGATAGGCTTAAGGAGTTAAAATTGACAACACTCGAGACCAGGAGGTTAAGGGGTGATCTAATCCAGGTTTTCAAATTATGAATGGGTTCGATAACGTAGATGAGATAGCTTTTTCGAAATATCTCAATATAATAGGACTAGAAATAACGGGTGTAAGTTGACAAGTAGAAGGTTCGAGACAGCATTTGCGAAAAACTTTTTTACGCATAGAATAGTAAATGCTGGAATAGTTTGCCGGTAGAAGTAATTAGTAGCACGTCTATAAACATGTTTAAAAATCGATTAGACGCATATGTTGATAGAAGGGTATAGTTTAAGATAGTAAAATTAAGGCTTTCTGGGGATAGATCCCACAGCTCAACACAAGTGTTGTGGGATATAGGAGGCAGCGTCTTGGGTTAGGGATACTCTCTGTCCTTACACACCCCATTTAAAGAGATTCCTCTGCCGAGCGTGCCCCGCATAGTACTGTGAGGTATTGAAAAACTCATGATCTTCACTTGCCCCACAAACACCTTTAAATGGGAGACCCAAAATGGGTGCACACACATTTCTACATTACTGTACAGTCTTTACAGCCACACCTACTCTTTTTCTCGTAAGTGTATATATTGTAATGTATATGATTGTAAATTTTGACTTGGTCCGCTATCAATATGGACCGTGACTTGATGGATAGCGTAATGAAATTGACTGGATTCTTTGGATCCGATATATTTGCATAGAGTGTAACATATTGTGGATAGTAGTCTATTATGACTTGATCCTCTGGATCAGAGATTCTATCTTTAATTTTAAATCGATAATTAATTAGTTTTAAATTGATAATTATTTAGTTTCGTAAAAATTGGTCGTTGCCAATTTACCGGCAGTTTTTACATAAATTTCTTATGTTCTGGTGGTTCGGAACCCACGTAAAATTGTAGGTCCCCTCCGCCACCACGGAGGACATACACAATACACGAACACAGTTAGGTAGACCAGCCATGAGTGGATCCTAGGGTCTTTGTTGGTCTGAAACATTATAACATATATTATATATATATATTAATATTATGTATTATATATATATATTATGTATTATATATATATATTATATGTATATATTATATATTATATATTATATATATATTATATATAATATTATATATATATATATATATATATATATATATATATAATATGAAAATTATTTCACGAAAGTGACACGTGAAAAGTATTTATGATGAATAAAACCACGAAGGAAAAAGAAACACAAAGGGGTGCTCAAGCGCTTTCGTCTAATGACATCCTCAGGAACACTGGAGTGAAAGGACAGATCAAGGCAATAATAGGTTACAAAAATAAACATACATACATACATATTCACATATATATACATATATATATATATATATATACATATATATAAATATATACATATATATAGTAAGCATAGAAAAAAATTGTGGGAGGAGCCAACATTTATATGGTCACAGACGAATAAGAAATAAAAATAAATATAAATATAAATTGAGAAAAAATTAATTACAAAATAGTGCCTTAGTGATATATATGTCACAGCCTAAATAATCATAAAGAAATAAACAGGCACATAAAAAAACCCATAAATACATATACATACATATATATATATATATACATATATATACACATATATATATATATATATAATATATATATATATAAAGACACTTTTAGCACTTTGGCCGACCTTCCATATAAATTCAAATGGCTTTTTTATGGAACAGGTCACAAAAGAATAAAGAAATAAAAAATAAATATAAATATTGTAAGTGGAGTCTACCAATTCAAGCTCAAGAGGGAGGTTTTACAATCGATTTAATAGATGCTGCCAAATTGATATATATGTCACATTATTAAAAAATAAAATTGAAAGATAAATTTTAAGAGAGGCACACCAATTTATAAGGGAAAAAATTACCACATATGCATATTATAGTCACAAACGAATAAAAAACTACAAGTAAATATAAATTGGAAAACAAATGATACCTAGATGATATATAAAGAACAATAATATATATACAACATATTTACGGTATATATACGAAATATAAACGCAATATATACAGAATATAATATATATATATATATATGCATAAGGGAAAAAAAATTACCAATTTGTTTTTATAATTATTGTCTGAGAAAACGGTAGGTCGCAAAAGAATAAAGAAATAAAAATAAATATAACTTGAAAAAATTACAAATAATCACGTACACATATATACCCGCATACCCAAATATATATATACATATACACACATATATACAAACACACACACACACACACATATATATATAATATATATATACAAGCTTGACCTTCACGAAATGAGAAATCATCCCGCAGAACCTTTGTGAGGTTGTAAGGTAAGGTAAGGTACATACACATATACATATATATATATATATATTTAACTGCATACATACATACATACTACATATACACACATACATACATCATATACACACATATACATACAAACACATTTAACTGCAATGACCACACACATACGCACATACACATACATACATACACATACACTCATACAGCAAAAAATTGAAAATAAAATTGTAAGGGAAACAACAGACACAAACAATTTTTTACCAAAGATTTACAACCTGCCCTTTTTGTTTAAATCCATTCTGAGGAATTCAGAGCAACGGGATCAAGTTGAAACAGACCTTTACTCATGTTAAGGTTATTTGTAAGTTGAATTATAGCCGACTCAAGAATATTTCTATTACAATGTTGCTAGAGTGAAACAAAACTGAAACATTATTCCAATCATACAATGGATAACTCTGACAAATGGACAAAAAGGGCACTGGACAACTGTCCCGTTCTAACGGAATATTGATGCTGTTTTACAGCGTTTGCAAATCCTTTCCCGTCTGACCTATGTAAAAGGAATCACATTGCTTACACCCAATTTTATAGATAATGCCTAAATTATTGGTAGGGCTATTTTTACTATGATGTTTTTCACAATATTGTTATATGAAAAAACTACACTGATATCCAAAGTTTAAGTACATTAGCAATGCCTAAGAAGCCCGGGAAAAATGGAAGTACTAAAATATTCTTTGACAAGGTGCGAGTGTTATTATTCACACGATAGAAGGTTCGTTTAGCCTTATTAAGACAAGATTCCATGAACGCAGATGGGTAACACAACTCACTTCCAATACCGTTGATATTTTCCAATTCGGCATCGATGTATTCAGGACTGGCGATCCTAAGAGCGCGGAGAAACATTGAGGAAAATATGGCCTTTTTAATAGGGGTGTCATGTCCAGAGTAAAAGTGTACGTAGGACAATTGTTTGTTTTTTTCCGATAGATACTAAACTTAAAACCCGGGCTATCCCTATGAACACGCACATCCAAAAACGGGATTGAGTTGTCTTGTTCCACTTCTAAAGTAAATTTAATGGAGGGGACTTGGTCATTTAACTGAAGGAGGAAGTCATCCAGGTCACGATTCATGGGCCAGATACACAAAATATCGTCGACGTACCGCAACCAAGGGATGCCAACCCCCAGGATTCTCGGAATGTAAGTAATTTCAAAAAACTCCATATAAATATTGGAGAGAAGGGGCGACAAAGGGTTGCCCATGGCCATCCCAAAAACTTGTTGATAATGCTCGCCATTGAAAGTGAATTTACAATCCTTGATACAAAGCTTAATAAGCTCCAAAACAGTGTGTGCAGGTAATGGTAAATCATAATTATGTAATTCTCTGGCGAGAAAGTCAAGCATATCATCAATCGGCACTTTTGTGAACAATGAACAAACGTCGAAACTGATCAATCTATCGTTGGTATTAATGCGAACATTATTCAATTTTTCAGTGAGATCCATGGAATTTTTTACGTGTGAATCAGAGACAGTTCCAAGAATGGGGGACAAAACATTAACAAGCCATTTGGAGAGTTTATAGGTAATAGAGCCCACCGAGCTAATAATAGGGCGCATAGGGTTACCCGGTTTGTGGGTTTTAATAAGACCATAAACGAGTTGCGTCGGAGAACTTCTTCACTTCGAAACATTTTGGATCGCAAAATTAAAAGTCTCATTCGAAATAGTCAGTGGAGTAAAAAAGCAAGCTCAAAGTGTGTTTTGAACCTTTCTTCGAAAAACATTAGTGACGATGCAAAAAATGCCCTTGGATTTGGTATGTCCTTTTATATTGTTAAAAACCTACTGCTTTACAAATTTGTCATAGTCTTGCTCGTTTTGAAAACAGTGTAACCTTCCTCGTTTTTAGTTAACATAGTTAAAGGCCTGGTCTATGGTGCTGCGAATATTTCTTACGAAGATAACTTTCCTAAACGTTTCCTCCGCAATAGCCTTTCACATTAAAA